>CM053793.1:423535574-424068074 GCA_028749045.1 Cupressus sempervirens | reverse complement strand
TTCTAGAAAGTGTTGGTAGGCATCCACCGACAAAATAGAAGGTTCCAAAAGCTGTGTTAGAAGTCGGTGCAAATCTAGAAGAATCTAGAAACTGTAATCGAACTTTTGGGAGGCATAACTTTTGAACCGTATCTCCGATTGACGAACTGTTTACATTTTTGGAAGGCTCTCGAAGCGCTCTACAGCCTTACATTGTCCCCCATTTTTTGGCCCTTTTCGAGGTCATTTAATGCCCCTAACTTGACTTTGAAGCATTCTTAGGACGTCTCCAAAACCCGAAAATCTGCAATAACTTTCAAACCATGGGGTCTTTTGACCTGATTCTTTTTCTGGAATGCTCTAAATCACAATTACATTCATCTGGCCAATTCACTCCTTCTAGGTCACCAAAATGATGGCCAAATTGGATGCTCCTATTTTTTCAAGAATTTTTAGCACACTAATAGTTGAACTGTGAGAGTTGGAACCTTTATTTGACCCAAATGGGTATCCAAAAATGAAAACACATGAAACAGAAACTAAGTCTAAGTACATTTTTTTTGGGTGACACAGGATTGCCCTTATACCTCTGGATGCTCCTGCATCAAGAATAAGTGGCAAAAGATCTTAATTTTCTATTTATAGGAATGGTTGGTCATGAAGCAAGGTTGTCATGTCAAAGAACCTAAGGAAGACAAGGAGTCAAGGGTTTTTCTTTATCAAGTGACCTAAGAGAAGAGTCTACATTGGCATGTTAAGCAAGAAGGCTTAAGCATATGAATGCTTGAAGAGTGAACAAGCTATCAAAGTTAAAATGAGTGAAGGCCAAAGAGAATGGAAGACTGAAAGATTGATCTATAATCTGCAAATGGAGTTGTAAGTTGTTATCAGATCAAGTCTTACTGTTACTCTCTAATAATTGTATTAGTCTAGGGTAAAATATTTTGGATTAAGGTTGACCTAACAGTCATTTGTAAATCCTTTAACTGGGTGACATTCCAATTGAATGGTCTAAAGTGCTCTAACAAGGCTCACTCCTAATAAGGTGATTGAAATCCTTTAATAGGGTCACATTTAACAATGTGTATTGTATCCTTTAACAGCGTTGGCTTTTCACAAGGCATCACTTTAGAAGAGTGAAAAGAGTAGCATGTTACTAGTATTTTTTCCCAAATTAGATTTCCACGAAAATCATTGTGTCAAATATGTTGATGAATCTATTATGTTTACATTTCTAAAAGTTGATTTAAAAGTAACCTACAAGTTGTAAGTGATTGCATAATTTTATGGATGCATGCATGATGATAAATGTTTTATGGGTTCACTAAGTTGTGAAAAGTTTTATTTATACATATGGACCTTGGATAACTGATTCATCCCCCCTCTCAATTATTCTAAAGTATTTCAACATAGGATTATGGGCATGCTTCTAGCCAAATTATGAATTGGAACAAAAGTGTGATATATTTCATCAATGTTAATGACAATAGAAAAAATGAATTTAAAAGAATTATTGGCTATGAGATTGGTATCCTTTTGGACTCTTATCTTTGTTTACCCCTTTGTCTTGACTCACCTAAGATTTTTTGGAGCTCACTGATTGATAAAATCCATTCTAAGTTAGTAGGTTGGAAAGGTTCCCTCCTTAGCTAGGTTGGTAAGGTTATTGTTCTCAAATCCACTTTACAGAATGTATCATTATATGCTTTGAGTATTTTTAAGATCCTTAGAAAGTTTTCTTTGAAAATTGAGAAAATTCAAAAACTTTTCTTATGGATGGCTATGGAAAAGAAGAAAAGGTTGGCTTTGATTGTGTGGGAGAAAGTCTGCATGCCTATCAATAAAGGAGGCCTTAGTCTTAGAAGAGTTTCTTCTATGAATGATTCTTTGCTTGTCAAGATTATATGGGGATGATGCAAGAGCATCCAGAGGTATAAGGGCAATCCTATGTCACCAAAAAAATGTACTTAGACTTAGTTTCTGTTTCATGTGTTTTTATTTCTAGATACCCATTTGGGTCAAATAAAGGTTCCAACTCTCATAGTTCCACTATCAGTGTTCTAGGTCAGAGTTTTTAATCACCTTGGGATTTGTGTAAATGCCAAAAAAAAGGAGTATGTAATTGAGCCATCATTTTGGTGAACTAAAAGGTGTAAATTGGTTGAATGATTGTCATTGTAATTTAGAGCATGAGGTCAAAAGGCCCCACAGTTTGAAAGTTATCGCAGTTTTTTAGTTTTTGGAGACATCCTAAGAATGCTTCAAAGTTAGTTTAGGGGCATTAAATGACCTCAAAGCTTGTCCATAGGGCTATAGAGCACTTTGAGAGCTTTCCAAAAATGCAAACAGTTCGTCAATTGGAGCTACGGTTCAAATGTTATGCCTCCCAGAAGTTCGGTTACCATTTTTGGATTCTTCTAATTTTGTGCCTACTTCTAATGTGACTTCTAGAGCCTTCTACTTGGTCGGTGGATTCCAACTAGCACTTTCTAAAATGAATTCCTAATCCTTAACCCTTTGGGGTCTATTTAAAGACATTTCTAGCATTGTAAAAGGTAGTTCAGAGTGGAGTTTGAGAGAAGGTACTGGGAGAAGAATTTATCTCCAGATTTATGCTATTGTAAGCCCATAGGGCATGTTTTGGATTCTGTTTCTCTACACTAAGTGTACTAGCATATTTTCATAGTTAATAAAATTTTCCTTTTCCTATTGTGTCCATTTTATGCTTGGGTTGTGTTCCCATCAAGTGGTACTAGAGCAAGTTTTCCTGAGTGTGTAGACAAAGCACCGACTGCGAGGCACTTTGCACTAAGACTGTGTGGTTGTGCATTTGAATTAAGAAGATGCCTCCACAAAGAGAGCATGGTGGAAGGGCCAAAGCTATTAATCTTGAGGAGGTTAGAGCCCTCCAAAGGCAAGTACAAGCATTGCAAGAGGAGCTCCATAGAGGAACAAATGTTATTGCAGGTGATGAAAGTGAGGATGACAATAAAGAAGAAGAACTTGGATCAGAAGGGGAAGTTGACAGGGAAGTTCTAAATCAGGTAGAGGAGAGGCATTTTAGGGCCATTACTAATTTTGAGAAAAGACCTACAATTGATGTGGGTGTATTTTTAGGAAATCTAAAGCCAGATGACTTGATTGACTAGATCAATGAACTGGAAGATTACTTTGAGTGTGAGGATATCAGGGACCTAGATAGGGTTAAGTTTGCAAAGGTCAAACTGAGAGGACATGCCAAAATCTGGTGGCAAGAGGTTCAATTGGAAAGAAAGAGAAGATGAAAGGAGAAGATCACAAGGTGGGATTGCATGGTGGACAAACTAAAGAAGCAGTTCATTCCTGTTGACTACGAGCTTGATTTGTTTAAGAAGATGCATGGGTTAAAGCAAGTAGGAAAATCAGTCCAAGAATATATAGAGGAGTTTTATCAACTTTTAATTAGAGCGAGGCATGCAGAAGAAAATAAGGAGAAGGTTGCTTGTTATATTAGTGGGTTGCGACCTAGCATCCAGGAGGAATTAAGTTTGGTAAGAATGACCAATGTTGAAGAGGCATACCAGTTTGCCCTGCTAGTTGAAGAGAAGTTGAATATAAGGTTTTAAGGGAGATGAAGAGGGCATGGTCAAGGAGGAAGGGGAAGTGGTAGGTCATCTGGAGGCCGAAATGAAACCCAAAAGAAAAATGAAGATGTGGGTACTAGCAGGAACCAGAGGAATGAGGGTTTCAACTGCTCCCATGATCAAGACTTTGGAAATCAAAGAGGAAGAGGTAGAGGACATGGACAAGGAAGAGGAGGCTTCTGCGGTACCTATTGCCTTTGAATACCCTCAACAACAAGGAAGTATAGATAGGAGAGCTAAGGGTTAAGCTAGGGTTGCTCATGTGGATGAGGATGCATAATCATCACATTTAGAGGGTGCAGAAAGAGGAGAGACTTTAGTAAATGAAAGGGTCCTACTAAGTGGTGAGATTGAACTAGGACAAAGAAGGAGTTTATTCCATACCAGGTGCAAGTGTGAGGATAAATGTTGTGATGTGATCATTGATGGTGGTAGCACTAATAACTTAGTATCAGAGGAGATGGTCTCTAAGCTGAAGCTCGAGAGGGAGAAACACCCTCAGCCCTATCAGATTGCTTGGGTGAAAGATGATCATAAGGTCTTGGTAAGTGAACAATGTTTAGTGAAGTTCAAAATTGGGAGTTACCATGATGAAGTTCTCTATGATGTTATTCCAATGGATGTTGGCCATCTATTATTGGATAGACCATGGCAGTTTGATAAGCATGCATTACATGATGGTCATGCAAACACATACTCTCTAAGAAAGGATGGAGTTCACCACAAACTGCAGCCCATGAAAAAGGAAGGCGAAAAGGTATGTAGCAGTGCTAGGATTTTTCTTGTTGATGGAAGTAAGTTTTTAGATGGCATGAAACATCAGCATATGTGTTATGCTTTGATTCTTAGAAAAGATAAAGAAGGTAGTAGTGAAATAACACTTAAAGTTTTAGATTTACTAGGTGAGTTTGGAGATATCATCTCTATTAATGTTCTAGAAGGATTGCCACCGGTAAGGAAAATTAGTCATCAGATAGATTTAATCCCAGGAGCTAGTTTACCTAACAAGGCTGCTCACAAGATGACTCCTACTAAAATTGAGGAGCTAAACAGATAGGTGTAGGAGCTATTGAGAAAGGTTTTGATTCAGGAGAGCTTGAGTCCATGTGTAGTACCTGCAGTACTGGCACCAAAGAAGGATGGAGAGTGGAGAATGTGTATAGACTATCGAGCTATAAATAGGATAACCATTTGGTATCAGTTTCCTTTGCTAAGAATGGATGATCTTATGGACTACTTGAGTGGAGCTCAGTACTTCACAAAAATAGATCTCAAGAGTGGCTATCATCAAATATGGATATGAGAAGGAGATGGGTGGAAAACTACCTTCAAGACCAAGGAGGGTCTTTATGAGTGGTTAGGCATGCCCTTTGGATTGACGAATGCCCCAAGCACCTTCATGCCGCTTATGAATGAGGTACTTAAGAAGTTCTTGAGAAAATTTGTTATTGTTTATTTGGATGATATTTTAATTTTCAGTAAGAATTTGGAAGAACATTTATTGCATATTCATAGTATTATTAAGAGGTTGAGGGAAGAGAAATTGTTAATTAATTTGAAGAAGTGTATCTTTGCAAAAGGGAGTTAGTCTACTTGGGGTTTGTTATATCACCTAAAGGTGTCAAAATGGATCTAGAGAAGGTAAAAGCCATCTTGGAATGGCCTTCTCCAAGGTTTGCTACTGAGGTAAGATCATTTCATGGTCTGGTTAGTTTTTATAGGAAGTTCATTAAGAATTTCAGTGGCATATGTGCACCCCTAACTGACACAGTAAGAGGGGATAGAAAAGAGTTCAAATGGACTGTGGTAGCTATGAGAAGTTTTGAATTGTTGAAGAAGAAGATGATAGAACAACCTATGTTGGCACTTCCAAATTTTAGAAAGGTGTTCTAGGTGGATTGTGATGCTAGTGGCAATGCTATTGGAGCTGCATTGAGCCAAGAAGGTAAGCCTATTGCATATTTTAGTGAAAAATTGAATGATGCAAAAAAAAATTATTTTGTTTATGATCAAGAGTTCTATGCAATAGTTCAGGCCTTAAAGAAATGGAGGAATTATTTATTGCCAAAGGAATTTGTTTTTTATACTGATCATCAGGCATTATAGTACCTAAATAGCCAACATAAATTGAATCAGAGGCATATGCAGTGGGTAGAGTTCTTACAGAGCTATACATTTGTGTTGAAGCATAGAAGTGGAAAATATAACAGGGTTGTAGATGCACTAAGTAGGAGACAATTGTTGCTTACAGTAATGCAGGTTGAAGTAGCTGGGTTTGATGAACTCAAGAATCTATACCCTGAGGATCCTAATTTTGCTGAAGCATGGAAAGCTTGTAAAGAGCCTGTTGTTGTAGACAAAACCAAGTGGATAGACTATTTGATTCAGGATGGTATGTTGTTCAAGGGTAGTCAATTGTTCATTCCAAGGAGTTCCATGAGGGAAAATTTGTTTAAGGAGAAACATATTGGAGGGATGACAGGACATTTTGGTCAAGATAAGAGCATTGTCATTCTCAAAGAACATTATTTTTGGCCTCAAATGTCACAAGATGTGAAGAAGTTTCTACAGAATTGCCAAGTATGTCAAGTGGCCAAGGGATGTAGTCACAATACTAGACTATATCATCCATTGCCTATTCCCTCAAAGCCATGGGAGGACATAAGTATGGATTTTGTTCTTGAATTGTTGAGGACACAAAGGGGTAATGACTCAGTATTTGTGGTGGTTGATAGGTTCTCCAAAATGGCACATTTTATTCCATGTCACAAAACTCATGATGTTGTCCATATTGCAGACTTGTTTTTCAGAGAGGTGGTAAGACTACATGGTCTCCCAAGGAGTATAGTTTCTGACAGAGATACTAAATTTGTGGGGTGTTTCTAGAGAACATTGTGGAAGAAGTTGAGAACAGACTTGAAGTTTAGTTCTACACATCACCCATAGACTGATGGACAGACTGAAGTGGTAAATAGAAGTCTAGGCAATTTACTGAGATGTTTAGTTGGGTATAAGCCCAAGGGGTGGGATTTGATTCTACCACAAGCAGAGTTTGCTTACAATAACTCTATAAATAGGATTACTGGTAGATCACCATTCCAAATTGTATGTGGAAGTAGCCCAAGAACTGCACCAGAATTGAGGAAGATAGAGCAAGGGGAGAGGACAAGTGTTGAAGTTGAAGAATTTGCTGAACATATCAAGCGTCTACATGAGGAGGTCCAGGCACACATTACCATGATGAACCAATAGTATAAAGCTAGGGCTGATCAAAGGAGAAGACATAAGGAGTTCCAAGTAGGGGATCTAGTCATGGTACACTTAAGAAAGGAGAGATTTCTAGTCGGTACTTACAACAAGCTAAAGATGAAGAAATTTGGCCCTGCAAAATTTTGAAGAAACATGACTCAGGAAATGCATATGAAGTAGAGTTGCCAGATGGAATTAACATTTCTCCTATTTTCAACATTACAGACTTAACAGAGTATCATGATGATGGTACAGATGAGGAGCTGATGTTAGAGCCATGTCCAATTCCTACTTCTAAGAAGGAGGAGATAGAGGGGATTCTGGATAGTCGTGTGGGTAGGAGTACCAGAAATAGTCAGTATGAGGAGTATTTGGTCAAGTGGAAAGGATGGTCGATAGAGGAGTCAACTTGGATATTAGCAGCTGAGGTTTCCCATTTCGGATTTCCTCTACCATTCATAAAGTGATAGGGTCACTTTTCAATCTACCTTGGGTGTCTAATGCAAGAGCATCTAGAGGTATAAGGGCAATCTTGTGTCACCAAAAAAATTTACTTAGACTTAGTTTCTATTTCATGCATTTTCATTTCTGGATACCCATTTGGGTCAAATAAAGGTTCCAACTCTCATAGTTCCACTATTAGTGTTCTAGGTTAGAGTTTTTAATCACCTTGGGATACATGTAAATGCCAAAAAAATAGGAGTATGTAATTGAGCCATCATTTTGGTGAACTAGAAGGTGTAAATTGGTCAAATGATTGTCATTTTAATTTAGAGCATTCTAGAAAAAGAATCAGGTCAAAAGGCCCCATGGTTTGAAAGTTATTGCAATTTTTTGGTTTCTGGAGACATCCTAAGAATGCTTCAAAGTTAGGTTAGGGGCATTAAATGACTTCGAATAGGGCTGAAAATGGGGGATGAGCAAAACTTGTCCATAGGGCTATAGAGCACTTCAAGATCTTTCCAGAAATGTAAATGGTTCATCAATCAGAGCTATGGTTCAAAAGTTATGCCTCTTGAAAGTTCAGTTACCATTTTTGGATTCTTCTAATTTTGTGCCAACTTCTAATGCAACTTCTAGAGCCTTCTACTTGGTCGGTGGATGCCAACTAGCACTTTCTAGAATGTATTCTTAATCCTTAACCCTTTGGGGTCTATTTAAGGACATTTATGGCATTGTAAAAGGAAATTCAGAGTGGAGTTTTAGAGAAGGTACTGGGAGAAGAATTTATCTCTAGATTTATGCTATTGTAAGCCCATAGGGCATGTTTTGGAGTCTGTTTCTCTACACTAAGTGTACTAGCATATTTTCATAGTTAATAAAATTTTCCCCTTCCTATTGTGTCCATTCTATGCTTGGGTTGTGTTCCCATTAGGGGATGGCATAAAAAGGAGGGAGAATGGAGAGACATTTGAAGTGATAAATATAATAAGGATAATCAAGATTTTAAACTCTTCCTTAGCAATGATACTTTACCAGGGAGTTCACTAATTTGGAAACATGCATAGAAAAATAAGCAGATTATCAAGAAATGGGTTGGATGGAAGGTGGGAAATGGGAGGACTATTTGTTTTTGGTATGATATCTAGATTCTTGATCATACCCTCAATTCATATCATAATGGAATGACTTTATGGAACATTGCAAGAATTATTTTGGGATTTTTGTTAAGGATTATTGGGAGGAGAATAATTGGGTTAACCTTCATAAATTGTATAATAAAATTAATAATCTCAACAAGATTTTGAATGTTGTATTTTTAAGCCAAGAGGAGGATGCTTTGATATAGAAATATAATTCTAATGGGTTTTTTTTGTGTCTTCAGTAGATGCTAATGATTTTCAAAAGCATCAGGAGCCTTATTAGGCCAAAGCTTGGTTTAAAGGTATGAAACCCAAGGTTAACATATTATTTTGGATTCTTTTTCAGGATAAAATTCTTACCATTGACAATTTTTTGGAGAGAGGGTTTAACATTGTCAACAAATGTTATCTTTGTAAGGAAGCAGATGAATTAGTTAACCATATGACTATTCATTGTTCTTATACTAGAATATTATGGGAAAATATTTGTGGCTTGCCAAAAATTACATGGGTTTTCCCCCTTACCATTCAAGAGATTTTTAATGGTTGCAAACCTCCCTCTACCAATAATTTGGTTATAAGTTTGTGGGATTTCATCCTCTCATTTCTTTGTTGGGGTGTTTGGAAGGAACGAAATGACAAGATTTTTAGGGACAAGGAAACTAATTTAGGTCAATTGTTCTACAAGATTAAGAATATGGTGACAAAGAATATCTGATATTGGGAAAAATGGCACCAACCTCAGAATGCTTGGGAAGAATTAGTGTTTTTAAAGTGGAATTTGGATGGTCTTAGCCTTATTCAAAATGGTCCTAACCTCAGGGATTTGACATGATGGGATTGTCCTCCTAAGGATTGGTGTAAGATTAACTTTGATGGGGCTTTGAAGGGCAACCTAGTAATGACAGGTTGTGGTGTCATCATTAGGAATATGAATGGGGATAAATTGGGTGGGATGGCCATTCTTATTGGGGAACAAACTAATGATGCAGTAGAAGCAAGTATGGTCCTCTATGGTCTTAGCTATGCCAAAATTTTAAATTTGAATAAGATCTAGCTTAAGGGGGACTCCCTTAATATTATAAATTGCTTTATTAAGGTCACTAATCCTTCTTGGACTATTAATAATATTATTGGCAAGGCCAATGATCTTATCAATTCCTTTAATAATTGTGTAGTCACTCACTACTATAGATAAACTAATCAAGTTGTTGAGTAGGCTACTAATGTGGCATGCAAAAGTGATGAAAAGTTAATTTGGAATCAAAGTGATATTATTCCTATCGAGGGGATTTTCTTGATTGAGCATGACAAAACTAGAAATAAATAAAAAAGTTTCATTAATGATGAATATGCCATCAAGGATTAATAATGATATGGGCAGGATTGGGAAGCAACAAGTTATTATGAGACAAACAAAGTCTTTTCATTCATTATCACATAGATTATGGGTGCTTTTTCTCACCAAAAATCCTTGGCTATGATTTCAACACTAGTTTTTAATTGTAGTGGGTGTTTTTGAGAACTGAGAGCCCTTTTTTATCTTTAAGAAAATGAATGGAAGGATAAAGAGGACTAAACTAGCAAGCTATAAATAATGGAAGAAGAAGAGTGAGATTTGGGATTTTCTGGAATAGGGGAATTTTACAGTATTTATGGAGAAGTTGAAAGGTAGTCACCTTGTCATTATGCAAAAATTTATAAAAACTTAATAAGATGGGAATATCTTGGTGGATAATTAGAGAATGGAGGTTTTTGAAGAAATTATTGCTTAATAAATGGGTCTTAACACTAAGGGTATCAACTTCTATTGGGATAGGAAGCTTTCAGATCAGGTGGTTGAAGAGTTTGTGGAAATGGCTAGGGAGTACAACAGTCTAGTGAAAAATGGTAATTCATACTTTAGCCCTGGCTCTACTTCCCACCCTTGGAGATTTGTTATGTTTGTGGTGATTATCTTACTTTAGATGGCTTCTTTACTAAGATATATGGACACCATTTTGTGTTGGTTAACCATTTTAGGCATAGTGTTAGGCTTAATTTACCTTTCTACCTTAGACAATCATTGGGTAACAATATTTTACCCATTCAAAATGATCTGAAGGGTGATAATGCTTGTCATGAGGGTTTAATGGTTCTAGTTATAAACCTTATGAAATCCAAATAGGTGGATAGACCCTATCAGAGCAAGAAATCTTTAGATTGTGAGACAGAGGGAAGTGAACTGGAGGAGGAATTTGATGAGGATACAGAGGATGAGGTTGTTGAGGTTGACATTAAGAAGAGGAAGAAATGTGATCTAGAGAGCTCATTTAGGAAGAAAAGGAAGGATAAGGAGATTGATTCTAAACAAGACACTAATTCTGAAGAGGACCAAGAAGAGTTATTGTGAAGAAAGGTATATCGAGAAAAGTTTCAAGAAATAAGGTGAAGAATGTTGAAAGGGTTTTTTTTCCCTCTGATGATGAACTCCTAATTAAAAGGATGGAGAGAAAAGGTAAAATAGTGCTTGCTTAAGATTTGGATGTTGATAAAGGGTTTAAGTAGATTGAATTGGATAGGAATAAATAGGGGGCATGAGGATTTTACCTTTTGCATAACAGGGATGAGGAAGACTGGGGGTTTTTGAAGGGAATCTTTGGTAACCTAGGGCTTATGATGAAGTATATTGGCAATTTAAAGTAGTAGATTCAAGACATCTTGAGAGATTTTGATCAGCTTAGTAGGACAACTAAGGGGGAGAGAATGTTAGGTTAGCACATTGAAAAACTCTTTAAGATTATAGGCAATGTTGAAGAGGTAAAGAATTTTATGGTACATGTTCCACCACTTGAAGACAAGAAAAAAAATCTAGATTAGCTAGGCAAATACCTTCAAAAAAGAGTGGATGGTCTGCACACCAGAGTGGGTAACTTGGAGAAAATAATTAAGAAATTGGTCGATCAAAACTGTGCTATCTTGAAGATAGCAGTTGACAAATTTAACACCCTATTGAAAAAGCTTGAAAAAGGTAAAGGCCAAGGCTCTAATGATATTAAAGAGGACCAGGGTCCTAGCAAGTGAACAAGGACTAATTCCAAGAAGAATGAGGGTGTGGAAAAAAAAAAGTTGGATGATATGAAAGCCTCTATAGAAAAAATGAACATCCTAGTAGACCAAGTAGCAAATCTTCTAAGGACATTATAGCTATCTCGGGACTATCTTTTTGCTTTCTTTTTGTTGTCTTTTTATGCATAGTTGTATTCTGGCCTCTTGTTTTTAGTTTGTCTAGTCTGCTTGGGTTTAGGCTCTAAGGTTTTATGTTATCTAAGCTTCTATGATATTTTATATAAGGTTTTGGATCCTTTAAAAACTATTTTTATGTAATCAAAACAAATTGGTAAGTCCCAATATAAGTAAAATATTAAAAAACAACATGATAAGTCCCATATGTGAGTAACACATCTTTTTACATAAGACCATGCCATGTTTATACAATGGATGTTTATCTATGGATGGAACTTTGGTGGGTTGACTAGTGGGTTACCATTATGTTAGACTATTTCAACACCCTCCTTGCAACATCTCTCTTGGTGATTCATAGTAGGGTGGGTACTCTATTGGGCAAGGTAATCATTATTTTTCTCTATTCTCTCTCTTTAAATTTGATCATAATAGAGATAGTTCCAGAAGCTATATAATTAATGATGTTTCTCTTGCATTTCTTATGTAATCACTCATTCTATTGTAATGGTTTTCTAAATATGATATTAGTTGGTGAGATGTTTCTTTAGCTAAGTTCTCTCTAACTAGTTGATTTGGGTTTTTTTTATAGTAATGACCCCTTATTATACATTTTTAGGTTTCTTCTTACCCTCTTCCATGTATGTGGAGTTAGGAACCTTTGTCTCAGGGGATTTTTCTCTTTGACCAAGTGATGTCCTATCTCATTGAGATTCACTAGATGGGTAAAAGCACAAACCTATGTCACCCTTTTGTAAAGGAAAAGGCTAACAAAAGTATAACTATTCATCTTCAATGACATAAAATTGGTATTATTATTTTGAATTTGGAAATGACATTAATTAATAAAATGTGTAGAAATGGATGAATTTTAGGATTATAATTTTTTATAATTATTTGGAATAAGAATTTACATATTTCCTAACTTTTGTAGATAAGTTTTTAGCTGCTAAAAAATGTTTAAAATTAAGGGTCTAGTTCCCACCACAAAACTATATGGAAATAAACTTATTTCCCTTTGATCTCAAATTGTGTTATAGATAAAATATATAGCTAGAACAATAAACAAAATCATCTTTAGACATATATTTTCTCTTTTATAATGATTCAAATTTCAACTCACTTGAAATCGATAGTTTTCATCTCCCACCACATTTTTCAAAACAAATCTATTCTAACTAGGAGAAAAGTTATACATTCTAGAAGATGACTCTCTCCTCCATAATGCCATATAATTTTTTTTTTTTTGATATGATTTAATATTTTTTCTTTCTCAAAACTAACATCTTTTCGAGTGCTAAAATATGTGTTTGTAGATTTTTTTAATTACAATATGATATATCTAACTAAAATACTATAAACCCTATATGAAAATATTCTTGATTCAGAGCTCTATAAAGTGTTGTTTATATGTTATTAAATAAATAGCATAAAAAATAGTAAGAATTATTGAAACACCACTTCTCTTAAATAATTTTATTATTTTAGTAATTGGATACAAACTAGTATAAAACATGCATTTAATAAACATTTCCAATTGGAAAAGTGTGAGACCATATATAACTTAGCTAGAATGAATTTATCTAGATCATATGTTGGAAAAAAAAAATTTAGATAAAAATACTCAAATTTAGTGATTCTAATAAGTTAGCCTAAAAGGTGACACAACTTTGTACTTTTACCCAGACTCTTCTTTCTTTCTCTACTTTACCACACGTGTGGGTTGATCCACACTTTTGCTAAATCGAGGGATAAGTGTATTGTCTTAAATTGGATGCACTCTAATTTTAAAAAGGTTTAGAACCTATTTAATGAAATATCATCAATCTCTTTGCACCTACCCTTCTTTCTTCCCTTTTCCATCCTTTATCCTAGATAGGATTAGTGTAAAACCTAATAGATCCTCTTAAAAGCTCCTATTTTCATGGTGTTAAGCTTGAGGTAGAATCTATCTTCCTAGGTCCTTCCTTCCCTTCATTTATCCACTTGGAATTACTCTCTATACTAAAATGGCTATATCTTAGACTTTGTGCCCAATTTCAAGGATTTGGGACCTATTTTGGGATCCTAGAGGTTCTAGGCCCTAGTGCACCCTTGATATTGAAAACTACAATTAGAAATTTTTTATGTTTTCATTGATGTAAAACCTCCTAGAGAGATTTTACTAATGGTGTAGAGTGTTAGAATGAATGTTGATGATACTAATTTGGGGAGTATCCTGAGCATTAGAGAGTATTGCCATGTTGCATTCATGAATGTATTTTTCATTGATGTCAACATAACATAGTTTTTGTAAAGACTGGTTGAGTAGTAGACATAGATCTTGATAGTATAGACAATGGTTTGATTGTTTGCTGATAAACAAGTATAGACATGTTTGGCACAATGTTCTAATGATGTGGTCAAGTGTGCAAAGTCTAAGTCAAGGACATATGAAAGTTGTACCTAATTTACAGAAAGAAGTTTAGAGATAAAGTATTAGGAAAGTAGTTCCTGATGGTTGTTGGCTATCTTACATTTGAGATGTAATAAAAGGATGCATAGTTAGGTAGTAACAAAGGATAGTTAGATGATGATTTTAGTGCGTGCACAAGCCTTAGTATCACACATGTGAATTTTTGTATAGATTGTGAGTTGACAGTGCTATTGTAATTGCAATTAATTAAATATCTTATTATAATCAATTAGGAAAGCCTCAAGGCTGACTCATGGAATTATTATGAAGATATTGTATAAAAGAAAGATGTTTTCCTTGATTTTAAGTGTATGAAGTGTGTATCCATGTATTATGATCACTATTGAAGTGCAAAGTGCAAAAACAAGCATAGTGCTTACTGAATGAGTGTAAGAAATCCAAGGGATTATTCGAAGCAAGATTTGTGATCTGGTTACAAAATTAGAAGGAGAAGAGATTTGGTTGATAGGAAAAATAAAAATGAAGGAACAATACAATACTATTCTATTATTTTTCAAAGAATAATATAGAGATCATTTGGATAGTGGGTTCATTGATCTTTCCCTTGAAGCTATTTAGGTAGTGGGTCCATCTGTCTTCCACAACTTCTAACAGTGTTGGAATCTCTTAATAGGGATTTAAAGTCTCCTAATAGGGAATCATATGTAATAAATATTGTAATAGACTCCTAACAGGGTCTATCCTCTAACGAGGAATATTTATATTAGTACATCATCTTGTGAGTACCATCCCCACTTAAGTTTTCCCTCTGATGAAGGGTTTCCCTAGTTAACATATCTAGTGTTATTGTGTATGAGTATCTTATTGTGGTTTCAGTCTATATTACTCATATGGTTAAGATTGTTTAAGGTTGATAATTGCAATGTTAGTTGAATAAATGATTCACCCCCCCCAATTATATTAGTGGACTATACATTCTAACATAGAGTGCTATATCTATTAATTTATGAAGAGGATTTAAAAAGAGAGATAACTAGATGAACTAATGGAGTTTTTGAGTGAAGAGGAGTAAGTATGTTAGAATTAAAATGGGTACTTGATTAGTTAGTCTTTGAAAAGATGATGTATTATTTAATCAGTGAATGAAGAATAGAAGTGTTGAGTTAAACAAGAGTAAAACCTAGTGAACTATGGCTAGTCAATAAAGGCTAATGAAGAAGAAGATTAAGGAATCTAAAGAGATAGTTGAGTAAATCGTATCAAGTGTCAATTATGGAGAAGAAAGTTGAAAAAGGAAAATATAGTAGTGAATGAGTGTTGTGAAGACCAAGCAAGCTAGTGAAAGCTAAGAAAGTTAGAGTAGTAGAGAACAAGCTACACAATGTTGACTGAATAGAAGAACACAATGATGATCAAGTGTCAACAAAATAATAGTTTGTGAAAGAATCAAGTTTGAAGCTAACATAGTTGAATTTTTGGATTAGTCAAAACACCTGGATGTAATGATTAATGAGCTAATGTATTTAATACATGAATTGAGTTTTTATACAATAAAAGGAAAGGATTTAAAGAGAACTTTCTAGAAGTATCAAGAAAGAAGTAGGACAAAATGATAGATAGATTCATTGAATCTAACCAAACCCTAAGATTTACGATGATGTTTAAGAGACAAAAGATTAAAGATACCTATTTAAGGAGGCATAAGAAATGTTCTCTAGGGTTGGTTCATTTTTTCTTGGCACTTTCTATGGAAAACCTATGAAGAATAGAGTAGCAGAGTAAAAGTGAGAAGATTTATAAAGTGTGATTTCTTGAAGGATTCCCAAGAAGATCAAAGATGGATATGTTAATGAAGTTCACTCAATGAACCAAAAAATGAGCCAAATGGAGATCTAAATTTACAAAGCAAGTTGTAGCTTAACATATCAAACCTATTGTGACTTTCTAACCATTATGGCAATAAAAATCCTTTAATCAAGGTTGACCTAATAGTCATTTTGTAAATAATTTAATCATGGTAAGATACTAGTGGAATGATCTCAATTCCTCTAACCAAGCTACTTCTAATAGGATGATTAAATCATTTAATAGGTCCACACCTAATAGTGTGTTTTGTAACCTTTAATAGGGTTGGCTCTTGACCAAGCTCACTACAGAAGAGTGAAAAGTGGTAGCATGTTAATTGGTATTTTAAAACAAATTGGGCTCAAACATGTGTGAATGTTATATGTGTGATGCATGATATTCTATGTTATTTTATTTATTGTTGGCCAAAACATACTAAATAGAGAGTGCTTCCCAACATAACAATGACTGATAAAATTTCATCTATTTAAAGTTAGAGATTATACATTGTATTATGTATAAAATAAATACATTGAAGTTCCTTGACCCATGATTGCTAAAAAAATGAAAGAGAAGTAGGGGCATAATAGAATAATGATAGATCTAGCATCTTCCCTAAGTTATGATGAATTTGATGATGTGAAAGAATGCACTAGTGCAAAGAAATGTGGGACAAATTAGCTCAAATCCATGGAGGAGACAAAAATGTGTTAAATGCTAAAGCTAAAAACTTAAGAGACAAATTTGATGACATGACAATGAAAGAAGGTGAGACTATTGCATATTATTGTGGCCAAATCAAGGAGGTTGTGAATGCTATAAAAGGAGATGGAGGAATCATATATGATGAGACTGTGATAAGTAAGGTATTGAGGACTTATACTTCCTATCTATGCAATTAGAGTATCTTCAATTCAAAAACTTATATTTACACTTGGTAATGATCTAACCTTGGATAGTCTGATTGGTAGACTCACTGCATTTGAATTGCCAAAATTTGATAATTATACATCATATAGTATTTATGCTTTCAAGTCTCAACTAACCCTTTATGGATCTAAAAGAAAGAAGAAGACTAGGCATGTGGACAATGCTAGTGAATTAGATTAATTATGTTGATGAGTTAGAATCATTATTGGAAAGAAGGCTGCCAAGAGGAAAAGACAAATTCAGAGGTAAACTCCCTATTATTTTTTTTACATGTAACAAAGTT
Organism: Cupressus sempervirens; assembly: GCA_028749045.1. Lineage (NCBI taxonomy): Eukaryota > Viridiplantae > Streptophyta > Pinopsida > Cupressales > Cupressaceae > Cupressus > Cupressus sempervirens. Next base: position 424,050,944 of record CM053793.1, on the reverse strand, counting down.
AGTGATATTGTTGCAAGATGTCCTGATAGAGATGAGAAGGAAGAAAGGAAGGGAAAAAGAAACCAAGGAAGGAGATATGACAGAGACATCTAAGGTAGTAAATACTATAAAGGAAAAGAAAATAAATCTAGTTATATTGTAGAAGAAGATGGTTCTAATAGTGATTCTAATGAAAATGATGAAGAAGTTGTTTATATGGAAATGAAAGATGAATTTGATGAGATGAGAAAATGAATTTATTTCACATGTAAATAAGAATAATAGATGGATAATTGATATTTTTTTCACATCATATAACTGGTGATACAAGTAATTTTGAAAAGATAGAAAATTATAATGGAATTAGTGTTAAGTTTGGAAATGATGCACGATGTTTTTGATAAGAAAAATAGGTTTTGAAGGGAGTCTGAAAGCCTTTACAAATCATGAAATTTTCAAAGAAGCCTAAACCAAGAAAAACTATAGTCCAAAGGTGAAATAGGTCACCCAACACAACACAAAGACCAAGGTGGCATCACAGATAACACAATACTCATTAGCCACACAAACAGGTTTTGAATAGGCACTTGAAACCCCTAAGAGGTTTTTAAGGGTGCCTATAACCCTACACAAAGAAACAACTAAAGGTGGAATAGGTCACCAAACAAAAGGTGACCAAGGTGGCAACACATATAAAATAGAATACTATAGCCACAAAAAAAGGTTTTGATCAGGCTCCTGAAACCCTAGAAATGATGCACCATATTATGTGAAAGGTAAAGGATCAATTATACTTAATGATAAGATCAGATGCAAGAATTTATATTAGGTTGATAGTATGAAATATAACTTATTGAGTGTAGCACAGTTGATCACTTTAGGCTACCACATTTAATTCCAAAATAGAAAGGCAAAGATTCATGATACTACTAGTGAACTAATTGGAAGTGGTGATCAAACAAGAGGGACCTTGTTTTATCTAGACTATCTCAAGATACTTCTCTATTTGCAAAATTTGAAGATATTTAGTTATAGAGTAAGAGGCTATGTCATATGAACTTTAATAATTTGGTAAGCATTTTTAAGATGAAAAGAGTAAGAGGATTTCCAAGATTGAGAAAACCTAATAAGGTGGTGTACAAAAAATGTAAAATTGAAAAAATTACAAAGTCTAGTTTCAAGAGCAAGACTTATTAAAGCCTAGTTTCAAGAGCGAGACTTATTATTCTAATAATATTTTGGAATTGGTTCTGTAGACACTAAAAAATTGTTCACATCTATGACCTCATCACTTCTTCATACTAATTTGTCCAATTTTCTCATTCTACTAACTTTGATCTTTTCACCAGATTGACCATATTTTGTCATTTGTATCCCCTTTCGTATCAATTTCATATCAACTCAGAATCATATCAAATCAACTCAGAATCACCCCAAATCAACTCGGAATCACTCAAAATTGGTCCTAATCAACCCAAAACATATCAAACATCCCAAATCAATCATCATTTATCTGACTCCTAGGTATTTTTGTGGCTTTCAGTGCCTTGGAAACCTATCAACCTATCAATCTTATCAATTTGACCTTAGTACTGTCATGGCTCTCAGTGCTAGGTCAAACTATCATTCATGTCATTCAATCTTTGATGTTTTTGAGGCTTTCAATGTCAAATCATGGCATCATCAACCATTTTAATAATATTGACAATGTCCGTCAGTGTTATTATAATCAAACCTTATCAATCAATTTCAATCTTGTAGCATTTACAATGTCAGTTAAATGTTACATATCAACCAATTCATGTCATGTGTCCTTGGCATGTTATCAACTTCAATCAATCAATTTGACCATGGCTTTGGTCTACATTTTCATCACCTTATTCCATATCCATCATTGTCACATTTTTGTCAAAGGATACGGTCGCATTCATTTAATCAATTTGGCCAATTATCTACTAATTTTCTCTATAGGATTAAATAACCCATAATTTAATCCTATTATTTCTAATTATTATTCCTAATTATCATCCTCAATTAGTTGATTTTATTAATTAATTGGTTTATCATCTATAAACCATGGAAATTCTTAATTTCCTAAGTTCCATTTTCCATCATTAATTCCATTTTCTACTAATTCTTATTTTGTGGAATAAGAGGATTTTTAATTGAAATTTTCCATAAAATATTCCATCATCATGACACTTGGATATGACACCTCGTGGATTCTCCTTTGACACTTGGCTGAGATTTTTCATAATCAAATATTATTACCTCTTACGCATGTCTCTATTTAGCTTCTTTGTCATAAATTCTTGGCTTTAAGTGGGTTGAGGTGTCTTATGACACGTCATAGATTCTCTTCCACATTTAGCAAAGTTTGACTTGCATGCATCATAGAATCTCACAATTGGCATATTTTGTCATATGCATCATAGGAATCTCTTGCCACATCACACATCTATGGGTGACAAATCCAATGCCCTCACTTTGAGTGTTGATTAGTGGTGATTTCTCAAGGGGCACCCATATATATCATCCCTACTAGGGCATGTTGTGGCTTTCTTATTAGTTATTCTTTGATACAATGCTCTAAATCACATTGTATCAAAGAGGGGCAAAATGTAGACACTCAAAAATGGTTCACATCTATGACCTCATAACTTCTTCATACTAATTTGTCCCATTTTCTCATTCTACTAACTTTGATCTTTTGGCCAGATTGACCATATTTTGTCATTTGTATCCCCTTTCATATCAATTTCATATCAACTCAGAATCATATCAAATCAACTTGGAATCATATCAAATCAACTCAGAATCACCCCAAATCAACTCGAAATCACTCAAAATTGGTCCTAATCAACCCAAAACATATCAAACATCCCAAATCAATCATCATTTATCCGACTCCTAGGTATTGTTGTGGCTTTCAGTGCCTTGGAAACCTATCAACCTATCAATCTTATCAATCTGACCTTAGTACTGTCGTGGCTCTCAGTGCTAGGTCAAACTATCATTCATGTGATTCAATCATTGATGTTGTTGATGCTTTCAATTTCAAATCATGACATCATCAACCATTTTAATAATATTGACAATGTTTGTCAGTGTTATTATGATCAAACCTTATCAATCAATTTCAATCCTGTAGCATTTACAATGTTGGTTAAATGTTACATATCAACCAATTCATGTCATGTGTCCTTGGCATGTTATCAACTTCAATCAATCAATTTGACCATGGCTTTGGTCTACATTTTCATCACCTTATTCCATATCCATCATTGTCACATTTTTGTCAAAGGATACGGTCGCATTCATTTAATCAATTTGGCCAATTATCTACTAATTTTCTCTATAGGATTAAATAACCCATAATTTAATCCTATTATTTCTAATTATTCTTCCTAATTATAATCCTCAATTAGTTGATTTTATTAATTAATTGGTTTATCATCTATAAACCATGGAAATTCTTAATTTCCTAAGTTCCATTTTCCATCATTAATTCCATTTTCTACTAATTCTTATTTTGTGGAATAAGAGGATTTTTAATTGAAATTTTCCATAAAATATTCCATCATCATGACACTTGGATATGACACCTCGTGGATTCTCCTTAGACACTTGGCTGAGATTTTTCATAATCAAATATTATTACCTCTTACACATGTCTCTATTTGGCTTCTTTGTCATAAATTCTTGGCTTTAAGTGGGTTGAGGTGTCTTATGACACGTCATAGATTCTCTTCCACATTTAGCAAAGTTTGACTTGCATGCATCATAGAATCTCACAATTGGCATATTTTGTCATATGCATCATAGGAATCTCTTGCCACATCACACATCTATGGGTGACAAATCCAATGCCCTCACTTTGAGTGTTGATTATAAAATGAACACTCTTTCTCTCATTTTGGGTCCTTGAATCCGAATGCTTAAGTTTTGAAAATCCAAATCTTTGAATCTTTGAGTCTCTACTTCTTTTCATGTTGCATTCTCTCTCTCACATAAAATCACACTTCGAGTATTCTCATGGCATTATCCAAATCATAGGCTTTGGCTTCAACCTTGTGTGCACTATAGGCGAATTGGAGCCACAATCATTTGGAGAAGAAAGAAGAACATGGGAGCTACAAACGAAAAAGGGGGTTTCTATTGCTTTCTCTATTAGTTTGGCTTTCATGGTAGACTAGTGGGTGCTAATATATGATTTTTGAGTTTTGTGATTTTCTCATAGTATGTTATGCATTTTAACCCATTCTTCTGGTCCTACAGGTTCATATTGATTTATTTGGTCCTATTGGAGTTGAATTTATTATGGTGACAAATATTTTATTCTACTTGATGAATTCTCTAGAATGATGTCTATGATGTTTCTTAAAGAAAAATATGATGCATTTCAAATGTTTAAGTGGTATTTGGCTAGAGTTGAAAAGGAAACATGTAGGAATATAAAGGTCTTTATATTAGATAGAGGAGGTGAATTTATATCAAATGAGCTCAACATATTCTACAATGACAAAGTAATTAAGAGACAAATGAGTGGACCAATGACTCCACCACATAATAGAATAGCTGAAAGAATGAATAGATCAATCATGGACTATGCAAGAACATTGATGATGTAGAAGAATTTTTCACAAATGTATCACAGAGAAGCACTAAGTACTACAATCTCTACTCTAAACTGAGTTCAAGTTAAGAAAGGTACAAACAAAACAGCTTTAGAACTTTGGTATGATTGTGTACCTAATGTCAATTATTTTAGATTTTTTGGAAGAAATTGTTATATATTGAAAGATGTAAGGAAAGGAAAAATTGATGCAAAGACTAATGAAGGTATATTCCTAGGGCATTCCACTAAGAACAAAACATATATGTGTTTGAATTCTAACACTAAAAAAAATGTGGAAAGTGCAAATGTTTGAGGTGACAAATTTGGAGAAAATAATGAAGAGGAATGCAAGAAAGAACCTAAAGATTATAGAATTTTTTTTAATATCTATGAAGGAGAAACTAGTACCTTACCTGAACTAGAGAAAGAGGCTTCTAAGCATTATAAGCCACACACTACCAAGGTTTAGTAGAAAGGCTCTAGTGAGAATCAATAGGATATCAAGCATTAGGTTGTAGGAATGATTCATAGAATAAAGAAGCCAAATATTAGAGAGTAAATTGAACATCAAACATAAAATACTAAGTTACAACTAGAGATACCTAAAGGAGATGAACATGCAAAACCAAGTGAAATACACAAAGAAAGAAGACCCAAACCTATCCTAGAAATGTATGTAAGGAAGAACCTTGCACCAGACCAAATCATTGGAAGAAAATATTAAGGAGTCATGAAAAAAAAAAAAATTGAAGAATGCTACATGTTTATTATGTGAGTTTGAACCTAAGTCAGTTAACTATGCTTTGGAGAATAAATATTGGATTAAGGCAATGAATGAGGAAATTGATCAAATAAAGAAGAATAAGACATGGGCATTGGTATCTAGACAAAAGGAAAAGAATGTGATTATAACTAAGTGAGTATTCATAAACAAGATGAATAAGAAAGATGAAGTCATAAGGAATAATGCAAGAATAATTTATAAGGGGTATGCACAAGAGGAATGAATTGACTATGGAGAGACATTTTCCCTAGTTGCAAGGTTGAAAGGAGTGAGAAATTTTCTTGCATAGGCTTCTTACAAAGTTTTCAAGGTATACCAAATGGATGTCAAATTTGCATTTTTTAATGGAATCTTAGAAGAAGTCTACATTGAGAAAACTAAAGAATTTATTGATCCTAGTAGGAAGAATATGGTATGTAAGTTGCACAAAGCATTATATGGCTTAAAACAAGCTCCTAGAGCATGGTATCAAAGGTTACACATTTATTTGGTAAAAAATGGTTTTGTAAGAAATAATGGCAATAGCAATCTGTACTTGAAAAGTGAATTTGAGAACAAGATATTGCTAGGTGAATTTTTTGTTGATCATATCATATTTGGAGGACATGATATGTTGTGTAAATCATTTTCAAATGAGATAAAGAAAGAATTTGAGATGTCAATGTTTGGAGAGATCAAGTTATTTGTTGGTTTGCAAGTTTATTAGATGAAGCAAGAGTTGTGCATTACATAATCAAAGTATATCAAGGAGATATTGAAGATTTTTGGTATGGAAGATTCAAGACCAGTTGTAACACCTATGGTTACTAGTCACAAACTTTGAAAGAATGTTGACTTTGCTAAGGTGAACTAAACATTATATAGGTCAATGATTGGAAAATTATAATATATGGTAAATAGAAGACCTAACATTCCATTAGTAGTTGGTATTGTTGCAAGATTTTCTACTAATTCTAGAGAAAATCACATGATGATTATGAAAAGAATATTGCGATATTTGAAAGCAATAGAAGATTATGGATTGAAACAAGAAAAGTGAAAAGTTTGAACTAAAGGTTTATACATATGCTAATTGGGCATGAAACATTGATGAGAAAAAGAATATAAGTGGAGGCACTTTCTTTCTAGGAAGGAGATTAATTTCATGGACAAGAAATAAGAAATAATATAATTCTCAATCCACAACAGAGGTTGTGTATATTGTTGCAATAGTTAGTTGTTCTAATATTGTGCCAATCAAACAATTGTTGAAAGGTATGAATGAAGATTTTATTGAACTTGATGTGATATATTGTAATAACATGAGTTTGATAAACATATCCAAGAATCTTATGATGCACACAAAGACCAAACACATATTGATCTCCAAGCCTAAGTTTCCTATTAATGTCCAACACTTAGTCATTTCCAAGGTAGTGTTGAATGATCATTAGTACGACTGAGCCATCTAGAGAAGTTTGAGCTATAAAGGACTTATTTACTTGTCATCATATGTTGATAAAGTCAAAGGTTTATGAGCACCCCAGTTGAGACCAAGAAAGCATACAAGCCGAGTAACATAGTTGAGACTGAGCAAGAAAAAAGTTAGTTATTTTTGAGTGAACAAAATATGTTGAGTGAGTAGAAGCTAAGTGGCATCTTGAATATTTTTTATGACTGAGTGTCAGAACATTCAAGTACCAAGTAAACCAATTTAGACATATGAGTTTTTAATTGCACAAACACTTATGTAAATTTTTTAAGCCAACTTTTATACAATAGTTAAAGACCGTAGAGATAATTAAGGAGGAGATTATGCATTTTTTCAGATGGAATTAATCCCTAGACAAGTACATTAACCAATCAAAAAATTAGAAGGGGAAACAAAAAAAGGATGAAATATGGGTTGTTGATCCTAATCTAGAACTTTCTAGGATTTATTTATTTAAGAAGGGTTCATATCCTAGAATCAATGAGAGATGATTGTGTATGAGTGAATGAAATCTAAGTGAAGAAGTGAACAAGCTAAGTATAGAGAAAAGGAAGGCTAAGTCTAAATAGAGTTTAGATAGTGCAACTAGAGCAGTGGAGGACATAACATAGATATCAAATAAGGAGATCATATTGAGATTTTGAAGAGAGGAGATCCATAAAAAAATTATAGAGAAATTTGAAGGATCAAGTACTAAATCAATTTTAACAGATTGATTCAAGGAAAATCTCTTAATAGAGTGGTTCTAATAGACCTATTGCAAATCTCCTAACAAAGTCATTACTTTATCGTAAGTGTAAAATCATTGAATAGGGTAAGACCTAATAGTCTTAAATTCTTTTAACATAGAAGACCCCTCATAGGGTAGATCATATGATAGGATAAAAATTGTAGCCCTAATAAGTTAACTTTGTTGTTGCAACAATGAATATTTGTGGGTTTCATCCCCACCTAAGTTTTACCTTCAACTTGAAGTGTTTTTAGGTAACCAAAATCATTATGTTATGTGTTGATGATTTTCATGGATGTTATGCATAGATAGATTTCATTTTATCATTACATATTTATGTTTTATGTTATAAGATCTAAGATATGAGATGGATTAGGTGTGAATTGTTTTATTGGTAAAAAGTATTATAGATCCTAATTCACACCCCCCCCCCCCCCCCCCCCCTCCTCTTAGTATCTTGTTTCCCATTAAGATTTCTAACAATTGGTATCAGAGCTTTTTTCTCTTGAAAAATTTTAACTGTTTGAGAGGATCAAATCTTGAAGATGGAGGAATATAAGATGGGAAAAATTATTGCAAACTTGATGATTAAAATCCATATCATATTGCAACAACTTGAAGGATAAAAAGTAGAGTTAAGGAAATCCTTAAATAAAGCATAAAAAATGACCATTCAACAAAATGATACACTATGCAAGGAAGTTTATAAATAAGGTTTGATTAATAGTGTGAATATTGATGACAATGATGCAACAATAGAAGATATACTAGAGAAGAAAAACATTCCAAGAAGTCAAAGAACTCAAGAGAGAACAAGAAATTCAATCAATAAGATTGTGTGGAGTGACTAAACAAAAGAAGAAAGTAAAAGAAGACAAAATCATGGTTAAAGAAGAGAAAAGATAAATGGCTGCTAAACTTGAAGAAAGATCATTTGAGGTGTAGAAGCTCACAAATAATTAATTAGACATGATGAAACAATTGTTAATTGTGAATTAGAAGTTGAACAAAAAGCATGGAGATCACAAATATGAGATTAAAAAGTGACCAACTAAGAAATCAATTAAGATTTGAGAAAGAACTACTAGAAAGAATGAACAAACCAAGTGAAGCTATCAGATACTTTGAAGAACTGATGAGATCACCAAAGTCATCAAGTGATACTTTTGGTCTAGGACATGACAAGATATCTTCATCTATTAAGGAAGGAGAGTCATCAAAGAATGGAGAGAAAAGAAATCAAAAATCCAAAGGAAGATCCACTTGTCATCATCGTGGTAAACTTGGACACATAACTAACATATGCTAGAGAAAAAATACTATGTAAAATCCTAAACCTAAGTTTAATGGTAACTATTTGAATTGCAATAAGCAAGGACACCAAGCATATGAATGTAGATCAAAGAAAAGTGATGCACCTACTACACTTATATTTGAAGGACATTGTTATAATTATCCCAAATATGGACATTGAGCTCATGAATGCAAATCTAAGGAAAAATCTAACTGGACATTTGAAAAGAAAAAACATGCACCTAAGCAAGGTAACTTTTACAATTGGGATTACATCACATGGTATGATTATCATTATTGTGGAGAGCACAGGCATATTCTAGAGAATTGCATTAAGACACATTTCAGGGGTAACTACAAGAAATGGTTAAATGGAAGCCTAGTTTGTTTCAATTTTCTTAAGGTTGGACATGTTAGTAAGAATTGTAGGACTCGAGCACTAGCCCCAAATAATGAAAACAAAAAAGGGAAAGGGAAAGTTGAGATGAAGAAAACATGGAAAGAGATAGTAGAAGCTGAAAGCAGTGGAGAAATAAAAGCTAAGATCACCCAATCCAATGGATTAGGTGATCACACCTCATCAAACTAAGAAAACAAGGCATGTAAGGGAATGCATACTTAATGTACTATCATAAATTAGTTACTAACAAGTAAATGATTAAAAGTTAATATCAACATGAATCAAGATGCATTATCTAGATAAATTTGAGAAAAGTATTGGGAAATGAAATATGTTTTACTATCAAGTGTTGAGCATCATTAATATAGTCTATATTGATTGAGTATTGCAATATAGACTAAGAAATTACATCGGCCAAGTTGATGTATTGGCCAAAAAAATTGGTATTAACTATATGCTAGAAATGTGCACCAATATAAACCCTTCTATCCAAGTGATCCCATGATTTGGAATGCTTGAATGGAAACCTAGAGCTCCCTATCCATAGAGTGCAAGGAAGTGTTTTGAGCAATATGAATAGCTCTTAGCTAAGCCTTAGAGACTTATTCCTTGCTAATAAAAAATGAAATGAGAGGTTCCTTAGACAAGAAAAATAATTTAAGTATCAAAAATGAATTCCTTAAATATGCAATGCAAGCATGATCTATGCTAGAATGAGATATACAATGCAACTAGATTAAGCAAATGAGAATGTTACAAAAATCATCTTAGTTAAACTATGTTATTTAAGCTATAGAAAAAGGAAAAGATAAACTATATGAATCTAAACTAATATGCAAGATGATTCTAAACTAGCATGAAAATGGTGATGAGAGAATTTAGACAAGAAGAGAAAAGTTCTCCACAAACCTTCAAGAAATTGATCAAGAAACCTAAAACACAATAATACTCAAGAAGATGGACCCTTTGAGAAGGGGAGAGTTATTTCTTTTAAAGGTAGATAGATGGTTGATATCAATATCAAGGAATTGAACAATCAAGGGTGGGGGTTGACTTTTGGCATGATTCATGTGTAAGAGAAAGTCAACCAATGAAAAAGAGTTGACTTTTCATGTGATACAAAAGCCTTTTCTTTTAATTTATAAATAGAAAAAGGACTTTATGTGTGCACATTGAGTGGGTTAGAAGAATGGGGTCTTTAATTTAATTAAAAGGGGACATGTTCTTTTAGTCAAATATGAACATAGGATAATATAGTCAAACTATAGGTTATACTAAAATTTATTAATTTTTAGTAATTTGGCCTAGGCAAATGATTAATTAATTTAGCCAAAATGCTGAGATGGGGGCTAATAGTGTAATTATTTTTCCCTCTTTGACTAATGTGTGACTGATCTAGGAACACATGACATCAAAGAATAGTAAAGCTAAGTAGGCAGTAGATAGAGAGATTTGATTCCAAAGAATGAAATGTAGAAAGTGATAGCAAGTCTTAAATATACAACCTGATAGAAATAGTACTGAACACTAGGAAAGAGATGATATCAGAACTCAAGAAGAGTAATAACACCAATCAAGATAGATAGATTGAGAGCAAATGAAAAGATCAAACATGTGCTCTTGACAAATAGATAGTTGTAGCAAGAGATTATAGAGTATTTTTGCCCCCTCAGGATCAAAATCAAAATGAGGTAAAGGGAATTGAAAAATGAGCTAGATATGAGAAAATTGAGATATAGTAGAGTACATGATGAAAAATATGTGATTAGAACCAAAGAGTGACCATAAGGAATGATAGAATGCCCCAGTCTGACCAAAGTTGACCAAGAAGGACAAAGTATGGAAATAAGGTCAAATCAAGTAGAAAGATTATTTAGAAGTGAAATATGTAAAATGAAGTAGAAATGAAGTGTAGAAATGGTGAAGACATGGAGAAATAAAGATGCCCCAAGAAAGATTCAAAGATTAGACCTCAAAAGGTCAGCTAACTACATAGAAGAAGGTAGAATTATTAAAATGTGATTTTGACAATCAAGATGAACATGGATTTTTATTTTGATCTTGAAAATAGATTCAAGATGCCAAAATTAGCTAGGGGTGCAATTTTCATGAAATTTTAAGGAGTTCGAAAAATGGGCCAAAATGAGGTCAGAGGACTATATAAGGGGTCCAAGGGTCATTTTCAAATGTCTTTTTGTGGTTTTGGAGAGTGTTTTTAGTGATTTGGAGAGAGATTATGGCACTATCTAGCATTCTGACCCATAGACACCACTTCAAGCATAGTCAGTTGCACAACCGGCCACCTAAGTACAAGGCCCCAACAAGTCATCAAATTTTTTTTAAACTTTTGTGTGTATTTAACACATTTTTAATATTTTTTTAGGGTTTTTGAAAAAAAATCATGCAACACTTTAAAAGTATCGCATGGATACTTTAAGAAGTATTATGTGATACTTCTATCAAATAGAAAGTACTACATACCTTTAAAAGGTATATCATATCAGTAATGCCCAAATCTCATATCACATGGTGCAAAATATCACCCAGATGAAAAGTATCACTGAAGTATTATAAGAAGTATCACACAATACTTAATTAGGATAAAGTATCACCTATATATTGAAAAGTGTCATATAGTCTATTTTTGAGTTTTTTTTTTGCATGTTTGAGTACTATTTTTTTGTCATTTTGCTTGGTTGATGATGTGCATAGTAGATCCTAATATTTCTAACATTTGTTTGACTCAATTTTATAGATTATTTTTCCTAGTCTTCATATTAGAGCCCCCAAACTAGTGGGGTTGCACATCCTTCAACATCTAGATAATGATGAGAAGGACTCTATATTAAGCATGGGGTTGAAGTGGGTGACACACATGCCCCCTTATAGGGGTGAACGATAGATTGTTGATTATTTTAGCTAATCAATGGCAAAACAAGCACAACACTTTTCATCTACTGATTGACAAGGCTACCATTAATTTGGAGGATTTATATCACATCCTTTATGTTCCATGCTATGGCTATCCAATGATTTTTTATGTTTGGTTTCTTGTTTATTGTTAAGTTTCTAATATGCATATGAGATGTACTAATATCAATTTTTCATGTCATAGGTTTATTATGATCAAACCTCGATAGAGTGAAGATTAGTAGTACAAAAAATATTTCAAGATGGGACCATCTTGGATCACCACTTGAGTTAGGAGAAGCTCATAGATGAGTACATAGATGGGTATCTATTACCTTTCCTTCTCTACACATTAGTTACTCAAGCTCTGGTCACCGATAGGGGCTAGAAGGGATTCCCACTAGGATGGGGTAGATTGGTGGTAAATTTGTTGGGACAGCCCAAGAGGATGGCATCAGGACCTATGATTCTTGTAGATATGTATCAAGACCTTCATAAGATAGTTTTCTGAGAGTGGCAAACATGGGCATGTGGTACAGTGTTGGCCTAGCTATGGGCATTGGAGCATATTTTCATGATTTGACCATGGATGCAATTGTGAGAGTGTATCAAGCCCTTCATTTTTAGGTATATAGGGTTTATTCCATAGAGTCACAATGGAGATGTGACTTACTACCAACATCTCTTTGATGAGATCACTTCTTTTTTCTATCATCTATATCATGAATGTCATAGATGGTCTAATGCATGGGAGCTTGAGTATATGCACTATAGTCAGCCACTAGTCGAGAGACATTTAGAGATAATGGAGCATTTTTTTAATAGCCAAGTATGGCATTAGTTTGGCCAATGAAAAGGGATCTAAATGGAGACTACCACTTATGCATGGTTCCATGAGGAGAAGGCATAGGGTTGGCTACCCATGTTAGATTATCAAGCTACCTTGAGGGATACAACAACTTTTATGTGGGAGCTTAATGATGAATGCCCAGATGGGTAGATACAAGAGAACACCTTTCATATTTGTATAAGATGTAGAGGCATCCTTTCCCTAGATTTACATGACTAGATACCCCACCCGTGGTACCAATATAGGGGCAATGGAGGAGATAGTAGCAGAGGTCGAGGTAGGGGTGGTAGGCACATGGAGGTTGGGAGTAGTTCTCAATCTAGTGGGAGGAGATGGACATGGGCTTGGGATACAAGAGAGGAGGAGGGGGATGAGGAGGAGGAGGAGGAGGAGGAGGAGGAGGAGCATCCACTAAGACATAGGAAAGTGGAGTTGGCAGAGGTATGACAAGAGTAGTCTTTCGAAGGAGATAGAGAGGAAGATGACTGGCACCCCAAGATCTAGGCTTTGGAGGTAGAGTTACAAGGGTTGAGGATGACCATAGTGGTTAAATATCAATAGTTAGTGGATGTTTGAGTAGAGGTTGATATGCAAGAATGATCTCTGAGGGAAGATTTAGTAGAGGCCCAATGGGAGGTGGAGCGATAGATGGCTAGGGTGGCTTACTACCATAGTGTGTACATTATTGTAGTTCTAGTGGATTGACAGGTACCTATGTACTCAGAGAGGACTAGTAGATTAGATCGACCACCATTAAGGGAACCAATGGCTCCTCCCTAGGAACAACCTACTCATGAGTGGGGAAGTCAATCTTAGGCCTAGGATAATTTATTTATGACACTTTTGTTGTACCATATGTATTTTGAGACATTCATCCAGATTCTAAATCTCATATTGTCTTTATGTTGTGACATCTTTGATATATATGAGATACTTGATTTGATCGATATCTTTGTGTACTTGCCTCATTTTATGAATGTTGTCTATGAAGGTTTTTGTATTCTTGAGCTTATGTTTCTATGTGATGGTTCATTTTTTTGCTCCTATATGCTCAATTTTATGTTCATGTTTATATGCTCATGGATCTCTCTCATGTATAGTTTTAGCTCTCATGTGTATGATGTAGACTCATGTTCTGAAAATATAATACTTGGATAGATCATATGTGATTTTTAGATTAACCCCTTGTGATGACAAGATAGAAAAGAGATAAAGCGAAAGATCAAGAAGAAGAAAATACATGATTAAGTAGAAAGAAAAGAAGATATGAAAGAAGTAAGATGATATATCCAAGAAAAGATGAAGAGAGAGCTCTCCCCATTGTAGAAATGCAAGACTAAGATAAAATGTACTTATGATGCAGACTAGTATACAAAATGGTTTACTTGTAAGAAATGCAAAACATTTAGACTCTAATTTCATCATTGATCCTTTATTAGGGACATCAAAAGACCATGCAATGCTCACTAGTATAATGAAATGATCATTTCCTGAGACTATTATTAATCTATGACTATTTGAAATTATTGTTCTATTGTTTTGAAAGAAAAATTTTTGAGCAAAGAAATCATTGTTCTTCTATTGAAGTTTAGATATTTTTACATCTAGTAATGCAATGTTTAATTAAAATAGAGTGGCAACACATTTGGAACACATTATCCATTCAATAACAACACAAACTAAAACAAATCCTAACTTCCCTAAAGGAGATATCTATATGCAAGAAAACATGTGATAGAAAGTACTTTAAAAATGGATGTACCGGTTTCATTTTCTTATGATAGTAGTGTTCCACATGATGGGGACTCTATGTCTACTCTATGTGTCTTAGACTATGAGCTACCTCAGTTTCAATACCCACACTCCATTTCCTATTGCACATGCATACTCCCTCAGTCCCATAATACTTCCATACCTCCCAAGATTCCAATGTAAACACTCTACCACAACTCCCATAAACCTACTACCAATGTTTGTACCTCTTGTAGATAGGGTGGATAGTCCATGGTATGAGGAGCCCACACTACAGCCACACCATCCCCTTCCCATGTAGGGAGTACTCCCTAATTTCCTTCCACTATGAGAGGGAGATGGATGACTGAAATTAGGTTAACCATGCCCTTGTTTGGCTTGTTATATCTACTACTCACCAACTATTGATCCTTCCAATTATGCAATCAAACGGTTGGGCCAAATACTAAAGTCTGAACTATACCATTCCTATCAAACTTTCAAAATTGTTACTTACTTCATGGAGGTGTGATGTTATACAATAAATATGTATCACAATGAAACTCCACTTCCTAAATGAGGAAATACTCCAATGAGAGGCTAGGGCTACATCCAAGTTTTGAAACTATTTCAAGGGGTTTTGTCCTTGAGAATAGCCAATCATATTTAAGATATCAAGATTGTCTTCAACGTGTAGATATATTTCATGGTGTAAATCCCAATGTAGATCCTTACTTTTATAACCTTACTTTTATAACTTTTATACTCTATGACTGGTTAGAATCCTCAAAATAAGTGTCATTATCCTATCTGCATAGAATCACAAGTTCTAGCATATAGAAGGTGACATTAGAATCCTCCCTTCCCAGGATTGTTTGCCCTTAAGAAATCTTGGTGCCAAATGCTATAGGATTGATTTGCCTTCCCAAGTGGCATCTTTATATGGAAGATCCTTCTAGTGAATTATATACTCCCTGATGGACCTATTATGCAACTTCCTTTCTCTAACCTCAATCATCTCTATTGGGACCAATACTAGCTTCCCTTCTACATAAAGTTGGGGCAATCCAATAGAGGGAAATACAACCTAACCAATTTCTTTCTTAAGGCACAAAATGTGGAATATATTGTGAATTCTGCTATCATCAGGAAAGTTCAAATCATAAAAAGCCACTCCAACCCTCTAAGTAATATGATAGGAACCATAGAATCAAGGATGACATTTTTTTGACCTACTCTTCTTCAAGGAGTTCGTCCTATATGGTTGGAGATGAAGGTAAACCATATCACCCAACTCAAAACTCCACTTTGTCCTATGGCAATCAACATACATATTTTGTTGATTCTGAGCCTATATAATTTTCTCTTAAAGAGATCTAAGAATGTCCTATTGTCTTGCAAAGCTAGATCTATGAATGAAAGAGGTTCATTTCCATAGAGAGATCAAAATGGAGTCATATTGATGAAAATCTAGTAGGATTTTTAGTAATACTCCCTTAGATATAACCATTTAACCCAAGCTCTCTACTACCCTATAACTACATAATTCCAAAGATAACCCTCCACCCATTTGTTTACTATCTTAGTCTTCCCTTCAATCTCTAGGTGATATCTCATGCTAGGTGTGAACTCTGTACCTGCCAAAAGGTACTAAGAATGCTAAGAAACTTTCTGTCCTTATCTCTCACAATGGTTCAAGGGGGACCATGTAGATGAAAAACCTCTCAAAAAATAACTTGGCTACTTGAGAGGTCAAACAATCTACCTCTATAACAAAAAATTGAGTGAACTTAGTTAATCTATCCACAACCACAAAACTAGAATCTATGCCCTGCACTCTCAAAAACCCTATGATGAAGTCCATCAAGATACTCTTACATTTCTATGCTAGAATAGGAAGAGGCTATAATGATCCAACTAGAAACTCATGCTCTGACTTTTTCTACTGACAAGTCTAAAATTCTCTAATATGCTAGAGGACATCATCCTTGAGGCCCTTCCATGTAAAATCTATTAGAGTAATTATTTTGTTTCACTTATTAATTAGATCATCTTGATTTAGTTAATTAAGTGGTTTATTACTCTAGTTCTTAAGCTTTCTTTTAGGTGCATATAATTAATATTTTATATTAATTATAATGCACAAACCTAGTTAGAGTATCGTGATTCCTTTTATAAGGATTCACCTCTTTGTATTTTTTCATTCACTTATTGGATCCTAATAGAGATTTCTCTTTGCATGTCCATAAGATGTCTCTGGCTTTTTGGCCTCCATAATTTTTCTTGCTTCTGTTCTTTTCTTTTTCCATGTGACAGAGTTATGCATGCAAGTGTTCTTGGGAGATTAGTTTTTCACCTAATCTAACTAACTTCACAGATTGCCAAGATCACCTGCATGCAAATAACCTATTGAAGAGAAACTGAAAAAAGAAGGAAAAAGCAGAGCTTGGAAAAACTCAACAATATGAGAGAAACTATATTCCCAGATTAATTGAATAAATGGATGATTAGATGAAAAAAGAATTACAAGAGTTCAACCTTTAAAGGTGAACGAAAACCCTAAAGCCTAAAAAAGCTAGGTTGCACAATATAATTAATAAAATATTAATTATATGCACCTACAAGATAGCTTAAGAAAACTAGAGTAAAAGGAAACTTGGTTAATTAAAACAAAGTGATTTAATTAATAAGTGCAAACAAATAATCACTCTATAAAAACTCCCCCTGACTTGTCTATAGGTATTGAAGAAACCTAGATGTCTAGGTGATGGTGCATCATGAAGCATCTCCATAATCTTTCCTTTGAGTTTAGATTCTAGTAAGAGGTAGATCCTATCCAAATCATATCATCAATTATATTATAGCTATTGTACTAGATCTATCCATCCATAATCTGACATGCTTGAGTATTCCTAGAATACACAACTAGCAATTGGGATTTCCAATTTGTCGATACCTTGGAAATGGTACAACATTCTACTACTAAAGGTCTCCTAGAAAGTGCATCATCAACTACATTGTTCTTATCCTTGACACACTCGATGTCAAAATCATAGGCCTAAATCTTGCTAACCCACTTTTGTTGTCTTTCATTTAGATCCTTCTATTCTAGGAAGTAGCGCAAACTATTGTGGTATATCTTAATTGTGAATCTACCACCCACCAAGTACTATCTAAACTTGGATAAAGCATACATAATAGATAATATTTCCTTTTCATAGGTGGAGTAAAATCTCTCACCATCTTTGAGCTTACTACTCTCATAAGCTATTGGATACCTATCCTACATTAGAACTACACCAATTCCACTCCCTAAAGCATCACACTCTAGGAAAAAAGGGTAAGAGAAATTAGGAAGTGCCAAAATTGGGCACGTGCTCATCACCTTCTTAATCTTATCAAAGGTCACCTCTCCATCGTCTGTCCATGTGAATGCTCTTTTCCATGTGAGATCGGTGAGGGGAACTACTATCGATGAGAAGCCTCAAGAAAATCTCCTATAATAAGAGCAAAGACCAAGGAAGCCCCTCAAATCTGATATGTTCCTCAGTGATGGCCAATCTAGGTTTGCATATATAATTTCTTGGTGTAACTTCACCCCATGTTCACCAATCACTTGACCAAGATAAAGAATCGTGGTCATTCTAAACTCACACTTTGAATCCTTTGCAAATAATGAGCACTCATCCATAATACTAAGTACATCATCTAGGTGTTGCAGATGCTCCTCCTAAGTTCTGTTAAAATGTAGAATATTATCAAAAAAGACCAACATGCTTTTACATAGAAATGTTCTAAAAATATGGTTCATACATGACTAAAATGTGGCAAGCTCATTGGTGAGTCTAAATGGCATAACCAAGAACTCATAGCGTCCATAGTGACATCAAAATTTTTTTAATGCACATCGTCCTTGTGAACTTGTATTTGATGGTACTCATGTCTAAGATCTATCTTCAAGAAATAAACTACCCCATGTTGTTCATCTACTAACTTTTGAATGTGAGGGATAGGGTACCTATTCTTAATGGTCCTCTTGTTGAGATCATGGTAATCAATACACATGTGAAAAGCGTTATCCTTCTTCTTCATAAAAATGACTAAAGAAATGAAGGGACTGGAGCTAGGTATGATGTGTCCCATGTGCAAGAGTTCTTTAATCATCTTTTCTATTTCCTCTTTATAGTTCTTAGGATGGTGATAAGGTGTGGTGATGATGGGTCTAGTGCCCTCCTCTAACTCAATGATATTCTCAAACCCTCTATCTGGGGGTATGCACTCAAAAGCCCTTTTGTGCTTATCAAGTACTGACTAAATGTCAACATGAATATGTTGTACTAAGTGTAAAGAAGCCTTAGAGGAAATGAAAAAATGATTTTCCCTCTCCATTTCATCATGCCTCATAATAGCCTCCATCCTATGAGCTAAAATTAACTTTGGTTCACTCTCTATCATGTCCTTGAGAATTACTAGTCTGTGATCCTATAAGAATTCTAGCTGCATCTTATCATGATCAATTGTATACATGTCGATAGTATGCAACCATTTTCTTCCCAACATGGTGTCTAATCCATCTAAATCAACCACATAAAAATATGCCTCTACAATTAAGGCATCAAAGTGAATCAATACCCTTGATACTTTCCCTATGCACTTCAATCTATCACCTCCTGCCACTCTAACCTTGAACTTAGGTATATCATCAACCTGTAACTTCCTCTTTGAAACCTAACATTTACTTATGAAGTTATGTGATGAACCTCTATATAAAAGACACATAAAATACTACCCTTTAAATACACCCTTCAAGCAAAAGGGGTGACCTATGGGATCGCTAGAAAGGAAAGCTATGATAGGGGACTATTCTAGAGTGGATTTCTTCTTCCTCTCTTTAGGAGGCTGCTTCTCATTCTCTTCCTCATCTCTACCATCAACCTTTCTACCCTCCTATTACTCATCCTCCTCTTCCAACATAACCTTGACATAATGTATTTTACCTTTTCCAAGGGATCTATGATCTGGTGTTAGGGGCTCCCTACAAGTGAAGCATAGCTTCTTCATCCTGAGTTCATTCTGAGTCTCAAAGTCCAATCTAGGTGGGATAGTCTTCTAGTTCTTGTTCTTTTGGAATGAATTAGACCCCTTATAAGGTTTATTGGCAAGCTATAGTATCAAATAAGGTAAGTCTAGATTGTGTACAATCTAAATGGCATCATCTAAAGTGTTTGGTTTAAGGACCTTGACCAAACCTCTAAATTTTTCTTGTAAGCCATCAATTAATAACATTAACTTCTATTATTCTATCATATATAGAACCATCACTAAAATCTATTGAAATTCATTAATGAAGTCATCTAGATATTCACCATGTCACAACTATGCCAAATCCCTATAGTAGACCTCAATGTCCTTCCTATCAAAATGGGTGATTAGCTTAGAGATAAATATCTAATAAGAAGTAATGAGACCATGATCTTGGATGACCATCCCATTATCTCACCAATCATATGCTACTCCCTCTATATGCATTATGGAAAATCTAATGGCTTTTGTCTCTAACATGGGCTTAAGTGTCAAGTAGGTGTCTAGATTGTGAATCCAAGCTCTAGTGAATGCCTTACTAATGCCATCAAAGGTGGGCAAAGATAACTTGTTTATTGCATGTTTCAAATCCCTATCCTATGTCCTAGGTCCTCTCCTAATGTGGCCTTTCTATCTCCTTTTTTTATTCATGTATTGAGAAAATAAAAAGTTCTATTTAACCTAATCAGGGAGCCAATCACATTCATTATTCATGGCCATAACATTATCTAGAAGTAAGCCTAGTGAAATAGGTTGGGATAATTCTTCCTTGTCATTATTTATAGAAAAAATGGGCATTAATGGCCTATTAGTATTCCTTGTAGGGACCCTAGTAGCTTGGGGTGATCCTACTACACTACCACCTCCACTATGTTAACTTGATGCTCTCTTATGAGCCAAAGCTAGTTGTTGCATAGCTCCTGTCAATTGTTAAAGTGCAGTAGCAATAGTGTTCTTTCCATCTCCAATAGCTTGCAAGGTTTCCCTCACTTCTCATTCTTGTTCATTCTCATTATGATCCATTTGGGTGTCATGTACATGTTCAACCTGTTCACCCTATTCAACTTGCATGTTTGTCCCAAAGGTTAATTCCTCATCAACCATGTAATTGTCCTCAATACAAATCTGATCTGAAGATCCTACCTACTTAGGATAGATGTGACTAAACCTTTATGGTTTCCTATTCTTGTTTGTCTAACATTATTCCTATTAAATCTAGCCTATAACATAATAATTTTTCTTGCAAGTTGGTAGGTCTTGTGGCTTTGATATCATTGAAATGATCTTTACCTGGGACTATTATTAAAGTCTAATCTATTATTGTTCATAATTATTGTTCTATTATTTACAAAGAATTTTTTTTGACACAATAAATCATTGTTCTTGTATTGAAGTTTATATTTTTTTGCAACTAGTAATGCAATGTTTAATTGGAATCGAGTGGCAATAAATTTGGAACATGTTATATATTAAAAAGCAATACAAACTAAAACAAATCCTAACTTCCCTAAAGGAGACATCTATATGCAAGAAAATATATGATAGGAAGTACTTAAAAAATGGATGTACTGGTTTTGTCTTCCTATAATAGTAGTGTTCCACATGAAGGGGACTCTATGTTCACTCTAATTTTCTCCACTTTGGGGTTTGCTCTGTGTGTCTTAGACTATGAGCTACCTTGGTTTCAATACCCACACTCCATTTCCTCCCACACATACATACTCCATTAGTCCCATAACACTATCATGCCTCCTCAAATGCCAATGCAAATACTTTTCCACAGCTCCTATAAAATTGCTACTAATGTTTTGATCTAATTTTAGGATCTAGACAATTATATGCTAAGTGAAATTGCATAAAGGTGTACAAATACTTAATGTCTAATGTATAACTAAAAAGACATTAAATATTAAAAATAACATCATCAATAGAAAGAGAGAGTTATATCACTAGAGATAGAGAAGAGAGAGAGAAGAGAACCAATTTGATTATGGAGTTCATCCGATCAAAGTGGACTATGTCTCCAGGTCTAGCTCAACTAAGTGATCGATGTCTTATTGATGCTCCTAAAGTTGATTTACAACATATTGTAGTCCATCCACAAAGTCATTATACAAATCCTAACTTGACCCACCTTGCATACAAGCCCTCAAAGGTGAAAAACTAGTTTCTAAAGAGTAAGAAAGACTTTTCTTAAAAGGGATTTACTACAGAGATAGAACACCATTACATCATCTCCTTCACAAATTCTTCTAATTAGAGAAACTCTCACATTCCTCTTGGAATTGACTGAATCAAATGTGAATTCTTTACATCCAAAATAGGCCAAAACCTCCAAAACTATAAAATCTCTATTTAAAACATATTGTCCCATCAATATCCCCTTTAAAAATTCCAATTAATTCTTCACCGTGTAATTTAAGGGGTTTATTTTAAATCCCATCCTTATTTTACTAAGGATAGATGGGATAAGTGATAGGTTAAAAGAAATTACTCCCACAAATAGTTTAAGTCCTATAGATAGCACTACAGTTATGCATAGTTTTGATAGTGTGGTGGTTAGAGGATCAAATCCCACCAGCCTCATACCTTCTTTGGGTGCATTGGTTAATAATAAATCCATGTCGAAAAGTAGTAAAGGTGGATGGTTGGTTTAGCAACAAAGATAGTTGCTTGAAGTTAAGGCATCATGGATTCAAATCCCACATTTGGAAATTTGTTTATAATAGTTTAATTGTCCTATACCTGAGGTGTTATTTGGCATCACATGATGGTTCCACATGGCACTCTCTTATTCATTCTTCAAATGCCATGTGTCCAAGTTTGATTGCACAAAACTGACAAATGTGCCAAATCTTCATCATGCCACATGTCAAACACTGATTGATGTATATGCCATGTCATTTTTTGCCATGTCATAATGATGATGTAATGCTAACATCATCAAAATAATGCTTTTCACCTCAACTTCAAATGGCCATTAATTTCACATCCCATCTCCATTTTTGATGGAATGAATGTCATTGGAAAGCTCTTGACAAGATCTTTAATTTGAAACCCATTATTGACAGCTTTTGAGATGATCATATTTTTACCTTTTTGATGGCCTTTATATGGGGTTTGACCAAAACTTTGACTAGCCATAACTTGAGCAAATGAACTTCTTTCGAGCCTATTCAAGTTCCATTAGGTTCAATTTGATGAGTTCTTCAATTTGGCACTATTTCTAATAGATTTTGGAACACTTAAATTTTTTTGGGGTAGATCCACCTAGATGATGTTTATACCTCCTATAGAGAGAGTGGATGGTCCAAGGTATGAGGAGCCTACACTGCAGTCACACTATCTCCTTTCCATACGGGAAGTATTCCCTAATTCCCTACCATTGTGAGAGGGATATGGATGAATAAAATTAGGTTTGTCACATCCTTGTCTAGCCTTTTTATATCTACTACTCATCGACTTCTGATCCTTCCAGTTATACAATAAAATGATAGGGCCAAATACTAAAGTTTGAGCTATGCTATTACACCATTCCTATCAAAATTTCACAGTTATTATTTAATTCATGGAAGTGGGATCCCATACTGTAGAGACATATCACAAGGCAACTTCACTTCCTATATGAGTAAATACTCCAATGAGAGGCTGGGGCTACATGCAAGTTCTCAAACTATCTCAAGGGGTTTCATCCTTGAGAATAAATAGTCACATTTAAGAAATCAAGATTGTCTTCAAGATGTAGATATATTTCATGGTGAAAATTCTAATGTAGATTAGTGCTTTTATAACCTCAATATGAGGGAAGATGCAAACAACTAGGCAATTTGGGATAAAAAGCCTATTTCATCTTTTAGTCACTTAAGTCCTTTTTTTCATAAAGTGACTTTAAATGATAAAGTAATTTATAAATCAACTTTATAAAATGAAGTGACTTAACTATAGAAAGTTCCCACTTAAAAATTTCCCTAAAAAAATTGAAGACTCATGTGATTGGTTGGCATCCTCAAAATAAGTGTCATTAACCTATCTGGATGGAAAGATAGACCAATAAGGGGCCATAAAGTCTAACACTGAGAAGGGAACATTACATGTAAATATGAGGATATTGATATGATCTATACCAAATAGGAATGTGGGGATAAAACCTAACCATCAAAGATATTTAAGTCGAGATGAAAAATGTAGTTAGATTCCCTAGGTTTAGTGTAGCAAGATTTCACCTATATCAAGGTTTAAGAACCTGGATAATCCTCGAGTGCAGTCTTGCAAAAATAGATAAGGATAATATGTTGTAGGTCTAAAGAATTAAGTAGGAAAAACATGAATTCTCTAAACACCTTAGACTAACAAAGTATGCCCACCAACAGAAAGTAAATAAAACATACCCCATGCCACAATATTCTAATCAATGACATCCTTTAAAGACTATTAGGGAGGGAACACTTAGAAAAAGAAATAAGCATAGACAACACACAAAGAAGATAAAGTTTATCATAGCTCAACAAATTGAATGTTTAAGTGCATATCTGTATTTCACATGGCCATTTCTTCAAGACTTGAATCTGAGAGAGAAATATTACAATATCCTAGATTGTGGGTAGAGTATCAAAAAAGTGTTGAGAAACACTCAATGTCAAGGGGGAAGTGTTGAGAAACATTTTTTTATGAGTTTCCAAAGAAACCCTAATGCACAAGGAGACCCGAATAGGCTAAGTAGTCATGCCCCTAAGATGAGGACAAGAGATAATTCCAAGCTAGGAAATGTGTCGCAAAGTGACTGAATGGGATTGATAGACATAGGTGCAAGGGTGTCAAGTAGTTCCCATTTCTGGGTTTTCACTAAGATGATTATTTTTTAAGGAGATTTTTTTAATTTTTGGGGTTCTTTTAGGATCAATAGATATATGCAAATAGTTGAGTTGTGAGCCTTAAGCATAGAATTTCTCTAGATGTAGAATGTTGATAGGCTCAACAAGTTGTTCCCCTTTGAGAGTAGAGAGCTGATATGGACTAGATCCAAATGCTATTGTGAAAATGTAAGGACCCAACTAGTTAGGCTCACATTTCCCTTTCTGCTCTCTATTTTTGCTAATTTTGGGAGTTTTCTCTAAGAATAAGCTCACCCACTTGGAACTCATAGGGATGGACCTTTTTTTTTAAAGTAGTAGACATCCATTTTTTATAAGCCTTCATATGATCAAAAGAAGCCTTGTATCACTCATCAAGGGTTTCTAGCTCTTTTATTCTCATAACCCTATGGTCTTCATCAGTTATCAACCCATGTAGGGAGACTCATAGTGAGGGAATATAAACTTCTAAGGGTAAGACAACCTCAAAAACATAGACTAAAGAAAAAGGCCTTAGCTTGACCATTCCCTTTGGGATAGTAGATTGAGGACTAGTGTTGATTGATCTTGAATTTCTTACAAAGTTATTTAAGGTCCTTATTTTTGAATAGTCCTCCATTATTAGTAAAGATGGAGGATGGGATTCCATAGAGAAAAATAATTTGGTTGAGAATATATAAGGAAACATGTTTTCCTATAGCTAAGATAAATGTACAAATTCAACCCATTTTGTAAAGTACTTAGTTGTTGTAATAGTAAACTTGTGACCTCTAAATGAACTTGGATGAATCTTTCCTACCAATTCAAAGGCACATTGCTAAAATGGACAATATGTAATAGAAGGTATGAGCTCATGTCTAGGAGCATGAATCAAGTTGCTATGAATTTGATTTTCTTGCAAGACTTAGCATATCAAACAACACCAACCTACATGGTTGGCTAATGATAGCCTGCCCTAAGTAGCTTTTGAGAAAGTGCAAGGCCATAAGAGTGTGCTCTGTAAATATTGTCATGGACTTTGGCTAATGCCTTTTGAGACTCTTCTAGTTCTAGATAGATAAAAAGCATTCTATCTAGAGCCTTCCTATACAAGCCACCAAAGGCCAAGGTGTACTGTGAGGCATTGCAAAGGAGTTGGCATTTTTGATTTTGAGTAAAATTTTCAATAATGACCTAATCACATGGGTAGGAGAAAATGGTAGAGTAACTTAAGGAGTAATGGATGACAATAGTGCATATCACATGATTTTGGGAGGATTCATATGCAAGGTGATGTAATTCTTCCACCATGAACTCTAAACACAATTCATGTTCTCGTAACTGAAAAATAGATGCTAGGGTGGCCATAGCATCTATGAATTTGGTTTCTACTATAGGAATTTGTTGAAATGTCAAAAATGTGAAATATTTCCATAGAGCATCAATAAATTTCTTATGAGGTACCAACTTATTCTCTTTTGTTTGATAATCATTATTAACTTGGTTAATAACAAGCTAGGAATCTCCATAGATATGTAGGTTTGTGATCCACCATTCTAAAGCCATTTTAATCTCATTTTTTAAGGACTCATACTCTTTTATATTATGAGTGCAAGGAAAAAAAAAAATTTAGGACTTAGGGATCATGTAACCATGAAGTGTTTTAAATAGAATTCTTACACCATCAAAGAACATCTTCAAAGTTCTTTCAATGACATACATGATGGAAGTATTTAGAAATTCAATCTGCATAGGATTTGTATCTATTGGATGCAATTGTTCAATTGTGTGTTGTCTTTGATGTCACACAAATGTCATATCAGTCATCAGATAGAGTCTATCAAGTTTAGATGGCTAGCAAGGAAAAATACAGAGTCTGCCGAGCTCAGATGGTCAATAAGGAAAAGGACAATGATTACTGAGCCCAGAAGGTTAGTAAAGAAAATTTGAAGTCTCTACCAAGTAGACAGTTGTTACTGAGCTTTCAAGGTTAATCTAAGAAATTTATTTCATACCAAGCTCACTTGGTCATCAAAGGGAAATATGGTAGAAACAGTTCTTACTGAGCTCACTTGGTCATCAAAGGGAATTATGGTAGAAATAGTTCTTATCAAGTTCTCATGGATAGAGAAGGAATTTAGTTCTTATCGAGTCAACTCAGTAGCCAAAGGATTTTGCACATGTTGTAATGCTAACCGAGTTAAGACAGTTAACTCAATAAATTTTTGGAAGTAGTATTTATCGAGAAGGGTTGGCCAGTGAAGGATTTCATTGATTTTTGAAATAACATATATTTGTTTAAAGTAATATTTGTAGCCAACTAATGTATGGATTATTGGTAAATGTAATATGAGAATGAGCCAACTTGATAATCCAAATGGTATAAATAAGAGGTCAAGTTGTGAATTCTAAGTGTGGAAGTAGAATTGAAGTGATAAGAGGACTATTTATTGTGGAAGTGAATTTGAAGGATGATCAAAGATCATTGAGGAGTAGCAAAGCCATATTTGATCAAGGAGGATCTAATGATGTAGAATAGAGACCTGTAATCAACAAATTTAGTTGCATCTTGCTCAGGACAATTCATTGTTGCTTTCTAACAATTGTAGCAGTGATTTAAAATCTCTTAACAGAGTTGGTTTAACAGCCATTTTATAAATCCTCTAACAAGGTGATAGTTTAGTTGAATTTTTCTAAAGACCTCTAGCAAGGCCACTCCTAACAGGGTGATCAAAATCCTCTAACAGGGTCACACCTAATAATGTGTATTGTAACCTTTAACAGGGTTGGCTCCTAACAGGGTTCACTTCATAAGAGTGAACATTAGTAACTAGTTACTTGGTGGTTTTTTCCATATTGGGTCTCCACGTTAAATCTGGCGTCTCTTGTGTTCATTTTGTTTTTAATTGCATGCATGAATTCTTGAAGATAAGTAATAGCTTAATTTATTGAGTTACAACATTTTAGTTATGTTTACCAAGTATTAGTAGTAACTAGATCTTTAAGACATCTAAGGGATCTATGATTAAAATTTTTGTTAGTAACTGATTCACACCCCCTCTCAATTACTCTATCTTTAATCCCAACAATTGGTATCAGAGCTTTTGGTGCTTACAGGAAAAGATTTCAAGGATCTAAGCCAAAGATTATGATGTCTTACAAGAGGGAAATTCCAAGACTTAATAGGGAGAACTTCTCAGCATGGCAAGGATTGATGAGACTTCATTTGGCTTCTATTGGTGATTCAGGACTAAAGTATCTTGATGAAAATTATGTAGAACCTACCGGTACATTATCTATCAATGATATTGCTAAAAAGAAGACTCACAAAAACATGATAATAGATACTACATCTGCTCTAAGTTATGAAGAATTTGATGACATCAAAGATTGCAAAATTGCCTTTGAAATGTGGAACAAGATGAAAGAGATCTATGGAGGAGGTGATAATGTGAGAATAGCCAAAGCAAAAATTTTGAGAGGACAATTTGATCAAATGAGGATGAGAGAAGATGAAAACATTGTAAAGTATGTTGAAAGAGTCAAAGCATGTGTTACTGTGCAATCAAAGCATCTAGAGGAGACATCAAGGAGGAGATAGTTATAAGTAAAGTTCTTAGAACTCTACTTCCTATGTATGCAATTAGAGTCTCTGCAATTCAAGAAAGAAGATGTGAAGCAAATCATAAGATAAATCTAGAGGCCGTAGTTGGAAGATTGACTACATTTGAGCTAGACAACTATGATAATTATGTTTCAGCTACCAAGAACTTTGAATCAGCATTTGAAGCCAAGCTTTCACTCAAAGAAAAAAGGAAGAAGACAAAGGATCCATAGTCAAACAATGATGAAGAATCAGAACAAAGTTTAGAGAGTGATCTTGAGGTGGTTGAAGCTCTACTAGCAAGGAAATATTCAAGAGGCAAAGGGAAATACAAAGGTAAGGTTCCTCTAATCTATTTTTCTTGTGAAGAAATTAGACATATTGCTTCTAGGTGCCCAAATAAGTAGAACAAGGATGAGAAGAAAGGTCACAAGTACAATGGCAAGAAAGAAGTCAAATCATTCAATGATAAATGTAAGAAAACATGTTTCATGGTTAAAGATTCTATGATTTTGATGAAGAAGAAGAAGATGAAATTGTCTACATTGCTGTAAAAGATGAGTCTGATAATGATGAAGAAATGACACTTATTTCTCATATGAGTAGAAATGATACATGGATTATAGATAGTGGTTGTTCTCATCACATGACTGGTGATAAAACTAAGTTTGAACACTTTGAAGACTATGATGGTGGCAAGTGTAAGATTTGGTAACAATAAACCTTGTTATATAAAAGAAAGAGGAAGAATCTCTTTGACCAAGGAACTTGTATGTGATAATGCATATTGGGTAGAAGGACTAAAGCACAATTTGTTGAGTGTGGCATAGCTACTCAATAATGGATTCAAAGTAAAATTTATGCATGGAAAAAAAAGACTACTAGATGGCAAAGGTAAGCTAATTGGATCATTCACTCAAACAAAAGGTAACCTATTTTATCTTGAAATTAGTGAATGTTCATGTTTTATTGCTTAAATTGAAGAGAGTTGGTTATGGAATAGGAGGTTATGTCATGTAAACTTTGACAACTTGATAAAAATCAGTAAATTCAGGAAAGTAAGAGGCATTCCTAACATAAAGAAACCTGAGGTTGGTCTATGCAAGAATTATTAAATTGGTAAAATGGGAAAGACTAGTTTTAAAAGAAAGAACTATCAGACTGAAGAAGTTCTAGAAATTGTGCACACTAATTTGTATGGACCTATTGGCATTGAAAGTTATACTGGTGAGAAATTTGTTTTTTCTTTTTGTTGATGATTATTCAAGAATGATGACTATCATGTACCTAAGAGAGAAATTAGAAGCATTTGAAAAGTTCAAATGGTATTTGGCTAGAGTAGAAAAGGAAATAGGAAAAAGACTAAAATGCTTAAGGTCTAACAGAGGTGGTGAATTCATTTCACATGAGTTCAATAACTTTTTCACTGAAAGGGGAATCAAAAGACAAGTTTCAACACCTAGAACTCCTGAACAAAATGGAATAGCAGAAAGAAGGAATAGATCTATCATGGACTGTGCAAGAACTTTAATGATTGAGGAAAACATTTCTATCAAATACTAGAAGAAAGCTATTAACACTGTAGTTCATATCTTGAACCAAGTACAACTGAAAAAGGATTCATTCAAAACCTCTTATGAGTTATGGTATGGCTACAAACCCAATGTAAGTTACCTAAAAGTATTTGGAAGCAAATGTTACATTTTGAAAGAATCTAGAAAAGGTAAATTTGATGTAAAAGGTGATGAAGGAATATTTTTGGGATACTCTTGCAAAAGTAAAGCATATAGATGTTTGAACTTATCTACTCACAAAGTCATAGAAAGTGCACATGTGAAAGTTGACGAGTTTGCAGAAAGAACAAAAGAAGAAAGAAAAAGGGAACTTGAAGACTACAAGAGATTTGTTTACATTGAACCTAATACAATACCAAATACATCTGTCAATTAAGAATCATCAACTCCTAAGTCTTTATTAACTGAGTCACATGAAGTTCAAATCGAGTTAGTACCTACCAAGCTGCAAGAACCCAAATTGCAAATAGAAGCTACTAAGTCAGCATCTACTTAGCTTGAGCAACCAGAATTAGAACTAGAAATTGAAGCACAGAAGGTTAACAAAGAAAGTCACCTAAAATTCAAGGAACCTGTGTTAACCAAGTATGTCAAGAAACATCATGCACTAGATCAGATCATTGGAGATAAATTAGAAGGAATAATGACAAGAAGTAAGTTGAAAAGCACTTTATTTATTTGCTGATTTTGAACCTAGAAATGTCAAAGATGCACTAGACAATGAAAGTTGGATTGAAGCTATGAATGAAGAAATATAACAGATAGAGAAATACAAAACATTGACTCTTGTACCTAGACCCAAAGACAAGAATGTGATTAGAACTAAGTTGGTATTCAGAAACAAGCTAAATGAAGATGGTAAGGTATCAAGGAACAAAGCTAGATTGGTATGCAAAAGATACTCTCAAAAAGAAGGTGTAGACTATGGAGAAACTTTTGCTCCTATTGCAAGATTGGAAGGTGTCAGAACCTTACTTGCATATGTTGCATACAAACGATTCAAATTTTATCAAATGGATGTCAAATCAGCACTTCTCAATGACATATTGGATGAAGAGGTTTACATTGAACAACCTAAAGGTTTTGTTGATCCAAACAAGAAAGACATGGTCTACAAATCGCATAAAACATTGTATAGTTTGAAGCAAGCACCCAGAGCATGGTATGAAATACTGCATAACTATCTTATTCAAATTGGTTTTCAAAGAACTAATGACAATAGTAGTTTGTACATAAAGGAAGGACTAGATAATAAGATTCTTTTGGCAAAAATATTTGTAGATGATACTTTGTTCACAGGAAATAATGATCTTTGCAAAGAATTTTCAAAATAAATGAACAAGGAATTTCAAATGTCAATATTTGCTGAAATCAAATTCTTTGTTGGTCTTCAAATTCAATAGAGTAAGAATGGCATCTACATCACTCAATCTAAATACATCAAGGAGATACTGAAAAAGTTTGGTATGGAAGACTGCAAACCAGTTGGAACTCCTATGTGTACTGGATTGAAACTTACCAAGGATGATGAATCAAAGGAAGTAGATCAGACATTGTATAGATTTATGATTGGAAAATTGCAATATGTAGTGCACACAAGACCAGACATTGCCCTTACAGTAGGAATTGTAGCAAGATTCTCAGAAAAACCAAAAGAAAATCACATGATGGAAATCAAAAGGATCATGAGATACTTAAAAGGAACTGAAGATTATGGATTATGGTATAAACTTGGAGGAAATCTAGATTTAAAAGTGTTCACTGATACAGATTGGGTGAGGAATGTTGATGACAGAAAGAGCACAAGTGGAGGAGCTTTCTTTCTTGGAAAAAGGTTGGTTTCTTGGACAAGTAAAAAGTAGAATTGTACATCCCAATCCATAGTAGAGGCTGAATATGTTGCAACAACAGTAAACTACTCAAACATTGTGTGGTTCAAAAAATTATTGGAAGGTATGAAGCAAGAAATAAAAGAATTTTTGTTATGTTTTGTGATAACACAAGTGTAATTAACATATCCAAGAATCCAGTGATGCACTCAAAGACTAAGCATATTGCCATAAAATATCACTTTGTTAGAGAATTGGTACAAGAAAAGGAAATTAGATTGGAATATGTCCATACAAAGGAACAAATTGTTGACATATTCACAAAGCCTTTACCTAAGGATGCATTCTTTCATCTTAGAGGTAAGTTAGGGATCATTCCCCTATCTAAAACTCACTAAAATATAGTTTTAGTGATGCATCAATAGGAACAGAATTGAAGATCTATCAATTGATGCAGCAAACCAATGAAGATATTGCATATGAATCAGTACATCAGGTACAATGATATTTAGTTGATTTGTGATGTCTTTGGCATGTGCTATCAAAGAGGGAGAGTATATTGTCATATCTTTCTAAAATTTGCAAAATAATAAGAGTTTATGTAAGAGGGAGAGATAGTTTGTGAAAGAGGGAGAGATTATTATGAAAGAGGGAGTTTGTTGTGTATAAAGAAGATAGTGAAGTATTCTGTCAGTAAAGACTTGTTTTCAAATTTCATTCTACTATGACATGTTGTGTTTCCATCAATGTCAAACAGGGAGATTATTGGATACAATTGGTCAATTGTGTGTTGGCTTTGATGTCACACAAATGTCATATCAATCATCAGATAGAGTCTACCAAGCTCACATGGTCAGCAAGGCAAAAGACAAAGTCTACAAAGCTCACATGGTCAGCAAGGCAAAGGAGAGCATTTACCAAGCCCAGAAGGTTAGTAAAGAAAACTTGCAATG
Organism: Cupressus sempervirens; assembly: GCA_028749045.1. Taxonomy (NCBI): domain Eukaryota; kingdom Viridiplantae; phylum Streptophyta; class Pinopsida; order Cupressales; family Cupressaceae; genus Cupressus; species Cupressus sempervirens. Next base: position 424,018,307 of record CM053793.1, on the reverse strand, counting down.
TCTACCAAGTAGATAGTTGTTACCGAGCTTTCAAGGTTAATCTAAAAAATTTAGTTCATACCGAGCTCACTCGGTCATCAAATGGAAATATGGTAGAAATAGTTATTACTGAGCTAACTCGATCATCAAAGGGAATTATGGTAGAAATAGATCTTATCAAGTTCTCATGGATAGAGAAGGAATTTAGTTCTTACCGAGTCAACTCGGTAGCCAAAGGATTGTGTAGATGTTGTAATGCTAACCGAGTTAAGACGGTTAACTCAGGAAATTTTTGGAAGCAGTATTTATCAAGCAGGGTTGGCCAGTGAAGGATTTTATTGATTTTTGAAATAATGTCTATTTTTTTAATGTAATATTTGTAGCCACTGATGTATGGATTATTGGTAAATGTAACATGAGAATGAGCCGACTTGATAATTTGAATGGTATAAATAAGAGGTCAAGTTGTGAATTCTAAGCGTGGAAGTAGAATTGATGTGATATGAAGACTGATTATTGTGGAAGTGAATTTGAAGGATGATCAGAGATCATTAAGGAGCATCAAAGTCATATTTGACCAAGGAGGATGTAATGATGCAGAACAAAAACCTATAATCAAAAAATTTAGTTGCATCTTACTCAAGACAATTCATTGTTTCTTTCTAACAATTGTAGCAGTGATTTAAAATCTCTTAATAGAGTTGGTTTAATAGCCATTTTGCAAATCTTCTAACAAGGTGACAGTTTAGTTGAATTGTTCTAAAGACCTCTAGCAAGGCCACTCTTAACAGGGTGATCAAAATCCTCTAATAGTGTCACACCTAACAGTGTGTATTGTAATCTTTAATAGGGTTGGCTCCTAACAGGGCTCACTTCAGAAGAGTGAACATTGGTAACTAGTTACTTGGTGGTTTTTCCCATATTGGGTTTCCACGTTATATCTGGTGTCTCTTGTGTTCATTTTGTTTTTAATTGCATGCATGAATGCTTGAAGATAAGTAATAGCTTAATTTACCTAGTTATAGCATTTTAGTTATGTTTATCGAGTATCAGCAGTAACTAGATCTTTAAGACATCTAAGGGATCTGTGATTAAAGTTTTTGTTAGTAACTGATTCACCCCCCCTCTCAGTTACTCTATGTTTAATCCCAACAGTATCTTGTAATGGAAAATTATCTAGTTGGTAAACTATGGCCTACCCCTTAATAGCTTTGCGCTCAACATATTGAATGTCAAAATTAGAGAGAATTATCATCCATTTAGCTAGGTGGCTGACAAGCGTAGCTTTACTCAATAAGTATTTTTGATCATTTTTTGTAATTAGATGGACTGTGTGAGCCAACATGTAGTGTATAAGTTATTGGGAGGCAAATACCACTACTAGGTAGGCCTTCTCAATATTGTTGTAATTCATCTCATCAGCCACCAAAGTGCAACTAATGGCACACTCTTTTCCAGTTTCATCACTTTGTGCTAAGAGTGCTCCTAGGGAAGAGTTTGTAGTTGAGATGTATAGAATCAAAGGTTTTCTTGGGATAGGTGGCATTAATACTAGAGGATTATCCAAATATCCTTTGATACGATCTAAGCTTTGTTGACACTCTTCATTCTAGATAGATGCGGAGCCTTTATGCAATTTCTTATTGAAAGATTGAGCTTTATCAGTTAGTTGAGAAATGAACGTCTTAATGGATTGTAGACATCCTTGAAGACTTCTTAATTGACTGCTACTTCTAGGAGGAGGCATTTCCATGATGACCTACACCTTTTCTAGATCAACTTCAATGCCTTTTGCTCATATGATGTATCCTAACAATTTTCCTAATGTGACACTAATGGCACACTTTTTGGGATTTAGCCTAAGTTGAAATTGTTCTATATAGTCCAATATCAAAATAAGGTAATCAAGAGCTATATATCTTTGTTTAGACTTGGCCAATGTGTCAGCAACATACTCTTCCATAATTTTGTGCATCATGTCATAGAAGATAGTGTCCATGGCTCATTGATAGGTAGCTCTTACATTATTTAGCCCAAAGGGCATGAGATTCCAACAAAAGGTACCCCATGTATATGCAAAAAATATTTTTTCTTGATCTCCAGGCACAATTTTGATTTGGTGGTACCCAGCGAAGTCATCCATTAAAGAGCACATCTCATAACCCATGGTCATGTCCACTATCATGTCTATGTTAGGTAGTGGAAAATTATCCTTAGGGCATGCTTTATTTAAGTCTCTAAAATTGATGCATACTAAAATGGACTTATCATGTTTAGACATAGGTACAATATTGGAGATCTATTCTACATAATCAATGGCTCTAATAAAGTACCAAAAGAGGCACATGTAGGTGTATCTTTCTCAACTTCTATTTAATAGGCTCAACACCAGGAGAGATAGATAGATGGTGCATAATTAGACCGGTGTGAGGACCTGGCATATCTGAGTAAGTCCATGCAAAATTTATTTTCTTTTCTTGAAAGAATTTAGTAAAGTTCTCATTTTCTTTAGCTAATAGAGACTGAACCACATGAATAATTTTAGGAGACTCTTCTATACCCAATTTGATAAGTTGCATGAGCTCAATGAGAACCAAAGGTCTATCCTCAAAATAGCTTGGAAAACTATGAAGTACCTCATCCACAGGAACCTCAAGGAGGTTTTCATGCCAACATTTTAAATGGCAAAACACAACATTTTTTTTTTTGTTTTTACTCTATATGAGTTTTCCCCAATTATATAAGTGGTATTCAATTTTTTTTATTACAATTATGACGGTTCCAAAGTTGTGACAAGAAGATGCTATATCAACTTTTTTTTTAATCTTTTTAAATTCAATTTCTATTTATACTAGGTCTCTTTCTATTTATTTATTGATTTTGAAAATTTATTTAATTTATTTTTTTATTTATTTATTTTTATTACTTATCATTATTATTATTATCATCATTACTTTACTATAATCTAACAATAAATATTCATTAAATTCTAAAATGATCTACAATTCAAAGCAACTAGATCAAAGTCTTTGAAGCATAAACTATCTCATTAATTTCTTTTAACCTTTAAATTAGACCACAAACTTATAATCACATCTAACATAACTAAATTAAGCCTAATTATATGTATATCCTTATTTATATATTATGCATAATGTTCAAAATAAAACATTCTATACTATACCTTCCATTCATACATTGGAATACATCCTAACTTTATGCTATAAATCCCTTGCTTCCACGTGTATGCTATGTCTTCGTAGGCATGGGTGGAAGGAGAATATAGTTATTTAAATCCCCATGCCTAGGGCTAGGCACCTAGGGGGGAAGATGGACATGTTTTTTTTGAATTATGGAAGTAAGTTGAAGTCTTTTCTTTTTTTAAACATTTAAACCTTCAACTACCCTCCTTCATGGTCACCTAAGCCTCTTTTTGCTACTCACGTGGTTTTGACATGGACTTGATGGTATGAGGAAAGAGGGTACTCAACAAGACAGGTCCATCTACCACATTAAGTGGGATTTTCAAGTTGTGAGGTGCCTAGGATATGAAGAAGTCTTTACTAAGGCTTGAAGATAATTTTGCTTAGTTTGACTTGTGCAGTATAATGTATATCCTTTCACCATTTGACCTAGGGAAGTGGGTGGGGATGTGACCATCCCTACTTGGATTTTTATTATTGTTTTTTTTTTTAAAATAATAAACCCTGACATTCCTTAAATGCCTAGTCGCCCAAAGAAAAAAGGTATTTAACTAATGAATTTATATTACTTTTTTGTCACTACTTAGTGTTACTAATACTTATAATCTATATTTTTTGACATAATGATAGCTAGTATTGATTCTATTTATGTATTATTTAATGTATGTAATTTGGGTAACTTAAATTTTTTGTTTTACATATATTTTCCAGAGAGTTTTATGCACCTATAACACTTTTTTAAGCTTAACTACTTAGACTAACTCCTTCCATACCATTTTTATGGTCATTTAAAATGCATTAAGGATGAACTACTATATCATTATGAGTTACAATTTCCTTTTCTAATAAGCAACTATAACATTTAACAACTATCAATTCTCTATCTAATTCTAATTGCAAGAAAACACTAATATTAAACTCTATGAAATCCTCACAAGTAAAATTTTATAACTTCACTATTTAGTAAATTTCTAATGATGTCAAATTTCATATTTTAAGCTATCATCCAAATCTATTGTTATCAAATGCACATTTTAAAACAATGTTTAAATCCAATACTTATCATCAAACAACTGAACAATTTTCCTAGAACTTGAGAAATTATAGGTGTCAAATGTTTATGTTCAATTTTTTATTTTTTTTTAAAGGCATAACAAGATAGAAAACTTGCAAACAAGGGATCTCACAAATACACTTTTTAGCAAATTACATGGAACCAATAGCTACATTCTACAACATGATGAATTCTCATAACAAAGTGGAGTTCCTTTCTCCATTTCAACACAACAATAAAGGTCTTCTACTATGCAAAGAAAGAATTTCATGAACATCAACTTCCAAACTCTTCAAGTGAATACTTGCAACAAGAAAAGAGACAAAATGGAACCATGGAGGCTCACCTCCCAACCTAGGCCTCAAGGAGACCACCCACCGAGCTTAGAGAAACAAGGCATAAATGGTTGCATTCTACACATTCACATGCCATGCATATACACAACATTAAGACAAGATTTAGCACAACACATCACAACACATCCCATTTAAAGGCTTTGCACAAAGATTCAACAAATGAATCAAGATTAGGGTGAAGGTGGGCTCTCACCATGAGGAGGATTTACATAGCTTCCATTTACAATATACACATCTTCCAATATCAAAATGCCCTTTCGGGAGAACCAACATCTTCCCTTCTACATACCTCCTTATACCTCCCAAGATGCAAGTGAGCAAGATAATTCACATTCCATAGAACATATACAACCATCTCCACACAAGGGAGTATTCCTCAACTACATGTGTGAGCCCAACTAACCCCTTCACCCAAGCATCTCTTCCCTCCCAAGGGTGAGTGATGCCTCACACCCAATTCACAAAACACATAACATGAAACAAGAAAAATAAAAGAAAGACTCACACAACACTACTCACATACAACACACAACAAGGATTTTATATTCACAAACACACCAGAATACACCAAAATCTAATTATGAAATGAAGAACACCGTTTCTAATCTACATGCAAAATAAAGAACTTCATGGATCATGGTACCAACCTTCCTCCAAGAAAGGCAATGAATAATTGTAGTAGAGCTCCCTCCTCTTCAAACCCTAATAGTCTCTAAAGATAGAGAATGGCCAAGTGAGTTTCCCATTTAGTCATACCTCTATATATATCCTTCTCATTTTCGGATTCAATGAAGAATGTCATTTTCATGGGGTCTCCTAGGTCCACTAGACACCATAGATGTCATTAATAGCTCCCTAACCTATAGTACTAACATGGGTAGGGTTAATTTTAAACACAACTTACCTTAAAGTTACTTTATGACCCTCCCAAAGCTAGGTAATTCAAATTTTAAATTTCCCAAGGTGATAACCTTGTCCTTTTACTAGCTAAGGCAATAATCAAATTCCTCAATTGAGGCATTTAACACAGAATAAGGTAGCCACATGATCCATTGACGAATAACATGTCACTTCACATAACAAGCACAAGTGTCAAGTGACACACACAAAATGCACTAAAATTTCATATATGACACGTTCAAAATATACACCTAAAAAATATACCATACACATACATCTCACGTTTACAAAATAAGCACATCACAATGAGGTTTACGAATCTTACAAAGATTCACCTTGGCTGAGTCATTTAAACATGTATCTATACCTTTTTTCCTGATTAAGTTTCCATGGTTCCTCTTCCTTCACATCAAACTTGAGCATTAGTAGTCCAAGGAATCCAATAAGCATACATAATGTAAATGCAAATAGCCATAATATCCATATTAACATAATTCAAATTAAATATCCTTTCTTAAACCTTCAATTTATTTCACTTGAAATGTTAAGATATCAAAATTTGCATGTAATAAGCATCATAATCAAATTAATATGCATCCATACACTGAAAATATTCAAAAACAAATTAACATTTTGCATTGCATCAAAATCTAATAATATCATGTCATAAGACTGCACCCAAATATGTTCAAATTTTTCCTATACAATAACAAGTTCTTTGTGCATATAACAATGTAAGACACTACTATAGCATCAAGTCCATAGATAAGGAAAATCCACTATCCATCTAGATCTCTCAAAATATCAAGGTCTCAAATATCAAAATGTACATAAAACATCCAGGCTATAATGGGTCGGGGTGAGGCCTCACAGAGGTTTTCATCTTTAGGTACATCTTTATTTTAGTCTTTTTGGGTTTAGATACCACCACAAAGTAGCTTTCGCCATCTGACCACTTATTTTTTCTTTTGACTTTATGACTAAGATATTTGATTTTATTTTTTTAGTCATGTTGATTGTAGGTTCACTAGTGGAAGGTATCACTAGTTTCATAATGTTGAGGTAGCAAGCGATCTCATAGTCATTTTGGAAAGATGGTAGTTTAGGTCTTTGAGCAGACTAATCTATGAGATTGGGATGGATTAATGAGAGGGATGCAGAGGCTTCAAGATTGTTGATATGGTAGGAATTATCTTTGGTGACATGAAAACTTGAGCCTACAATGAAAGTTCCAAGGTAATCCTTATCAAGAATAGGCCTAGAGGGATCAACATGATCCACTAAAGTAGTTTTGGAACCAAACTCATCAAGCCCTAAAAAAGACTCTTCAACCATGTTTGGTTGGGTAGTATAGGCATATATGACATCCATTCCTAATTCGTAGGATGCATCTGAGAGACTTTCCTATTCATATTCACCAGAATCTATACTTTAGTTCCTAGCAATCAAGCAAGCAATTTTATCTCTTATCCTTCCTCTATTTGGATCTTCATGATCAAATTCATTTAATTGGTGTTGTTGAGAGGTAGAAGCCTCAACATCATTATACATAATCATAGTTTCTTCTCCCCAAAGGAGAGAAGTAGAAGGCATATAATCCTCTTCTTGTAGAATAGTTTTAGCAAAGGATGGTTCATCATCCTCTGATTTGCTAAACATGGGAGCTCTTTTGTCAAATCTTGGTAATTCATCTTCTAGCCCAAAGCCTAGGCTATTAGTATCTCTAGTTTTGTGACCCTTAGTATGACTTAAGGGTTCTATGAGAGCTTTTTCATTACCAGTTAATGACCCATGGCCCTGACAACCCATATTTTATAAGATTTTGTATCCTTTTCCATAATGCTTAGGAGAGATAGGAGTAGTGACCATGACTTCCTCCACATATTTCTCTTCTATTTATATCCAATTTTTGATAGCTTGGTCTTCTTTTTCTACTTCTAGGGAAATTGGGGACTAAATAAAAGTGCTAGAAATAGTCACAGCTGAAGCTGAGGACTTTGATTTTACATAAGGTTTCCCATAAGATCAAGGAGAAATTAGTAGAGCATCAATTGAACATAGAGTGTACTTGTCCATACCTAGGCTCATCATTCTCAATTTTTGTTCACACTCTTTTATAGACACTTTAAGCTCATGAGAAGAGTGATTGTGAGGGACAAGTATGTCAGCAATAGACAATGTATTGCTAGACATAGAATTATCTCTAGGAACAACTATTTTAGTATCGTTGAAGGGAAACTATATACATTGGTGGTACTTAGATGGTACTTTCTACATGTCATGAATCTAAGCCCTTCTGAGTAACAAATTATATGCTAGTGGGATGTCTAGAACTTGGAAGACCATGTCTTTTTCAACAAGACCAACATGTATTGGTAGCACAATAAGACCTTTAGAAGGCCTTTCAACCTCATCATAGGCTTCAATGGTGATCTTTTTCCTAAGGTAGATAGAAAATTTAGACATACTGAGCTATTTAATAATGTTGAAAGAGATCATGTTTAACCCTATACCATTGTCTATTAAGTCTTGGCAGATGAGAGTACAGAAGATTTGAACTTCTATGTGGAGGGTGATATTATGAGGATGATTGAGAAATATGTCATCTTCTTCAAAGATGTGATGCAAGAGAATCTTGGGTGTAAGAGCAATCTTGCACCACCCAAAAATATTTATATTTTTAGCCTTTTCTTTTTTAATAAGGAATAGTAGCAAGGGGTTACTATTTTTGGGAACTTGCTATTTTTAGTAAGTTTTTCATATGAGCTTAGAATGTTCTAATTTTCTACATGAAGATTCATTTTACAATTATAAGCCTACCATAAATATTTCATTGCTCTAGCTTAAGTATTAGAGAAGTTATTGCAGATTTTTGATAGAAATTTTAGTATAAAAATATTTGAACTTAGTTTTGAAGGCCTTAGAGGCCATGAATTAGGTCAAAAACTAAATAGAATGGCCCTTGTACAATTCCAAGCATATAGATTAGGATTTTCCATTTCCAAAAAGTGGTTAAAATAGCCAATTAGAGCAATGGTTTGAGAGTTATGAGATTCCAATATTTGGCTACCCGAAATATCTAAAATAAATGTCAAAAATGTATTTGGTTGACTCTATATATACTGTTAGGGTCTATCAGCCTTAGTTATTAAGTTTAAATGTCTAGACCCTTCCTACACAACATAAAATTGCCTATTTAAGAAAGGCCTAAACATTGTCTAGGATAGCTCTAGGTGGTAGTTCATAGCTTAGTCTTGCAGATTACTCTAATGAAGGCACCCATGTGGGTTACCATATTGTACTTGTGAATTCTATAATTCCACATTTGCAGTGATAATAAGAAGTTCAAATTTTATTTTCACATTATTATTATTTCCATTTTCTGTAATGGGTTTATGGTGTTAAGGGGAGCACGCTTCATTAAGTAGTATCAGATCTAGAATTCTTGAGTGTGTGGATAGATCGCCAACTATGAGGCAATTCACACCAAGACCATGGTTTGGGTTGAGTGTGTCAATAGATTATTGATTGTGAGGCATTTTGCACTAGGGTTTTAGCAGAAGTTCAAAAGTGCCTCTACAAAGAGAGTGTTATAGAAGAGCAATAGGTGTTACACTTGAGGGTTTTAGAGCCCTCCAAAGAAAAATGAAAGCATTGGAAGAAAAAATGAGTAGAGGAAAAAATCTTTTCATAAGAGATGAAAGTGAGGATGAGGACAAAGAAGAAGAAAATGCTAAAGTAGAGGCAGTTCTAAATTTAAAGGAAGAAAGGATTTTTAAGGCCATCTCAAAGATTGGAAAAAGGCCTAAGTTTGTGGTTCCCACATTTTTGGGAAATATTAACATAGAGGAGTTGATCAATTGGATCAGTCAACTGGAGGAGTACTTTAGTATGAAGATATTGAGGATCCTAATAGGGTCAAGTTTGAGAAGGCAAAACTGAAGGGACATGCAAAGATCTAGTCGCAAGAGGTTCAATGGAGAAAAATATAAAGGGAAAGGACAAAATCATTAGATGGGATCAGATGATAGCTAAACTAAAGTGAGAATTTATTCTTGTGGATTATGAGCTTGAGCTGTTGAAGAAAATGTGAGGGTTGAAGCAAGCAAGAAAATCTATTCAAGAGTATATCAAAGAGTTCTACTGAATTCTCATTAGAATCAATCATACAAAAGCTGATAAGGAGAAAGTGATTTGTCATCTCAATGGGTTAAGGCCAAGTATTTAGGACAAGCTGATTCTAGTTTGAATGAATAGTATTGCGGAGGCATACCAATTTTCCCTAAGAGTTGAGGAGAAACTGAGTAAGAATTTTAAACAACAAGAATAGTGGAAGAGGTCATGATGGAAGATCTAGAAGATGATCTTATGATGGCCATAATGATGATTAGAAGAATAAGGATGAGGCTAGAAGTAGAAATCAGAACTAGAGGGGAAAAAATTATAATAGTTTCAATGATTAGAACAATAGAAATCAAAGAGGAAGAGGTAGAGGACAAGGATCTAGAAGAGGAGGCTTCTATGGAAAATGTTTTCACTACAGAGAAGAAGGACATAGAGCATTTGAATGTTTCTAGTGCCAAGGAAGGATATATTGAAGAAAAAAGATCAGGCCAAAGTTGCACATATTGATGAAGATGCCAAATCATCACATTCTAAAGATGCTAAAAGAGGAGAAATCCTAATTAATAGAAGATTCATGGTGAGTGGTGAGAATGAACTTGATCAAACAAGGAGCTCATTTCATGCAAGGTGCGAATGTAAAGATAAGTGTTGTGATTTGATAATTGATGATAGAAGTATTGACAATCTGGTGTCATAAATGATTGTCAAAAAGCTGAAGCTAAAGAGATAGAAACACCCTTGTCTGTATTGTATTGCCTAGGTGCAAGATGAACATAAAGTCATGGTCAATGAGTAGTGCTTAGTGAAGCTCAAGACTGGAAGCTACTAGGATGAGGTGCTATGTGATATCATACATATGGACATCTGTCATATGTTGTTGGGTAGGTCATGGCAGTTTGATAGGCATATTGTACATGATGGGTAAGAAAATACCTACTCTTTGACCAAGGATGGAGTGAAGCATAAGTTAAAGTTGTTGGACAAATAAGAAAATGTATGTAGTGTTTCTAGAATATGTTTTCTTGATGGAAAATATTTTCTCAAAGGTATGAAGTGTGAGCATATGTGTTTTTATATAATTCTAAAAGATAGTAAAGAAGAAGTAGAGGAGGTTCCTATAGAAGTTGTAGATATGTTGGGAGAGTCTTCTAATATTATACCAACTAATGTACCTAATGGATTGCCCCCAATGAGGAAGATCAATCACCAGATGGATCTGGTTCTAGGAGCTAGTTTTCCAATCAAGGTAGTGCATAGAGTGACACTAGTAGAAAGTGAAGTGTTGAACAGACAAGTTTATGAATTGTTGCAAAAGGGATTGATTCAAGAGAGTCTAAGTCCATGTGTTGTACTAGTCATATTAGTACCAAATAAGAATGGAGAATGGAGGATGTACATAGATTATTGTGCTATAAGATCACAATCATGTACATATTTCCATTGCCAAGGATGGATGATATTATGGATTGTTTGAGTGGAGCTGAGTATTTCAAAAAGATAGACCTAAAGAGTGGGTACCATCAGATTTGTATCAGAGAAGGTGATGAGTGGAGGACTTCTTTCACAAAAAGAGGATTGTATGAGTGGTTAGTCATGCCTTTTGGGTTAACCAATGCACCAAGCACTTTCATGTTACTCATGAATGAGGTACTGGAGTTTCTGGGTAAGTTTTTCATTATTTACCTAGATGATATTCTGATCCTTAGTAAGACATTGGAGGAGCATTTGATTCATATTTGCAAGGTATTTTATAAGTTGAGGGAAGAAAAGTTACTGATAAACCTAAAGAAGTGCAGTTTTGTAAAGGAGTTAGTGTACTTGGGATTTTTAGTCATAGAAAAAGGTTTCAAAAGTGGATGCAAAGAAAGTGAATGCTATCCTTGAATGGCCTTCTCCAAAAAGTGCAATAGAGGTAAGATCTTTTCATGGACTAGCTAGTTTTTATAGAAAATTCATAAGAGGTTTTCACAGTATTTGTGGATCCCTAACTGAAACAATGAGAGCAGATAGGAAATAATTTAAGTGGACTATAGGAGTAGATGTGAGTTTTAATCTGTTGAAATATAAAGTTATTGAGTAGCCTATTTTAGCACTTCCTAGTTTTAACAAGGTATTTCAAGTAGAGTGTGATGCTAATGGTATTGCAATAGGAGTTGTTTTGATTTAAGAAGGTAGACCTATTACTTATTTTAATGAGAAGTTGAATGATGCAAAAATAAAATATTATATGATCAGCAATTTTATGCTATAGTTCAAGCATTGAAGAAGTGGAGATGCTCTATTCTTCCTAAGGAGATCATTTTGTATACTGGTCATCAAGCTTTGAAATGTTTGAATAGTTTAGGAAAATTAAACCAAAGGCATTTGAAGTGGGTTGAGCTATTTTAGAGTTATATATTTGTTTTGAAGCATAGGAGTGGATAGTCTAACAAAGTTGTAGATGCTCTTAGCAGAAGACAACTTTTGCTGACAGAAATATAGATTGAGGTGATTGGGTTCAAGGAACTTGGTACATTGTATCTAGATGATCCTAATTTTGGTAAAGCATGCAAGGCTTTTATAGAACCTATTACACTTGATAGAATAAAATGGTTGGATTTCATGATCTAGGATAGTATGTTGTTCAAAGGAAGCCAGTTGTGCATTCCTAGAAGTTCAATGAGAGAGAATGTCATCAAGGAGAAGTATAGTGGAGGATTGGCTGGACATTTTGGCAGAGATAAGACCATTGCTTTGGTTGTTGAGAATAATTACTGGCTATAGTTACAGAAAGATGTGAAGAATTTTGTATAGAGTTGAAGAGAATGTCCAATGGTGAAAGGAGTGAAGCAAAATATAGGGTCGTATCAACCATTACCTATACTAGAGAAGTTGTGGGAGGATGTTAGCATGGATTTTGTTCTTGGATTACCAAGGATGTAGTGTGGGCATGATTCTATTTTTGTAGTGGTTGACATGTTTTTAAAGATGGCACATTCTATTCCTTGCAAGAAGATTGGTGATGTTGTTCATGTGGTAGAGTTGTTTTTCAGAGAAGTGGTGAGACTACATGGTTTGCCAAAGAGTATAGTTTTAGATTGAGATACCAAATTTGTTGGGCATTTTTGGTATACATTGTGGAAGAAATTGAAGATGGAGTTGAAGTTTATTTCATCACATCATCCATAGATGGATGAATAGATAGAAGTTGTGAATTGTAGTTTGGGAAATTTATTGAGATGTTTGGTTGGAGACAAACCAAAAGGATGAGATCTAATTTTACCATAGGTAGAATTTGCATATAATAATTCTATAAATAGGAGTACTGGTAAATCACCATTCCAAATTATATATGAGATTAATCTTAGAAAGGATTCTGAATTGCGATGACAATTGGATAAAGGAGAGATAAGTAGTGTTGAAGCAAAAGAATTTGTGGAACATTTGAAAAAAATCCATGATGAGGTAAGGAAGCACATTATAAAGATGAATACATAGTATAATACTAAGGCATATGTGAAAAGGAGGTATAAGAAATTTTAGATTGGAGATGAAGTCATGGTTCATTTGAGAAAGGAGCATTTTCTAGTGGGTACATATAATAAGTTGAAGATAAAGAAGCATGGACTATGCAAGATAGTGAAAAGGCATGCTTATGAAGTGGAGTTTCCTACTGAATTGAATATTGACCACTATTTAATGTTTCATATTTGATAGAGTATTATGAAGGAGGTGATGGAGATGAAGTTGCAGAAGTACAGTAGAGTATTTTAGTAGCTAGTTTGGCTACAAAGGAGATTGAAGAGATACTAGATAGCCATGTTGGTACAAGGAACAAAACTTATGAGAAAAACTTAGTCAAATGGAAAGGGAGGCTGGTAGAGGATCATCATGGCTAGCAAAGTAGGAGGTTAACTATCTTGGTTTTCCTTTGAAGACCTAAGATGTGATAGAGTCACTTCTCAAATTACCCTAGGTGTCTGATGCAAGAGCATCCAAGAGAAATCTTGCATCACCCAAATATAATTTTATTTTTAGCCTTCTTTATTTTAATAATGATTAGTAAGTAGGGGGGTTACTATTTCTAGGAACTTTCTATTTTTAGTAAGTTTTTTATACGAGCTTAAAATGTTCTAATTTTCTACAAGAAGGTTCATTTTACAATTATAAGCCTACCATAAAACTTTCATTACTCTAACTTAAGTATCAGAGAAGTTATTGTGGATTTTTGATATAAAATTTTGGAGAAAAATTGTTGAACTCAGTTTTGAAGGCCTTAGAGGCCCTAGATAAGGTTTGAAAACTCAACAAAAGGGTGCTTCTACAATTTTTAACCTATAGATCATGAGATATCATTTTTGAAAAGTGGTTATAATAGCCAATCAAAGCAACGGTTTGAGAGTTATGGCATTCCAAAGTTTGGCTACCTAAAATATCTAAAATAAATGTTAAAGATGTATTTCATTGACTCTATATGTATTGTTAGGGTCTGTCAGCCCTAGGTATTAAGTTTGAATGTCTAGAACCTTCCTAGGTGGCATAAAATTGCCTCTTAAGAAAGGCCCAAACATTTTCTAGGATAGCTCTAGGTGGTAGTTCACAACTTAGTCTTGTAAATTACTATAATGAAGGTGCCCATGTGGGTTAGCATATTATACTTCTAAATTCTATAATTCGACATTTGCAGCAATAATAAGAAGTCTGTATTTTGCTGTCGCATTGCTATTGTTTATTTTTTTCTATTATGAGTTTATGATGTTAAGGCGAGTACCCTTCATTAGAATTTGAGGTAATGTGGTGAAGAAATGTGATTCACCATAGTTTGAAACCTCTATGCATCAAAATCCATTGGGACATTAACTGAGTGTAAGGCTTTTTCATGAATATCCTTGTACAAAGGAGATAGCTCTAACAATTCAAAGATGGAAATTTGTGCTAGGGTTTTTTGTAGCTGATTAAGAAGGTCATAACTACAGATTACTGAGGCAATTTCTTGTTTAAATGATGAGGCATTTTTTAGATCATTTTCAACTTTGTGGACAACTTTTGCTTGCCTCCTAGTGACAACATTAAGCATCTTACCATGTAAGGAGGAAGATTATGCCACTTTAAGAACTACATTAGGTCAAGTGTTCCTATGTTTTTGTTGAGCATTTCATATTTTTAGCACAACCTTGGGCCTTTCATCATCTATATCATAACTGGGTTCCTTTCAGAGTTAGGACCCATCTTGCAAAGATATTCAACAAGTTCTATCATGTTTATGACATTGTCAGTGTCAATGTATGTATAGTTGATCTTTGCATCATGGTTTTGCTTGTTAGCTTTGGATGATTCACCCTTTTTGTACTCTAGTAATGGTTGTTTGAAGGCTTTGTGATTAGATATTTTTACTAGGCCATCCATTACAACTTTGCTAGTATCAATGAGATCTTGAATGACATATTTTATCTTTAAGTAGTTTTCAATGTTGTGGCCTTTTCTCCTATGATACTTATAGACATGGGCCTCTCTTCACCAAGTAGGTTTGATGGGTGGGTCATAGGGTCATGAGTTGTCTAGGAGCATGACCAATTTTTTTGTAAGGTCTTTAAGATCACTTCATAAGGTTCAACCATAGGTGTGTAAACACATCTTTTCTTAGCAATTTTTTTTTTGTATTAGATGTTTGAGACTTTAAAGTATCTTGTTGTTTTGTAGCATAAACAGAATTGGAAAGGTTAAAGGAATACTCCTTGGTCTTAGGATCATCCACTACTCTATCATTGATAATTTATTTGTTTTTATTCCAAGGTGTGTTCCTATCTTTGCCATTTTTTTCTTTATTCAATATAATGCCACCTTTTCTAATAGCAACATCCTCAATGTGGTATGCACTTTCAACCATGGCATTGAAGGATGTGAATAATTATTTTCTAAGGTCAAAGGAGAGTTTTGGTACAAGTGTATTGAAAAAGATGCTAATCCTCTTGGTTTTAGGAACTTGCCGAAGGTATCTAGAATGTAGAGATCTCCATTGTTGGAGATACATTGCAAAGAGTTTTCCTTGTTTTTATTTGATGTTGCACAAATCCAATATAGTAATAGGATATTGAATATTGTAGGAATACTATTGGATGAAACATTGTGCAAGTTCATCAAACATTTTGAGAGGAGGTAGCATTTTTGTAAACTATTCCATGGCTTGTCCTCTTAAACTCCTAGGAAACAACCTTATGAGGTAAGTGCCATCATGCCTAAAGTCCATGCTAATAGCATAGAAGTGCCTCACATGATCATGGGGGTCACCATTTTCATCATATTTTTCATATTTGGGATCTCTATATCCCTAGGAAATGTAAGAATGTAAAGAATCCTATCAAAAGGAAGAGAACATATTGACTCAACAAAGGAGGTTTTAGTTTGTTCTTTGGAGACTTGTAGTTGTGCAAGTTAATTTCTAAGTTCTTTAATTTCTTCTCTCAAAATTTTAGCCTCAATGGGTTCTCATTTTTTTATTATCCTTTGCTTATTAAAGTCTTGAGGGAGTTTCCATCCCTTTTCTATCATGTATCAAAAGTATTGGTCCCCATTTTTTTCTAAGAATTTGAGCATAAGCCTTTGGGAAACCTTGTCTTGTTGAAATCTCATCAAGTCTTCACAAGTGATTTCATCATTCATTTCACTTTCATGGTGTGATTGTGAATTTCTTGATGGTGATGGGCATGCTATTGCATTTACTCTAGGAGTCCTAGGAGGCATATTATTTCCATCATTACCACCAAGAGGGATATTATCAAATGGGTTACTATACTATGCTTGCTTATTTTCATCATTCTATACATGAGAAATAGACTCAAATTGATGATAGGCTCTTTTTCTAGTGGCCATGTGTATGACCTCTTTGAGTCTTTTACTTTTTTTTCTAGGTGAAGTTTTATCTCCTCAGGATGCATGGTGAGTGAGATGTTGTTTTCACCCCTAGGTGTATCAAAGAGTGTACCAAATAGATTCTCAAAGCTATAGAGTGGGTTATGCCAAATATTAACTTCTTGTTGTTTATTAGAGATGAGATCCTCCACACAAGGTTGTCGAAGAGGGTGTCTACCTCGAAGGTGAAAGAAGGATGACTATGTTTACTGACTTGGAAACTAGTCGCAATAGGAATGTAAGGAAATGTCTTCATTTAATAGGATAAGAGAAGTGTTTTTGATTTGAAGCTTGCAGGGTCAAGAATGATCACTTTTCAAAGATAGAATAAGTGATCAACTTGTCAAGAGTGCTCAAGCATTAACAACTCTAGTAACCCAAGCCAAGAGTGATCAAGTAGGTCAATAGTAATTAGCTAGCATAGAAAGGTAAAAGAGTTTTAACAAATGACCATTAGTGATCATTTCTATCTTACATCTGATAAACTAAACCCATCTTTTCGACTTAGAACATTACCTAATGCATATATTTTTTACCAAGTTTAGGCAAGATGAAGTGACAATACCCCTAGATCAGCTAAGATGTAGTATAGACTTTGTTTTGGAGTGACACAATCTAGATGATATTTCTTAAAGAGCCAAGTGATATTAGGATGAAAAAAAGTATCATACAATAGAGTTTATAGTAGCCAAGAGACACTTTTTTCTCAGGCAATACTTTTTCTTGAGGAGGGTGATATAGTTCACTATAGCCAAATTATAGAACTTATATTAATCATGTGATACAATTTTAGGAAAATAATGTCATACTATATTTCTTAAATAGTTATACGATAGTGTGCTGAAGAACTGTGAAAAAGAGTAGTTTTGACCCCAAAAAAAACTTGTGTTTTAGGTTGAATATCAATTTTTTTTAGACCAAAATGTTGTGTGGAAAGTATAGGACCTTAGTTTTTATTAGAGAACAACATGGTTTACAAACAATAAGGGTATTTTGCATGTCTTAAACTATTGAACAAGGGACAAATCAACCTTTCCAACACACACTTGTGATATCAAAATAATGTTTTATCCATGCTAATGAGATGTTTGATTTGTAAGAATGTTTACACATGTCCAACACATTCAAAAACACTTATCAATAAGATCTACCTGAGAGTCAAGGTTCATTACTCAACAATGTGGCCCACACTAAGTGCCCCTTCACTTCTTACCAAGTGGCTTCCCACAAGAGATATTGGCTTTGTCATGGAGATACCATAAGCATAACCATGGGGACACAGATGGTGAGTGTAAAATTTTGGGGTGATTTGAGTAACTCACTAGGATCGATCCTTGCACCAAGAAGTTGAGCAGAGAAATAAGATAGTTACTAAGCTAGAGTGTTTAGAAAGGGCTTCCATTTGTAATGTTCCTCTTGCACCCAATCACGGGAGACCCTACCTTGTGAAAGGTAATGGACCTCACGGCCACAAGAGCACCTTAAGCATTCTTGCCTAGAATTTTCCTCATGGTCAAAATGCTAAAAGTATTCTCATGAAGTGAAGACAAACACCACATCTACCATAGTTTTGTGTTTCTGGTAGCCTTGAGTATATAGTGGATTAGAATAGTCAAGTTTTCTTATCCCTACTTGGGTCACTCTCTTGATTTCTCAAGAGCAGACCCTCGAAAGGATTCTAAACTAAAAAAGATTGGATCCACTCTTAAGCTTCAAGATTTTTAATTCACCATGAGGGTGAAGAGCATACTCTCTTATCTCAATTGTTTCCCCCAAGCACATCAAAAAAGTTCAATTAATCCTCTTTCTTTTGAAATCTAAAGGTGAGTCAAGATTTTTGATTCACCACAAGGGTGAAGAGAATACTTTCCTACCACTAAGAGACCACAATCACAAGTCTTATGTGCTTATGAAAATGAATAATTAGTAGGATTTCCACACACAAAATAATGAAAATACACGCACTTGTTTGATTTTTATGCCTTTAGGTAGCCTTGCTAGTTCAAGGGCTCATGAAGGGGAGAACACAACAAGAAACCCTTCAATCTTTACCCAAATTATAGAAGTTAACTAATACATCATTATACATTACCACAAAACTGATATCTTTTGCTAAAAAATACATTTGTGGCTAATGTAGATTGACACAAAGAACCGAGTTATGAAGAAGAAATTTTTTAAGTCCGATAGCCATAGCCTCAAAATGGCATAATTTTTTTTATAGAACTAGCACAAAAATACCAACATCATGTCAAATCTAGTATGATACACTCCAAAAATCTAGTTGAACAAAAGTGGAAACTATCAGTATGGTTCCCACTCCATTTGAGAGGGTTCTCTATCAACTAAAATGTCCAACCTATTCAAGGGATGATCAATCTGCATGATGTTGAGAGGATGCTAAGTTGAAGACCCCACCAAACTAGATTGCACCAATACATCATGGTCATGCATAATAAGTGCATCTACTACACTAGCCTTAGCTTGTAGTTGTGCACAATCATGAGGTGATAGATTAGCTCTATAGCACCATATTAGATGATCATCTTTACCTAAATTACCTACACCCAAAGATTTAAAAAAGGAAAACACAAAATTTTGAATGTCAAGGTTACACATGTTGTGCAAAAAACCACTTATCCCTGATTCCCTGCATAGGGTAGTCCTCCCATAATCAATAAATACTCATGCAGAGCACTACAAATACCTTCTAATCTAAGAAGCATATCAAAACCAAGTCCATCTATAATATGCTCCACCAAAGTTGAATCTTGGAAGAGGTCAGTGGCATACATGAAGAAATGAGATAAGATGTGTGAAGGGGAAAGAGATGTAGCTACAAATAATCATTAGTATCATTTTTGCATTTGAAGCTTTGACATGCATTCTTTTAAGGTAAGTATTCAAGAATTTAGGGAAAAAACCTATAAGCACAACCATTTTTCCAACACGAGTTAGTCCCAAAAATAATATGAAAACCTAAAACCATACATTTGTTAGACTATAATGGACCTAAAAAGCCCAACAAATAGATAGAAATAGATTGAAAAATTGATTAAAGAACCTAGTAGCAAGCAGTTTCAGGCTAGGCAAAATTTTATGCTAGAAGAGTATCATATGGTACTTTTTAGTATATTGGTATGATATTTTTTCTTGGTGTGATAGTTTTTCCTATAGCCATGCAATACAACTTACTATACTAGTTTCATATAGTTTAGTATGGGTGTACAATACTTTTACTAGAAAAGTATCACCTAACAGTACTAAAAAATACTTTATGATACTAAGAAAGTATCACCTGATATTTATGAATGTAAAAAAATAAAGAAGTAGCCAACAAGTGGAAAATACGAGAAAATATGCAGATTAGGAGCAAAACTAGAATGTTCTTCCCCATGGTAGGTACCAAATATGTACACTAGAAATGTATACCACTCTAAACCCTTCTATTCAAGTGATCCCATGAGTTGGAATGCTTTAATTGTGGCTTAGAGCTCCCTATCCATGGAGTACAAGGAAATATTTTGAGCAATATGAATAGCTCTCAACAACAGTCCCAAAAATGTATGGTTTCATAATAGATGAAGATAATCACACCAATGTCTCTCTCAAGGATACTATATCTATTCTCAAGACTATCTATTCCATCATGAAATAACTTTAATTTTCAACCCAAGGATGTAGGAATTGAAATGAGTAAACATGATATGTGCATTAAGTTCCTTTAAGAGACTTAACACCTATGTTGTAGAAAAGTAAAATGCATGAAAATAATCTATACTACTATTACAAAATAGTAAACACACTTTGGATAATAGTAGATAACTATAGAAATCTTTTGAAAATGAACCTAAACTACTTAATAACTCAAAACATCCACCATGATCATTTTCTACAAGTGCTACAAGAACTTTCATAGTAACAGTGTTGTAGGACTAAAACAGTAAATCTATCTTGAAAATAGGAAATTGTAAAGAATGAATCTACTCTACCTAAATCTATTCCACCTCCCAAGTGGGCCCCCTTGGTTGGTTTCAAATGACTATGAACACAAAAAATATTCCAAAACCACTCTTTCATTAAAATCCTTCTTTGATTACATCAATTGAATAATTCATGAAGAACAAAAAAAGGGTAACTTCTAAATCTTAAACCAACATTGTCTATTTTCTCCAAGGTTAGCTTACTAAGATTATCCAAATCCATTATATAGAGTCTTGAGTCTTGAACAAACATCACCAAAAAAGAAGGCAGAAGATCAACCATGACATAGTACATTTATTACTAAGCAAAAAAATAACAACTTGCAGGAAATATAGCAAGTTGTGTCTCCTAGATTTTCTACAATAATAACTCCTCTGTAGGTGTGGCTTATCCTTAGGAATTGAACTGTGCTTTCCTTGTCATGATCATTCTTCATCATCCTCTTCCTTTAATGCAGTAATCGCCACCCTTTGTGTCACTCTTTATTTTTCTTGAAAGTTAGAAACATTTAGAACATATATGCAAGATAATATTCCTACTCTTATTCAGATATTAGAACATAGCTTAAGATATTTATATGAAATAGTGCATTCTATGTATACTATTAAGCAAAATATGTCATACACACTACCCATAGGTTTATTAAGTTCTAGCTATCTCTGGAATAATTTCACAAGATATTAACACAAATATTTTTGAACAAGCAAAAAGAGTAAGTCTAAACTATGAAAATTATATCAAAATTAAGATATTAATTTGCCCCATCAGTGGGCACCAAAAATGTACACTAGAAATGTGTACCACTCTAAACCCTTCTATCCAAGTGATCTCATGAGTTGGAATGGTTGAATGGTGTCTTAGAGCTCCCTATCCATGGAGTGCAAGGAAGTATTTTGAGCAATATGAATAGCTCTCAGCTAAGCCTTAGAGGTACATTCTTGGCTAGTAGACCATTCAATTGGGAGGTTCCTTAGACAAGAACAATAATGTAAGTGTCCAAATGGAATCCTCAAATATGCAATGCAAGTATGATTGGTCTATGCTAGAATAAGATTTACAATGCAACCATATTAAGAAAATGGGAAAGTTAAAAAAATCATCTTAGTTAAACTATGTGATTTAAGCTATAGAAAAAGGAATAGACAAACTATATGAATCTAAACTAATATACAAGATGATTTTAAACTAGTATGACAATGGTGATGAGATAATTCAGACAAGAAGAGAGAAATTTTCCACAAAGCTCCAAGAAATCTATCAAGAAACTTGTAGCATAACAATATTCAAGAAGATGGATCCTTTGGGAAGGGGAGAGCTCTTTCTTTTAAAGCTAGATAGATGTTTGAGATCAAGATCAAAGAAGTTGATAATCAAGGATGGGGGTTGACTTTTGGCATGATCCATGTGTAAGAGAAAGTCAATGAATGAAAAGGAGTTGACTTTTCACATGAGACAAAATTCTTTTCTTTTAATTTGTAAATAGAAAAAGGACTTTATATATGCACATTAAGTAGGTTAGTAGAATGGGGTCTTTCATTAAATTAAAAGGGGACATGTTCTTTTAATCAAATATGAACTTAGGATAATATAGTCAAACTATAGGTTATAATCAAATTAATTATTTTTTAGCAATTTGGCCTAGACAAATGATTAATTAATTTAGCCAAAATACTGAGAAGGGGGCTAATAGTCTAGATGACCATTTTTAGGTGATTACATTAACCAAGCAAGGTGATAGTGCCTAAGTAATTGAAAAGAGGAATGAAAGGCCAAGATAGTTGTTGTGCACTTACCAGAGTACAAGTGCATTTATTGCAAACCTAATTGGAAAAATTGAATGTATATTTCAAATTTAGGAATTCATTATTACCTTACCTAGTGAGTTCAAGTGCACATGTGATTTAGAGGAATTTTTTTGGAATTCTTTAGAACTGAGATGGGAGGTGAATAAATTATCCAAGGTCTAGATGTATAATCAAAAAATTTCACATCTTAGTGAACCCATAAAACATTTATCATAATGCATGTATCCATAAGATTTATGTAATCACTTAAAGACTTGTAGGTTACTGTCAAATCAATTTGCTGAAATGTAAACATGAAACATAATAGATTCAACAACACATTTGACATAATGATTTATGTGGAAACCTAATTTGGAAAAAACCACTAGTAACATGCTACTCTTTTTCACTCTTCTGAAGTGATGCCCTGTGAAAGGCTAACCCTATTAAAGGTTATAATACACACTATTAAATGTGACCTTGTTAAAGGATTTCAATCACCCTATTAGGAGTGAGCCTTATTAGAGGACTTTAGACCATTCACTTTGAATGTCACTTGGTTAAAGGATTTACAAATGACTATTAGGTCAACCTTAATCCAAAGGATTTACCCTAGAATGATACAAATATTAGAGAGTAACAATAAGACTTTGATCTGATAATAACTTACAACTCTATTTGTAGATTATAGATCTTTGTTTTAGTCCTCCATTTTTCTTGGCTTTCACATATCTCAATTCTTATATCTTGTTCACCCATCAAGCATTCATATCCTTAAACCTTCTTGATTAGCATGCCAATTTAGATTCTTTACTTAGGTTACTTAATGAAGCAATACCATTGAATCCTTGTCTTCCTTAGGTTCTTGCATGTGATAATGCTTGCTTCTGACCAGCCATCCCTATAAATAGAGAATTAAGATTTATTTTTTGTTCATTCTCCATTTTTTAATTTAGGGGTAGGAAAGATTGGGTAGGATTCAATGAATCTACTCCTAATTCCATATCACTTCTAGAAAATTCTCCTTCAATCCTCTTCGAATTCACCTCAAAATAGTTTACCATGAATTTTGTGCCACTAACTCATTAATCTTGTCTTCCACCTAGTTCACACAATCTAAGAAAATAAACTTGTTGGCTCAAATCTATCAAATTCATGATCTTTCTAATAATGCAACCACTCAACATTAATTTGTTTCTAATGCTTGACACATATTGGTTGCTCAACATCCACTAAAAAAATTACTCGACATGAACTAAAGTTTATTGGTGCTCGACATCAACTAAAATTTTACTCAACATCAATTGTTTCACTTGAAATACACTAAAATAATTTTTTACTCAGCTCCAACTAATTTTATTCTTGGCTTACACTAAATTTTCTGAATACCTATTATTCACTCGGTGATCAAGCTTGGTAGACAAACTTTTTTTAACTTGTTCTTCTAAACTTTCTTTGTGTAACCAGCCTTTGTAACCTTAAGTAGATTATCAATGCACTATGATTTCACTACCTTAGTTGATTCTTGTACCCCCTTTTTATATCATAACTTAACCTTTCCTCTAAGTGCTTTTGTTACATATATTTGATCAAATCCTCTTCATCAATCAAACAAGTGATAGTACTTAAATTTGTAAGAATTTGTCTTAAGGCAGAATTCACCCAAGACCAAGGAACTTAAACATAAGCACAATAGTAGACCAAAGAGAGAGTATGATTAGAATGATGATATATTCATTCAATATGCCATATCAAAGTACACTGGGAGTGCCTATATATAAAGGCATTTGGAGGGCTTTTAGAATGCATAAAAGTTAGCAACATTTGCAGATCTAGAAAGTAGATGAAAAATAATGCACTTTCAAAAAAAATGGAACATATTTTTGAGTCCAAATGTGCCTGTACAAAGCATTTGAAGTTGTAAAATGTAGGATTAAGTAGGTATAGTCGCCAAAAAACACAATTTTTAAAAAATCCTTGCACCAAAATCAGAAAGGAGCTACACCAGTAAAAAAATTAGGCAATTCTACCCAATTTTAAAAAAATCACACTTGATTTGGAGTCTGGATGATTGAGATATGGCTTCCCAAAGTTGAACTAAAAAATCAAAAATTGTTTTGGAGAGAGGTTGCATCAGCAAAAGATAGGGTTAAATTTGACAATCATACGATCGTCACAATAGTTCTAATTTTCCCTAGAATGACAGTCATATGGTCGTTAAATTTAGGCTCATGTATTTGATGATGTCAATGATTCCAAGCCTATGATGATGTTAGCATGACATCATGATGATGTCAGCATTATATAGGCAGTATGGACCATACAAACTATACAGATTTTGCAGTTGTGTCTACTTGTGTGGTAGCTAACTCAGCATATGGTCTGCTTAATTAGATGCTGACTGGGTGTCCTATCACTGCTGACTATTCACCCAATGATGTGTTAGGCTAGAGGCTTATATAGTGGGAGAACCACTAATATTGCACCATGTGTCATGGATTTAGTGGGTCTACATAGTGGTGCAAGAGAAAACTATAGGATTGCCACATGGGCAGGTCATAGAGAGGCCATGTGTTGTAGGGTCTTGCATCATTGGGAATTATTTTGTGTACTACTAGGAGGCTTTAAAAATAACAATCACCAAATATATTGAATGTGATTATTGGATACTACAATCTACACCACAATATATACTATGGATGCCACGAAACTTGGCTCGCTACCAGAATATAAGCTGCGAGCACCAAGTTTTGTTTTGGCATGGCTAGCTTCGAGTTGGGAAAATGCAGGTCACCAGATTCCAAAATTTCAAATATCCCACATGTGATACAAAATAGTGTAGGCAGTTGTTTAAAACAAATGTCGCAAGGACATAGTGGTAACAAACCTACCAGTTGTTGTGGGAAGGCAAGAATGTCCACCGATTTGGAATTTCGTCTGTCAGGGTTGCAACAAAATTATAATGCAATCCAGTCCAATTTAAATGCCAGAAAAATGTGAAGTCTCATCTAGATTTAGATTAATGAGCCCACATAAAATTAGAATATTCCCTACAATATTCTTTGTAGAGCCAGGATGTGACTTCCCAGTTCTACAAAAAAAAATCTCTGACTAGGCAAAAAAATCCAAAAATACATAAATCAAAAAAATAATGTAGAGATTTAATTAAAATTTAAATCTAAAATAAATTTGCAAATCAAATTAGATCATACCTAGTTTGCAGAAAAAAATGCCTCATGATCAACTTTAGCCCAGAATAGGAAAATTTGTAGTTGATCTTCACTGAATTGACGTTCTAAATGCAATGGTGAGGTCAAATCTAGCTCTAGACACTCCTAATTTTTGTAGATTCTCTAGATTTGGGTCGAGGTGTTAAAGCATGACTGGTCTCGAAAGGCTATGTGTAGAGAATCTCCTTGAGCTCTGACACCATGTAAGAATTTGGCTTAGGGCAGAATTCACCCAAGATGAAGGAACTCAAACACAAGCACAACAGTAGACCAAAGAGAGAGTATGATCATAATGATGATATATGCATTCAATATGCCATATAAAAGTACACTAGGAGTGCCTATATATAAAGCCTCTGGAGAGATTCTAGAATGCATAGAAGTCAGCAACATGATAATTCATACAACCAAACACATGCCCACCAGATATGGGTTATCCTCCATTAAGCATGGAAGTAAATGTGATGATAAGAGGATAAGCTTACAATGGTGTAGCATGCAAATTAGTGTTGTAAACAACATGTGCTAAAATGAGAATGTGAATAACTATGTCGTCTACATGACAACTTAGTGAATGATGCAAACTCCAGTGTTATAAACACCATGTGCTGAAATAGAGTTGTGTACTTCTATGTTGTCAACATGACAACTCATGAGAGTATAGAAAATCCTAAGTGTCTCACCTAAATAATGCAATATAATAAAATAATGCATTAACCAAAGTAAATTTAAGTAAAGTGTAAATAGTAAATACTTATTTACACCAACAAAATCATATAAGTAGTTGTTTTAGTAAAAAAAAGTAGGTTTGATATTAGTGACAAAAAAATGATTAAAACATATTTATCATACTTGTATCAATCTATTTTCATTAATCTCCCTCTTTGGCATTGATGGAAAACCAAATAGTCTAGGTTACAATAGTAAGACCAAAAAAATACCAAAAAGAAAATAATTTCTTATATTAAAATCTCTCCCTCTATCAACAACTTTCATCTTTTGAATAGGTTACAAAATTTTGTTCTATTTAATCTTCATCCTTATGACTCCCTTTAAATTACTTCTTAAATATTCGTTCATATAGTAGCTCCCTCTTACTAGGTATATGTTATCAACAAATACACTTTCTTTCTCAATAGTCAACAATAATTCTTCCTAATACTGTGTGTTCTGATTTCTCCCTCTTAGCTATATATCTCCCTCTTTCTATAATATCTCTCTTCAGGATTAGTTTAACTCTTGTACTTCTCTCTCTTTCACAATAATGCCAAAGACTTGTCATCTTAATATGTAGGTATGAACTTCTTCATTTTCCCCTATGTCACCTTGCTTGTGACTGATTTGAAGTTTCAACTCTTTGATTACTTTAGGCAACTCCTAAAGTAAGATCCACTACATCAATTGGTAACATATGGAAATCAACTTGTTTGATGTAGGGCACTCCTTTTGTTACTTAGGTAGTCTTTGATAGGGATATCACCCCTAGTTTACCTCTTAGATACTCATGAGCATCCTTAGGTAATACTTTTGTGAAGATATCAGTAATTTTCTCTTTAGTGTTAACATATTCCATCTTCACTTCTTTATCTTGAACTAATTCTCTCAAGTAATGATACTTGATTGTAATGTGTTTAGTCTTTGTGTGCATCATAGGATTCTTTGATATATTTATAGTACTTGTATTATCATAATAAAGTGTCACTAGTTCAGTGATCTCTTCCTTTATACCTATAAGTAGTTGTTTGATCCATACAATGTTTGAACAATTTATAGTAGCAACAACATATTCAGCTTCAATAGTAGATTGTGAAGTGCAATTTTTTTTTCTTACTAATCCATGTAACTAGCCTCTTGCCTAAGAAAAATGCTCTTCCACTAGTGCTCTTTCTATCATCAATGTTTCCAGCCCAATCAACATCAGTATAGGCTATTAATTCAAAAAATATTTTTTTTTTGTAGTATAGATCATATTCTTCTATTCCTTTTAGATATCTCATTATTCTCTTTACAACCATCAAATGATTCTCCCTAGGATTAGCAGAGAATCTTGCAACTATCCCTAGAAATAATGTAATATTAGGTCTACTATGTACTATATATTGTAATTTTCCAGTCATAGGCCTATACAATGTTTGATTCACCTTAGCTAAATCATCATTATTTGATAATTTATGGCCTATCACCATAGGTGTACTTATTGGTTTGGAATCCTCCAACCCAAAGTTTTTAATATCTCCTTGACATATTTTGACTAAGTGATGTATATACCATATTTCATTTGATGTACTTGCAAACCCACAAAGAACTTGATCTCTCCAAACATAGACATTTCAAATTCTTGCTTCATTTTATTTTCAAAAGCCTTACATAAAGCATCTTGACCTCCTTTCTCTATCTTTATATACAGATTGTTGTTATCATCAATCCTTTCAAATCTAATCTTCACAAGATAATTATGAAGTCTCTCATACCATGCTCTTTGTGCTTGCTTCAAACCATATAGAGCTTTTTGTAGTCTAAATATAATGTTCTTATTTTTAAAATCAACAAATCCTTATGGTTGTTCTATGTAAACTTATTCCTCTAATATACCATTCAAAAATGTAGACTTAATGTCCATTTGATAAACTTTGAAACCTTTGTATACATAATAAGTAAGCAGAGTTCTTACTCCTTCCAATGTAGCAATAGAAGAAAATATTTCTCCATAGTCAATTCCTTCTTATTGTGCATACCCTTTGTAGGCTAATCTTTCCTTATTCCTTGTGACTTCACCATTTTCATCTAGCTTGTTTATGAATACCCACTTGGTGTCAATCACATTTTTGTCTTCTGGTCTAGGAACTAGAGTCCATGTCTTGTTTTTCTTAATTTGTTCAATCTCTTCTTCCATGGCTTTACTCCAATCCACATCTTCTAAAGCATCTTTCACTATTTTAGGTTCTTTCATGCTCCACAAGCAGTTATCATTTCTCAACTTATTTCTTATAATTGGTCTATCATTTTTATCTCCAATGATTTGTGTAGCAAGATGATGTCTCTTGACATATTTGGACAATCTTAGTTCAGCTTTGGTTTCTTTATTTGGTCTATCTACTTTAGAGTCACTATGTACATCTCTATCAAGTATTTCAGCATCTCTCTCATGTACACAAATTTTAGAATTAGAATGTGCCTCAACTTCATTCTATAACTTGACATCTAGATGTAGCTCAATTCTTGAACATCACTCGACATTCATATTATGTGACTCAGTAGTTATTGAACCTTGCTATTGGTTTGTAGTTTGATTTGCACTATCTTCTTTACCATACATATCTTCCTAAAAGTATACAAATGATTTGTATTCTTCTAGTTCTTTTATAAGTTTAGTCTCATGTACTTTTGCATATTCATCAAAGTTCTCATTTACACTTTCCACAACTTTGTTAGTGTTAGTATTTAAACACTTATAAGCTTTACTTCTTATAAAATAATCTAGGAATATACCTTCTTCACTTTTTGCATCTAATTTACCATTCTTGAAATCTTTGAGAATAAAATATTTGCTTCCAAATATCTTCAAGTATTTTACATTAGGTGAATATCCATACCATAGTTCAAAAGGTGTTGAATGAGTACCTTTCTTGACTTGTACATGATTCAAGGTATAGACAGCTTCTCTCCAGTATTTCAAAGCAACATTTTTGTCTATTATGAGTATCCTAGCATAGTCCATTATAGACCTATTCCTCCATTTGTCAATTCCATTTTGTGAATTGGTTCCATGAGTAGATGTCTATATTTTGATTCCTTTGTCATTACAGAACATTTCAAATTCATTTGATGTAAATTCTCCTCCTCTACCACATTTCAAACATTTTAGACTTTTACCTATTTTGTTCTCAACTCTTGCTAAGTACCACTTCAGCATTTGAAAACCATCATATTTCAATTTCAAAAACATAACTATCATCATTCTAGAATAATCATCAACAAGCAGCATAATGTACTTATCTCCTTTGTAGCTTTGCATTTGAATTGGTCCACACAAGTTAGTATGAACAATCTCTAGTATTCCTTTATAAGTGTGATTTTTACTCTTAAATCTTGACCTTGTCATTTTGCCTGACATTGTTTGCACATCACATTATTAGGAATTTTCAACTTAGAAAAACCTTTAACTTTTCTCATGTTACTAATATTGACCAAGTTATCAAAATTAACATGACACAACCTTTTGTGTCATAGCCACACATCATCAAATCTTACAATTAGACAAGTAGCATCCTCTATATCAAGATAGAATAGATTACTCCTAGTTTGATCACATTTTCCAATTAGTTGTCCATTAGTATTATATATCTTAGCAATCTTGTTTTCAAGCTCAACTGTACATCTTGAATTATTCAATTATGACACACTCAATAGATTATAATTAAGTCCTTCAACATAGTAAGCATTTTCACATAGAATCTTTTATGTGAGTTTGATAGAACCTTTTTCTTTTAATCAAACATGGTGCATCATTACCAAATCTTACAATATTTCCGTCAAAACAATTCAATATAATGAACTTACTTTTATCTCTAGTCATACGGTGTGAACACCCACTGTAAATGATCCATCTCTCATTCTTATTCATACAAGACACAAGTGTAGTTGCCTCATCTTTATCAAATTCATCTTTGTTTGCTCATTAGCAATGTAGCAAGACTTCTTGTCTTTGTCTTTGTAATTTTTGTTGTCTTCATCTCTTCTACTTTTGTACTTGTCACCACCTCTATAGTTTTTCTTCTCTGGACATCTAGTAGCAATATAACCAACTTCATTGCAATTAAAACAAATGATAGAAAATTTACCTTTAAACTTTCCTTTACCTCTGTTAAATCTCCTTGCCAGTAGTGCTTCAATTTGTTCTACATGTTCCTCATTTGTGTCACTATCACTAGACACATACTTTGTCCTTTTTTTCTTCTTCTTCTTCTCCTCCTCATCGGGCTCCTTTAATGAAAACTTAGCTTTGAAAGTAGATTCAATTTTTTTAGGTTTGTAATTGTCAAAGTTAGATAGCTCAAAAGTAGTGAGTCAACCTACAAGACCTTCAAGAGATAGATTATTCCTTGGTATACATTTTAGTTCTTGAATTGCAAAAAATCTAATAACATATATAGGTAGTAGTTTTCTTAAAAAAATTGTTAGTATAGTATCATCATGTATTGTATTATTAGCTCCTCTTATTGCATTAACATCTTTTATCCTTGCACAATATTGAGCAATATTTTCACCTTCTTGCATTCTCATATCATCAAACTTACCTTTGAGACTTTTAGCTTTGGCTCCTAGAACATTCTTGTCTCCTCCATACATGGTGGTTAGAGCATCCCACATTTTTTTTGCACTATTCAGACCTTTGATATCATCAAATTCAGCATAGCTTAAAGCAGAGGCAATCTCTAGCATTTCGTAGTTGTGTTCTTTCTTCTTTTTCACATCCTTGGTAGTTTAGGCTCCAACATGATCAACATGATCAGTAGTAATCATAGATTGTGTATGATCTCCAAGTCCTCCAAGGTGTAGCTTCATCAAACTTTTCCATGTAGGGAAGTTATCTCTATTCATCTTGGGTACATCTCTTTTTGACATATTGATCTTTGTGCTTCTAGTATCTTCAAACTAGTCCTCTAAAGTAGATAGCTCTGATACCAATTGGTTGAATTATTTATAATAATTGAGAGGGGGGTGAATTAGTTATCCAAGGCCCAGATGTATAACAAAAACTTTTCACAGTTTAGTGAACCAATAAAACATTTATCATAATGCATGCATCCATAAGATTTATGCAATCAGTTAAAGACTTGTAGGTTACTGTCAAAGTAATTTGCAAAAATGTAAATATGAAACATAATAGATTCAATCACACATTTGACACAATGATTTACGTGGAAATTCAATTTGAGAAAAACCATAGCAACATGCTACTCTTTTTCACTCTTCTGAAGTGATGCCCTATGAAAGGCCAACCTTGCTAAAGGTTACAATACACACTATTAAATTTGACCCTATTAAAGAATTCTAATCACCCTATTAGGAGTGAGCCTTGTTAGAAGATGTTAGACCATTCATTTGGAATGTCACCCAGTTAAAGGATTTACAAATGACTATTAAGACAACCTTAATCCAAAGGATTTACCTTAGACTGATACAATTATTAGAGAGTAATAGTAAGGCTTTGATCTGATAACAACTTACAACTTCATTTGTAAATTACAACTCTCTATTTTAGTCCTCCATTCTGCTTAGCTTTCACACATTTTAGCTCTAGTAGATTTTTCACCCTTCAAGAATTCATATCATTAATCCTTCTTTCTTAACATGCTAATGAAAATTCTTCACTTAGGTCACTTGATGAAGCAATACCCTTGACTCCTTGTCTTCCTTGGGTTCTTACACATAATAACCATTTCTTCTAACCAGCTATCCCTATAAATAGAGAATTAAGATCTTTTTCTATTCATTCTCCATCATCCAATTTAGGGTTAAGACAGATTAAGTAGGATTCAATAAATATGCTCCTCATTCCATATCACTTCTAAAAACTTCTCCTTCAATCCTCTTTGAATTTGCCTCAAAATAGTTTACCATGAATTATGTGCCACCAGCTCATCAATCTTATCTTCCACCTAGTTCACATAATCCAAGAAAATAAACTTGTCAACTCAGATCCATCAAATTCATGATCTTTTTAATAATGCAGCCACTTGGAATTATTTTTTTCTAATACTTGGCACATACTACATTACTTGACATCCACTAAAAAATCACTCAGCACAAACTAAATTTTACTAGTGCTCAACATCAACTAAATTTTTACTTGGCATCCACTATTTTTCTCAACATATAGTAAAATAAATTTTTACTCGGCTCCAACTAATTTTTTACTTGACTTACACCAACTTTTCTCAGCACCTACTATCCATTTGGTCAAGCTTGGTAGACAAAATTTGTTTAACTTATTCTTTTGAACTTGCTTAGTGTAACCAGCCTTTGTAACCTTAAGTGGATTATTAATGCACTATGATATCACTGTCTTAGCTGATTCTTGTACTCCCTTTTTATATCATAACTCAACCTTTCCTCTAGGTGCTTTTGTTTGAAATGTCTCTTTTCTAATTTTTATGTGATATTTCAAGCCTCTAATCAGATCTTTAAGATCAAACAACCAATCTTTCAAAGATCCACCAATTTCTCAATAAACCCCAAATCGGGTATGCCGAAAATAGTGCCAAAAACTTCACAGCTTCACATATTATTAGTAAATCTGAAAGTGGACATTTTTATAAAAAAACTTTAGCAGCATAACAGCCTACAAAATGACATTTTCAGATCTGTATAACATTTACACAAAAGCTCCCAAACGGAGGATAAAAACAATGCTCATCGGGCTCCCAAAAACAACATAGAATAGCTCGAAAACACCACAAAAACACTAATAATCTATCAAAAAAGTATAATCATGATCAAATACATATATTCAGCTCTATTTTAACATCTAAAAGTCTGAAATACAGCAGCAACCCAAACTAATATGAAATACTCAACCGGAAACACCAAACTCTTACAAAAATACACCCAAAAAATCCACAAATCTGCACTGTTCAGCACAAAGGCAAACTCTGCATGAGCATGCACATGGGATGGCTTCAAAATGCCATCCTTAACCTTCCTAGAAACCTAAAAACTCCCATTCTTGGGTCTCCTTCTCCACAGGTTTGGCAGCCTCTGAAGAACAACAAAGCAATGCACAAAAATTAAGTTCTGGAATGAGCCCAAAATGCCTCCAAACTCCTTAAAAGAGGGCATAACCCTAACTCACATCCAAGAGGGGTTAATAAAACATATTTTAATAATAATTTTCATTTATTAGTCCATTAGCTTCCAAAGATTATCCCCTTTTTCTAAAACTTCACCTTTTTGGGCCTGCCTGACTTAGAAAAGATTATTATTTTTAATTATTTGAAAAGGGGACATGACAAGTCCTCCCCTTCCAAATATTGCTTGTCCTCAAGCAATGGCTGACCAATAAACCAATCAATCCACTTGGATTTCAAATGTAGTCATGAACTATACTATTGTCAATTAACACAAGCTCCTGCAATATCCTCTGCAATATAACCAAGAGGAATCCATAATCAAACTAACAATTACTGCTCAACCAAACTCCAAAGTCACAACTTCCACAATTAGAAACCCACGAGACACAAACTCTTAGAGCATCAAAACCCAAGTAAAGTGGAAAAATCAAACTACCAACATAGTAAATACCATCAACGCATTCCACTGGCCTATACAGAATGTACAATCCAACTCTACAACAATGGTGAATGCTCTCGAATGAAACTGTACCAAGTATGGAGAATCCACACACTATACAACTCCTACAGTCAACACAACTTTGTAGATCACCGACCACTATCTCATAACCATAACTCCCATGCACCCCTGATGGTGAAAAGCCATCACAAGATAAACAGCAAGAATTGGAACCCAAACCAAATTTTCCTGCCACCAACTCCTCAACACAATGATCAAATGCTAACTGATGTACATACCTTGCAATATAATGTTGATACAAAAAACCAACCTCATTCAACAGCTCACCATGAACAAGTGATACAACCCACTGTGACTAATCACCAGCTAAGTTAGGATATGTCATAGCCAAAGGAGTAGAATCAATAACAACACCTGCTGAAGCATCACTTTGAAACTCCTGCTCTAAGTCACGTATTATCAAGTTGTCAACTGCAAAACTTATCGCCATGTCATGCCCATCACAACTCTCATCTCGAGGTGTTAAACTATCCCATAACTAATGATAAGCACTAGGAACCAAAGTACATCTCTGTGTCATCATCTCATCAACATGGTCATCAAAGGTAAATTGATGAGCATAACTCACAATGTAATGCTGATAGAATGCGCCAATCTCAGTCAGTGGCTCAGACTGCAATCCAGATGTAACTAACTACAATTGGTCACTAAACAAGTTGGAACTAACTACTACCTCTAAATACATCGCCAAGGGAGTAGTATTACTAGCAAGAACCATGCCAACTATCAACTCACCAACATCACACATGGTCTTTGATACAACATCTCTAGTCTTCATGCCATTAGTGCTAGAGGTCACCACCATGTTAGGCATACCACAACAATCTATTGCAGCACCCAACTCAACTGAACCTAACTCTAGTGGGGATGAACCTGATATGCCAATATTAATATCAAGGATGGATGCATCCCCATCTCCACTATCTTTGACAATCTCGACCATGGACATCCTCGGATCATCAGACACCACAGCTTGTGACTATATAGAATCTAGTAAAGATTGTAGTTGCTCTAACTCCATGGTCACCTTAGCCAAATGAAATTGTGACTCCTTGAAAGCCAACTGTGTACTCTCAAGAATCTCAAAAGTCACCTCAAGCTGCTTAGTAAGCTCACTCACCTCATCTTCCTTGGCCAACAATGCATCATATGTTGTATTGCCCCACTCCATAAGATAATCTCTGTCGGCTACCAACTACATATAATCCTATCTCAGAATCTGGATAGCCTCCCATAAAGAGTGGAACTCTATCAAGGAAAGATAACTGCTTCCTTGCTCATCACTAGTAGGAGAACCCCATCCTTAAACTACTAACAATTGACGAGCATCATCAAAATGTTGGCAAGCGATAGCAATGTCTCGCTCACTAACTCTCAACTAATTAGACACATGATGGCACTGGCTTGACTGTCTCCTACAAACCTCCTTTGATGCACTGTCTAAAGGAGTATCCTCAAAGTTACTAGTCTCTAGATTATTACCATCCATATCCTATGAATCAACTCTAAAGCTCATATCAACAAATGGAGTATCAAAAACTGTAGCACTACTGTCCAACTCCTTTGTACCCAAAGAAACCAAGTCTTCAAAACTGCCCACTGTATCCTCCTGGATGTCATCAATGCCAATATGATCCTGGGACTCGTCTGTACACACTGCCAAATATGAAATATCATCAACACATTCTACCAAGTATGGTTGACTGGATATATGAACAAAGCCCAACACCGGTGTGTAAAAACTAATACCAACATCGGATAAGTTGCTGGCACAAGAAAAGACAACACCGTGCAATCTGCTAATCAAATCCATGATAGCACCCAAACAAACATTGCTACCAAAAAGTGTTAAAAATCTCCAGTCAACTGAATCCCAAATGCCAATATAAAAATCTCGAGTCCATATCTATAAACTAGAATCAGTTGGTAACTCAAGCAAACTCCTCACCTGAGTAATATGACCAATACCAACTAACTCCACATACCTGTCATGATGAGATAATGAAGTCACAATTCTATCTTTGTTCACCTTCAGTTGGCTAGACAAATCATGTGAAGCACTACCTGCCTCAACCTCATGTGATGAAGCATCTAACTGTGCTTGGTACTCTCTCTCAGCAAAGTCATGAATGCTCAATGTCTGCTCATCTCTACTAGGTATCTCACCATCATGCACAAAAACATCCTCATAATCATCATCTAAACCCACTACCTCCTATGGTAGAGTAGAATCTGAGACCTCTGCCTGGCTATAAGCTAGTTTCTCAAACTCCTCATGCAAGTTCTTGGTAATTGTGTCATTTGCCCTATGAGAAAATCTGCCAAATAGAAATCCAGTCAACTTATCCACCTTAGCTAGGTTAGACAACATGTCATTCATTATACGATGGTGCTCAACCAACTATTTAGACATGTCATGGCTTATTTTCCTAAGTTTATCTCGAATGTCTAAATAAACATCCTTTCTATTATTCTGACTCTAGATATCAATTGTCCAAGATCGTGTCCTCTGAGACTCTGTACTATACCTGTCCATTCTAGATAAAGTAGAGTGTAACCCCAATATATTATAACTTCTTCAAATACCAAGAACTAACATGCAATTGATTAGAAGTAGCATGCAACCATAGATTTTGACATGCAGTTGATTAGAAGCAACATGCAACCACCAAATTCACCAAGAACTAACATGCAAATGATTAGAAGTAGCATGCAACCATAGATTTTGACATGCAGCTGATTAGAAGTAACATGCAACCACCAAATTCACCAAGAACTAACATGCAAATTATTATAAGTAGCATGCAACCATAAATTGACATGTAGCTGATTAGAAGCAACATGCAACCAAAAATTATGACATGCAAGATTTGGGTAGTTGTTAAAACTACATGCAAACTTCTACAAACCCTCAAGCTGGAAAGATCATAGCTCTGATACCACTGAAATGTCACTTTTCTAATTTTTATGTGATATTTCAAGCCTCTAATCATATCTTTAAGATCAAACAACCAATCTTTCAAAGATCCACCAATTTCTCAATAAACCCCAAATCGGGTATG
The DNA here is from genome assembly GCA_028749045.1 of Cupressus sempervirens. Classification (NCBI taxonomy): domain Eukaryota; kingdom Viridiplantae; phylum Streptophyta; class Pinopsida; order Cupressales; family Cupressaceae; genus Cupressus; species Cupressus sempervirens. The sequence goes on along the minus strand of CM053793.1, from coordinate 423,981,369 downwards.
CCGGAAATAGTGTCAAAAACTTCACAGCTTCACATATTATTAGTAAATCTGAAAGTGGACATTTTTATAGAAATTTCAGCAGCATAAAATCCTATAAAATGACATTTTAATATCTGTATAACATTTACACAACAGCTCCCAAATGGAGGATAAAAATAATGCTCATCGGGCTCCCGAAAACAACATAGAATAGCCCAGAAACACCACAAAAACACTAATAATCTATCACAAAATTATAATCATGACCAAATACATATATTCAGATCTATTTTAACATATAAAAGTCTTAAATACAGCATCAAACCAAACTGATATGAAATACTCAACCGGAAACACCAAACTCTTACAAAAATACACCCGAAAAATCCACAAATCTGCACTGTTCAGCACAAAGGCAAACTCTGCATGAGCATGCACATGGAATGGCTTCAAACTCCCATATTTAGCCTTCCTGAAAAATTTTAAACTCCTATTCTTGGGTCTCCTTCTCCACAGGTTTGTCAGCCTCTGAAGAACAACAAAGCAATGCACAAAAATCAAGTTCTGGAATGAGCCCAAAATGCCTCCAAACTCCTTAAAAGAGGGCATAACCCTAACTCACGTCCAAGAGGGGTTAATAAAACATATTTTAATAATAATTTTCATTTATTAGTCCATTAGATTCCAAAGATTATCCCCTTTTTCTGAAACTTCACCTTTTTGGGCCTGCCTGCCTTAGAAAATATTATTATTTTTAATTATTTGAAAAGGGGACATGACATTGTTACATCTGTTTGATCAAATCCTTTTCATCAATCAAACAAGTGATAGTACTTAAATTATATAAGGAGTTTTCTTACCAACATAAAGTAGGTTTGACATCAGTGACAAATTAATGATTGAAACATATTTATCATACTTGTATCAATCTATTTTCAACACTATCAAGGAAAATTTAGCAACAAAGTAAGTGAATCATGGTGTATCATTATCAATTTAATAGAATTTAGTAAGTAAAATTTTTTGTAACGAGCTAGTTATTTTCTAAGGTTGTCAAAGAAATGTGTGTTTTGAAACCTTAGTTTGAAATGACATCATCTACAACTACCAGTAAAATGTTGAAGGAGAGAAAAGAACAAATTATGGGGAATGATTAGTGTCCCCCACCCAATTTAAAGGATTTTTTCAAGTTATGAAGAAACAAAAGATGAAATTGGCTCTCTATCATCAATTCTAATAAAGGTCCTAACAATTCAAGATGTACAAACTTGTTATATGAGAAAAATTGAAGAAGTCATATATTTTGAGCTAAGAGAAGTGTATGAGAAGTTGTGGAACAATGGAGTATTAAAGGATGAATATAAGAATATTTCTAAGAAAGGGCTTACCCGTGCCCTATGTTTTCCAAAAGTATTCAAAGAAAAATGGATAAAGACTATGTTGAGTTGTATTCATGATATGAAGGTATGGTTAGAAGGCATACAATTAAGATCAACAAGGTCATCATATGTCAAGTTACAAGATACCCTACCCTAGATAGATCAAAGACAATGAGATGCTCAACAAGAAATGAAGTTGAGAAATTGACAAAAGCTAAATAGAATGGTTGATGTATGTCAATTGATGGGATTGATGACCCTATTGTCAAATTTAGTACAAGTGATGGCACATAAATTTTATTAGTTAAGCTAATTGAATAGTGCGATATGCATTACAATGGAACTAGTTTACAAAATTATTAAAAAGGATCATAGTTATGATTTTGTTGAGCTATAACTACAACAATTAATAAAAAATCTTGGAGCTATAAGGAAAGAAAATAATACATCATGTAATTTTGTCAATCTGTTAGTTTGTATTTTTTTAATCTACAAAATTCATTTCCTACTGTCAGTATAGTAGCATGGGATAGGAGAAGGCCAGCTATGGAGAAAATAAATGACTTGATAAGTCAAATAGGAGAAAATTTTGAGGTGATTATGGATAGCTATTTTGAGGAATTGAAGAATAAAATGAAAAACCAAATGAGGATTCATAAATCTGTTGTAGATAAGTATTTTGATGATATATGTTTTATGGTAGACACGGGTTATTTTAATGCCTAGGTTGTACTACCTAGATTTGTGTGGCTAAGGTCAATTCCTTATAAGGCAAATGTTGATGAAGTCATGGGAGTAGTGACTATACTTTTGTTATAGGATATTGATGTAAATACTAAGCCATTCAACACATATGACATAATAAAGAATCAAATTAATACAAAGACAAGTGAGCCCAAGATAGATTAGAAATGAATGAAGATAATCAAAAGTATTGAGGGGAAAGATGATGAAGGAAAGGGATCTGGACAAGTAGGTGAAGCCAAATAATCAAAAGGCAAAGAGTTAGGTATTGCTGAGCCCAAGGCAACACAGCACAAGAAAATAATAATTGTGGATTCAAAGGTTAAAAAGATCTCAAGAAAGGTCTGCCAAAGGTTGGTACACACCAAGAGCCAAAAAGTAGAATAGTAAAGAGATGAAATGCATTGCATCCTTTGGCTGTAATACCAAAAGAAAGTCCAACAAAGAGAAAAATAGCTAGTTCACTAAAGTAAAACCTACTAAAGAGGTCAAAGATAAAAATGGTTGTAACATAGCAAGAATAAGATTATGAAGAAACCAAGTCTGACAATCTAAGAAAACTTTATATTGTGCTAAGACTGCCTCCAATGAATTTTGATGAGGTATGTATGATGATGAAAGAGTCAAGAAATATAAAAGAATTTAAGATAATCAATTTTGATTCTTTAAGTAAAGAAGACCAAGAGAAGCTTGAAAAAACTATGTTAGATATGATTATACAATTCAAATATACACCTATAGAGTTAGGTCAAGACATTCCTAAAAACTTGTATAATAAAGTTGATGCTAAGTGGAAGATGGCATTATATATTGAAAGATAGATGAGGGAGACTACATTAGCACAAACAATGCTAGACTTAGGGAAGACACATATGTTTTTCTAGAGAAATTTATGCCTAAGGAGAGGGCTTATAAAATTTTGATGATTAAAGCTCATGAAGTCGAGAAAGAGAGCATAAATATATTGAAGGAAGCATTTTGATTCATATTCCATCAACTAATAAAGAAGATGATGAAGGAGATGAAAGAGGTGGAGAAGTTGAGGAAGAAGATGATGATGGAATAGATGTTGCAAAACTTGTAGAGGAAATTAGGAAATTGGATGTAAAAGGGTGTGAACAAGAAGATATCATAATTGAGGACATTTCTAATTCTTCCCCATGGGATAAAAATGTGTTGACTAAAGAAGACCTAAAATATTTTGAATAAGATACATCTCTAGCAAACAGTAATCCAATATTACTACAAATCAATGATTATCCAAGTATTGAAAGTGTCAAAACTGATAGTTTTCATGTTACATTAGTTATTATCGATACAAGTGTTGAGAAATAAGGAAAGGCTATAATTTTATTTCCACAATCACTTGTATCACAATAGGCCATACAATTGAGAAGGTTGAAGCAAAGAAGGAACAAGAAATGGCAGATGAAGGTGAGAAACCCAAGGAATAAGAGGATATACAAGCTCTTATACAAATGTTGAGTGCCAAGTCAGCTCAAATATGTGAGGCCTCACCTCAACCCTTTGTAGCCTTAGTTGTTACATTATTATTTTTGATACTCATGACTCGAGATGTCGAGACATTATCTGATGCTTATGATGTTTACTTTCAGATATTTGAGTTCATCTTTTAATGCGTTATGAATATGTATGTTGATGAAATAAGTAAATGCAAGATTAACACTTTGATTAAGAGAGTTTTATGATTAAGGATATAAGTAGGATGAAAGAAACCTTGATTGATTTTAAGATGTATGTTTCAATTTATGTGATTTTTGATATGTATATATACATATGTGTATGTGATTTTATGGGACTACTGATGTGTGCAATAAGTGTGTAGGATATTTAGCCAAGAAACCCAATGGAGGAACAGAACTGATCCCTATGTGCTAATTGTGGAAGCCTTGTTGTTCGTAACTAAATTAATTGTGAGATGTATGTATGTATTTTTTCGTGATCAATAAATGTTAATGTTTCATAATTGTGTTCTTATAGTATCACTTGACACTCGTGAATTGCATATGCATTCCAGCATGCCAACTAGGGTTAGCTATGTAATCTTTGGACCTAAGTCAGACTAAGTTAGTGCCCTTTTTTTTTGCTAATCTGTTCTTAATCGAGTTTAGTCATCCCTAATCCAAATTAGTGCTTAATCTGCATTTTTAGAGTTGTTAGATGGTCCTAAATATTTCCTAGCTTTTGTTTAGTTCCAAACCTATTCCTAAGGCTTTAAGACATGAAATATTTATACCCAAAGGGTATGGGTATGGGTTGCGGGTCTTTTCCAACCTCTTAGCCCTTTTTTTTACTTTTGAGATCACTCAAAAAGTCTATATTTGTCTTTGTGCAAAAATTGACTATGGCTACCATGAGTTGCATCACCTCGCCTCCACTTAGTGGTTAACCATAGTGTGGGTTGAGTTAGGAACTTCTAGAATTGTAGGTGGGTGGGTGAAGTTATTACTCTTTTTGGTGGTTGAGTTTAGATCTTTTTAGAGGCCCTTCTTGGAGTAGTGGAGGTTGTTACCCAATCTCTATATTTAGAGAGGAGTCTTGGAAGATTGGAGCAAGGAAGGGGAAAACTCTACTCAAACTTGTTCATTGCCATTACCTCTTTGTGAAGGTAGGAATTGTCATCTCCCTTGTTCGGATTTCATTCTTGTTTCATGCTTATGCTACCTTGTTGTTGTTTGAATGTTTGTATGTTTGTGGGTATGTTGGGAAGATTTGAAAACCATGTTATTTTGGATGATTTCTTTTTATGTTTATGTTTGAATTTTTGAGATTTTCTTGCATGGGTGTTTTGGTATTACTCACTCTTGGATAGGGCAGAAGTGACCAATTTTGAGAAAGGTCAGTTTAGTTGGACTCCAACCAATGTAGAGTCTCTTCTTAGGATGAGAAGAGGGAGAAAGGGTAGGGTGTTATGGGCCTCTACCTGTTAGCACAAACCTTGTATGATTATGGTATGTTGAAATGGAAGAACAGAAGTTCTTGGTTTATAGCCCCGATTGGGCATCTGTTTGGTGTTGTGCTTGACTTCTCCTTGTTGGAAGAATCCACCTTTCCCTAGTTTTGATTCATTGTGAATCCTATTGTGTAAACCTTGTATGAATATGCATGTTTGATTGTCTCTTGGTTATGCTTGGTTGTCACCCGATCAAATTCTATTCCCTCCACGATATTAGCAATGTATTGCAGAAAATGATATGGATCCCTTGATAAGGGATATGAAGGAAAATTATTTGATTGTTGAAAATTCGGGATTGAAATCCTATGAAAATTGTATTTATCACTTGGTTGTAATGGCAACGACGCCGAGTTTTCTTCCTAGTTCTTTCTCGGCTGAGCCTTTGAATTAGGTTAGCCAATAAAATGGTGATTGAGTAATATTGCTTATCATGAGATTTAATCGTAATTTTTAGTTAAACGGATGCACATCAAAAATAGGATGGAAATGATGTTCAATTAGGAAAATTTTCAAGTTTTCATATATGTAAAAAAAAAAAGATTATGTTATGAACATAGGTTTAGTTTTCTTCGTAATTATTGGAAGCAAAACAATTCTTGCATTATAGTAAAAATGGATCATTCAAATCCTTGGTATATTTAGTTTGTAATAAGTCCTATTAGATTTATTTTGAAAAATAAAATAGAATCCCCTCTTGTTTAATAAATTAATTTCAAAGTTTATACTTAGAAAAATAAAGCAAAAAAAAAAAAAAATGTTCCAAGAGAGTAAAAACTCTCTGGTTTTTGTATGGAGAAACCAATTTAATTCTTTCCTTAGTAATAGAGAATCTTTAAAAGATTCTCCTTGTTTTTAGTTGAATAATATAATTAAATTTATCCATCTATAAGTAAATACAATAATTCAAAAAAAAAAAACAAATTTTAAAACATGTTAAACTATCCTAATTCTCTATCTCCCACCAAATAAACTTTAATGCATTTAAAACACCCCTCTTGGCGCCAACTTCTTAAGGGCTTGAAAAGATGTTTTTTTTAAACAAGTCAAGGCTTGCTTAGGGTGACATCACCCTGCACCTCCATCATAGCCTTGAGTAGTGGTCAAATTCTCTTGGGAGATGCGTTGATGCACTTTGCATAGTGTTGAAAACTTCATTGTTGGTGTGAACATCTCCCTTTTTCTTGGGCACCACCCTTGCCTTTTTAGGTCAGTGCATGCTTATTTGAAATAGGTTGTCTTGGGAAGTGCTTGGAAGCGCTGATGTACTTAGGAGCTTTTATTATGTTTGGTTGGCATTAGGTTTGAAGGCAGGGAGATGTTGATTGAGAGTAAACTTTTTTTATGTTTTAAAAAACTTTGCATTTGTTATTCCTACTTTGGTGAATTTGGGTAGGCGCTCCAATTTTTGGGATATGTGTGTAAGTTGTGGGTGTTGAGTGGTGTTAGAGTATGGGGGTTAGTGTAGGATAAGTTAGCATAGTTAGTTTATCATTTAGTTAGTTGTTATTTAATGTAGTTAAGTCTAATAAGATTTAGTTAATGATATCTAGATTAGTATTAGTTAGTAAGTATTTATTAAAGTTGTGTTAGATTTTTTTTATTTTTTTTTGTTTTGTAAAGTTAGTTTATGTTTTTAGTTAGATATAGTTAAATTTAGATAGTTATTCATTATGATAGGATAGTTGTATTGTTTAAAAATTATAAATTTTAGGTTTAAGTTAGAATGTTAGTTAAATTTTTAGGTTAGTTTGTTTTGATATTTTAAAAGTTTTGTTTTAAAATTAGTTACTAATTATGGTTGTTTAGTTGTTATTTGTTTTAAAGATATTTGTTTTAATTTTTAAAACATATTTAGCAGTTTAGTTTAAGTTAGTAAGGTTTTATTAATAAATTCTAGTTTAGATTTAGATTTATTCAACTTTCATTATATTATTAATGTCATCGTTATCTTAGAATGATTCTTAAATTTTTTAATGTATTTAGCTTTAGTAAGTATAATTAGTTTTGGTTTAGTTATGTTTTATTAGTATTAAAGTATGTAGTTAATTTAGATTCTTAATAGCATTATAGATTTAAATAAAATTGAGATTTGAGTAAAGTTAATTAAAGTATATTTATGTGTATGGTTAGATGTGACACTTATTTTAATTAGTTCCTTGATTTAATTTTTTTGAGTTAATTATACCCATGTCCATTTAAATGGTCATTCAATTATTTTAGATGTATCACGGTAAAATTAATGAAATATCGAAACAACTATTGATATCAATTTAATAACGAGAGTTCAAATCTTAACGATGTATTCCTCCACAAGATCATAAAATTAAGATGAAATGTATAGAACCTTTACTTTAACTGTGATCACAAACATATCTACTTAATGAATTTTAATTATTAACTTTAAAAAAAAAAATTGTGTGTTTTTGTCCTCATGTTTTTGGGCATGACAAAATACTAATTGTTCCAACTAAATAATAGGTTATGTCTACTCAATGCAAGCATAAATAGGTATATAGATCGGTTGAAATGGCCAAGCAATTGTAGATATCACTACCCAGTGATACAACCCCTTCATCTCAAATAGTGGCACAACCAGATGAGATGATAAAAGAGTCAATAAGTATAGATGATGTAATCACTTTACCGATGTATGACTTAAATAATTTGGCATTGGAACAAATGAAAGAGTTTCAAATTTTTCTAAGTCACAAGGAAAAGAATAAACAACTATGAAGAGAGAGAGAAAAAAAGAAATAGGTACTATATAACATTAAAGACATTTTTGTTGATGCATTTGGAATCACTAAAATTGATAACCAACATCCAATTTTAGATCAATTAGTGTACATAATTGACAAAATTCAAAAGAAGTTGGAACACAAAGTTTTGGAGAGAGTCTCTAGGGAACTTGAAAATAGGAAAGTAGAGCTTTCTAATCTAGTCAAATAGCTGGAGTAAATTTTAAAGCATTTTCATTCTTTATATATGAAGCTTTGTGATGTTGAGTTATTCACATTGGAGAATCAATGATCAATTGATATGATTTAGGCAAATATGAATGCATGTTTACATTTATTGGGAAAGAACTCAAGTTCAAGCTCACCTTCATATAATAATTTGACATTTGGTTAATAGAGGTTAGCTGAGTTATTGGCTAGAGATAGTGGCATAAGGAACAAATTGATTTCTATTCAATTCATGATACTACCACATTTAGAGATGATTCAATGGGAATTATCTATAACTCAGAGTCTATTGAAGAAAGAGACATATTTTTCAAATGTTGCAAGTTTAATTGATCTAACTGCCAAGCTGGAGATACATATCCAAGTCATGGAATCCACACAAGATAGATGGAATAAAAGACTTGAAGAAATTTACATTTTTTTATAAGTACAAGGTAACCCTAGTAAACCCCAAGCAATAAATGACAAAAACAAGGGGGAAATATCTACATGACACATAAGAGAGAGAGGAAATATAGAAGATGATAGAAATTAGAGACATCATTATCAGATGGAACAACATCAAAGATTTCAAACATGTATGTAATGTATAGCAGATATTTTAAAAAAAATAAGACCAAGTTACAGTCTTAGGGGAAGTATTATTTTTGCATGGAAAGCTAACTCATGAAAAAGTATTTTTTCCACTAATGTCAAAGGGGGATGTTGTTGATCTCTAAGACTAGGCTGCCTATTAGTGTCCAACACTTATTCATTTCCAAGGTAGCATTGGGTAGTCATCACTATGACCAAGCCATCTAGAGAAGGCCAACCTATAAAGAACTTGTTTACTTGTCATCACATGCTAAGCAAGTCAAAGGTTGTCAATCATCTCGGTTGAGACTGAGAAAGCATACAAGCCACATAACATAATTGAGATTGAGCAAGTAGAAAGTTAGTTATTGACAAGTGAAGAGAATATGTTGAGCGAATAGAAGCCAATTGACAACAAGAATGTTAGTTATGATTGAGCATCAAAACATTCAAGTGCTGAGTAAACTAGTTTTGGCATATGAGTTTGTAATTGTACAAATACTTATGTAAATCATTTAAGCTAACTTCTACATGACATTTAAAGATCATAGAAATAATTACGAAGGAGATTACACATTTTTTCAGATGGCATTAATCCTTAAACATGAAGATTAACTAATCATAAAATCAGAAAGGAAAATGTAAAAAGGGATGAAACATGGATCATTGATCCTAATCTAGAACATTCTAGGATTATCTATTTAATAAGGGTTCCTACCCTAGGATCAATGAGAAATGAGTGTGTATGAGTGAATAAAAGTGAAGTGAAGGAGGAAAAAAGCTACGTATAGAGTGAAGGAAGGCTAAGTACAAAATGAGTTCAAATAGTGAAACCAGAGAAGTGAAACATAGAACAAAGATATTAGATAAGGAGATTAGATTGATATTTTGAAGAGAAGAGATTCATAATAAGATTTTGAGAGAAAACTGAAGGAACAAGTACTGAATTAGTTTTAACAGATTGAGTCAGGGAAAATCTCTTAATAGAGTGGTTTTAATAGACCTCTTTCAAATCTCCTAATAGAGTCTTTACTTTATAGTAAGTGTAAAATCCTTTAATATGTAATACCTAATAGTCTTAAGTGATTTTAATAGAGAAGACCCCTGATAGGATAGATCATCTGATATGATCAGAATTGTAACCCTAATAGGTTAAATTTGTTGTTGCAATAGTGAAGATTTGTGGGTTTCATCCTCACCCTAGTTTTACCTTCAACTTGAAGTATTTTTGGATAATGAAAATCACTGTGTTATGTATTGATGATTTTCATGGATGTCATGCTTAGATAGATTTCATTTTAGCATGAGAGATTATGTTTTATGGTATAAATTCTGAGATATGAGATGGATTAGGTGTGAATTATTTTATCAACAAAAGGTATTATAGATCCTTACGTAAAGATGATTTTGAGTATCTAAGAGGTAACTTAGGGTTCATTCCCCTATTTGAGGTAAGTTGATGAGTGATTCAATATTGTATAAAATGTTATGATAAAAATATCTTACACATTGATATAGGAAATCACACTCTTAAGATTGTTAAAAGATGGACAAAAGCATGAAAATATGAGACTATAAGGAGTAAAGTTAAAGCTAATAGAGGAAGTGATATTTTAATGAGGCAGTGATCAGTCAAACAATAAAGTGAAGATGACATGTATGATAATATCAAATAAATATGATGGATGATTTCTTTCTATTATTCTCAAACAAGGAGATAGTATATGTAGTTACCATTCATATCTAGAGAGAGAGAGAGAGAGTATATGTTGATATATAAGAGGGAGATATGAGAGTTATGAGGAAGAGATGTGAAAGAGGGAGCCAATAGATTTGGTAGTATAGTTGGTTTCATGGAGGGATAAGTGTAAGAGGTTAAAAGATGACAATCATAATGAATCTAAGGATATTAATGAAGATCTATATAAAATTACAACTGGGAGATGATAATGATAAATCATGAACATGTCTTTTGTATTTGCATGGTAACTAGGGGTGTTGCCATCAATTCCAAAGAGGGAGATAGTTGGAAACTACAATTAGAACAAAAATTCATGTCGTTATTGATGTCAAACCTACTAGAGAGACATTAACTAGTAATGTAGAGTGGCATATCTATTTATTTGTGAAGATTATTTGAAAAGAGAGATAACTAGATGAACTAGTGAATTTGTTGAGTGAAGAGGAGCAAGTATGTTGGAATTACAATGGGAACTTGATCAGATAGTCTTTGACAAGATGATGTATTCTTTAATCAGTATATGAAGAAAAGAAGTGTTGAGTTAAATACAAGTAAAACTTAGTGAACCATGGTTACTTAATTAAGGCTAATAAAGAAGAATATTAAGGAACTTAAGAGATAGCTAAGCAAACAGTATAGTCAAGTGATAGTTATGGATGAGAGAGTTGAAGAAGAAAAAAATAGTAGCAACTGAGTGTAGTGAAGACTAAAAAAACTAGTGAAAGTTGAATGAGTGAGAATAGTATAGATTGACTTACACAAAGTTGACCGAGAAGAAGAACATAATGATGACCAAGTGTCAACAAAATAATAGCCTATTAAAGAATCAAGTTTGAGGCTAACATAGTTGAATTTCTAGATTTCTCAAAATGTGTGGATGATAAGGATTGATGAGATGACATATTTAATACGCAAATTGAGTTTTTTATGCAATCAAAGGTAAGGATTTAAGAAAAGTTTCTAGAAGTATCAAGAACAGAGTAGAAGGACAAAATGATGGATAAATTTATTGAATCTAACCAAACCCTAAGATCTACAATGATGTTTAAGAGAGAAAAATTAAAGCTACCTATTTAAGGAGGCATAAGAGATACTTCCTAGGGTTGGTTTATTGTTGATTGATATTTTTTGTGGAGAACCTATGAAGAATAGAGTTGTAGAAAAGAAGTGAGAAGATTTGTGAAGTGTGATTGCTTGAAGGTGTTGGAAATATTATGATAGGCTAAGTTAATGAGAGGGGAGGGGTGAATTAGTAACTAATAAAACTTAATCTTTAATTAGAAATTGATCCTTCATGTGAATTCTAATCTAATTGCATGCATGAGAAATTGTAACACCTCACTAAGGGATCCAAAAGAATTAACCTAAATTTTTACTAAGTTTGCCAAACAATTTTTTTTAAAAATCATGAAAGATAAACCATTCATATCAAACACATAGTAGCGGAAGTAATAACATACAATCAAATATAAGCATACATAACATGTTACATTCCTTAAGGATCCCAAGACGTTGAGTCACATTTAATCTAATTAATACAAAGTCTAACAACTACCACAACCAATTGAAAGAATAATGATAAGTCCAAAGTCCATAATATCCTCTCTTTTTTCTAAATGCCTCTTGGCAATTAAATTCAAAATACTCAATCATCCATTGTACATGTCATAGGGTATGAAAAGCTTAAAAGATTAAACATATGTAAAAATAAAGATACACATCCTCATCAAATCTATGATGCAAGTGCAATAAAGTAAATGAAACCAAATTCCATACATGATACATCATCATAGAAGATAAAAGCATCCATTGTAAGTATAACCATACATCACAAACACAACTAACTAAGTGCACGGTTCCTCCCAACCATAAATAGAATCATTGGACCATCATGGGTTCTAGCCATCCCTCTGTGTGTAACATCCCAAGTCACCAAAGAGATCATCAGTATTATCATAATAAGAATGTTACTCCTAAAACATACTACATCATATGTAGAAAGAAATCTAACATGCAAAATAAAGCATAAGATAAGTAAATAACATCATCTATCATATGCTAATCATCAATATGGAGAAACATACCCATAAATAACATCCATCATAAGATCCATGAATAGAATGAAGGTAAATACCATAAAGAATGCTCTAGACACAGTGACTACGGATGGATCTCAAATGGTAAGAGTGAAAAAGCACTACCACCCAGCTGCGTGGAACCTAAATGGTCCACCCCCATCGTACTGAGGAGATAGTCTCAAGTCTCAAATAGGATATCAAATCACATAACAAAAATAGTCTCTAAGTCCAGGAATCTTAAAAGTATACTAACTCAAAGGTTCCAATCACAAACTGACATCTAATCCTAGAGGCACACAAAGACATGTAGGAAATTTACTATGCAAGTAGGAAAGTGTCATCGCATGGATCACGCTAGAGTTACCCTATTAGTCTCTCAATAGACCCTGACCCCCTAGTGATCCCTATGCGGCCACTAGTATCCTCTCGTACTGACAAGGCATACTACAGAATGCAAGGTCGCAACCAAGCATTCTCTCTACTCCCATCCTAGTCTGTACTAGCACTCGAGGCATGGGCGAGAACATACAATTATCTTATTAGGTTCATTTAATCCCCATTTAGTGTAAATATTTTCACTTATTAATAAAACTTACAATGAGTTACCCTGGCAGCCACTTAGGGCCTCGGCCCCCATTGCAAGCCACTTCTCAAAACTACAAGTAAGCTCATGGAATCATAAATCACAAAATCACCATAGTCATATACAAGCAACTAAAAAAATACCAAAAGATAATCCACAATAAGAACATCAAATCTCCATGAGCAACTAAAAAGCATCCATTGATAATCACGACCACAATAGCTCTCTATTGGCAACTGAAGGTATCAATGATAATCACAATATTCATTGGTTCTCAACAAGCAACCGAAAAATATCTCAAAGTAATACTGATTGAAGACTCCAAAATGGTCAAGTCACAACATGACATCATCAAGATCGAAACAAACACTTCAGTCCCATCAAGGCAACTAGAAAGTAATCCAAGTATAATTGATCGATGACTAAAAAAATGGTTAAGTCAAGTGTCTCATACACTTAAATCTCAGCTTCACACAAGAAGACTAGAAAGCAATAACAATTAGTAAATACAAACATCTTATAGAGCATACCATCACATTACCATGGTTGGGTTTTAAAAAGATCGAGACCAAATGATATCAACATGCCATCAAATTCGCATAACTCCCAAGCCTCTGGTAGACATCCTAACTAGTCAACACTCTAGGACCACCCAAACCCCAAACATGGATAGCATAAAGAACAAGATACAAACACATTTTTTTTTTTTTTTGCAATCACATGGTTAAGCCAAATATGAGGTTTCAGTTTTTGTTTCAAGTATACTTCAAGAGTATAAGATTCTATGTTTAATTTCCATGTCAACATAGAATTATCCCTCCATTGTTTTAAAATAATTTTCTAAAATAATCATAAGATAATTATATACTTGTATAAATCATTGCACTAGCACCCATTGACTTTTAGATAAAATCACTCATGCTATTCAAAACATTAGAATAATACTTATCAACTTTCAAATAATTAGTTTAGAATTTCCTTTAAACACTTCAAGGACAATCATTTATTTAAAATAATCCTCATTGATTTTAAGTAAAACCAAATTCAATTATTTAATTCCACTTATTAATATCTCTTTCCTTTTAATTTTCCCTCATTTAAAAATCCATTTACTTAAATTGACTAATAATTAATTATACTTCTTCTACTATTAACTAGTCTTAATTAAATTTAACTTAATTAGATTAGTTAATAAATCATATAAAACTAATGCATACAAATAAGATTCTATTTTAATTCGAACCCAAACCCGTTGCAGTGGCAGAACAGAAAGCTTATGCGACAGGAAGTCTAGTGGCGATAGGAAGATAGCATACAGAACTATAAATCTAGAATTGCATTGCGACAGGAAGTCTAATGGTGATAGGAAGATAGCATACAGAACTATAAATCCATAATTGCATTGCGATAGGAAGTCTAGTAGCGACAGGAAGATAGAATAAAAATCTCCACACAATCTAATCTAGAAATCGATTAACATAAGGAAGATAGCATACAGAACTATAAATCTAGACTTGCATTGCGACAGGACAAGAAAGAGTGCAAATGGAATATGTGAAAATCATGAGTGCACCTGAATACTGATGCTAATTTTCTATGCCTTAGAAGTCCATCAAAAGATCCCTTCCTTCTCCAACATTTGCCCTTCCTCCAAGAATTAAACCAACCGAAACCCCCAAGTGACTAGAACTGCTTGTAGAAGCATATGAGCATGTAGAAGCATATGAGGTTCTCGAATACTTTTTAGCTTCTTGAATGCATTTTAAGCTTTTCCATACACACTAGGAGAGCCTCTATATAAAGGCCTCTAAGATGCATCTAGAATGTGTCTAGAAAGAACTAGGAGATAAGCATGACAACTAAGCATGTAACTTCCACAATAGAAGATATACATGATGAGGTCTCTAGAATGTTGTAGACACCATGTGCTCAAATAATGTGCTAAATCCTTAGTGTAGACAACACGTGCATAATTAGAGTGCAAACTCTTGTGTTGTCAACATGACAACTCCCAAGAGCTCGCATACTCCTATGTGAATAAATATTAAAATAATACACATTAATTTATTTAATATTCACTTTTCTCTCTTCAAATTAATTTATTAATTTTTAAATCTCATGCACTCACTTTAATAAATTCACTTGTTTTATCTTTATATATATATATATATATATATATATTTTTTTTTTTTTTAATTTTTTTTTTTATTTTTTTTAATCACATGTACACATCATGCAATCTAGAATCTTTTAATAATTCTAATATTCTTTCCACTTTTTAAATTTATTTTTGAAACTTAATTGATAAAATATTTATTAACTTAAATAATAATATTATTTAGCATTTATTTAAAAATGTACTATAAATATATTAGTATTAAATTAAATAAATATTATCAGTTCCAAATCTATACTTATGACTTTTATCTTCAAATTTAATTATTTTATTTAATTAATTTCCCAATTAATTAAATAAAATTAAATATTAAAAAATCATATTAATTTTCCATTACATTAAACCATTAATTAAATCTTTTAATTAGGCTTAATTAATAGAAAATACACTAAAGACTCATAAAGTAAAATACAAAAAACCATCATAGCAAAACACATACAAAATTAAACCAAAAGTGTTAATATCACGAATTACATCATCTGATGTATCCGAAGGGTACTTGACTCAGATAATTGTCCTAATTTTCAATTAGGATAAATGGCTTAAAGGGTTGGGATTTGGACTTGAGAATTTATCTCCCCTCTCTTACCATTGAGATAATGTGATAAGGTACGCTCATCCTGGCAATTCAAGGAAGTCAATACCCAGTACCTGCAACCTGCATTAAATTCACACATGTATAAGTACAATATATACTAAGCTAAATAGGCAATGGCAGGAAGTGGTGTATCATGTAGATCCCGACTAGCAGGTGATTACGACTCCATTCCTTAACCACATCAGAAATGCCATACAGAAAGAAAACAAACACGCACACCATACACATGCAAGTATGGGGTAAGTATCCATAAAAAGACACATATGATAATAAATTAACTAACTAATCATCATTAATAACTGCAAACATTGCAATAATCATCATCCATACATGAAATATAGAATACCAAATGATCTCATCATATAATAAACTGAATCTGAAACAATATCTGATAATCTCAAAATATTGTTACTAATAATCATCAACATAAAACTAGCCCTAAAAGAGTTTGACAATGATAGCAAAAATGCAAACTAGGGGTAGGCACTATAGAAACTAAAAACATTGAAGCATACATAACACTTTTGACACACAATTTGGTGATCCAAAAACCTCTCAAATAGAAAGTAAAACTGGGGTGGGGATGATACCCACAAACTTTAGTACTTCAATATAAATTTGGCTTGTTAAGTCTTACAATAATCACTTATGATGATTTTCCTTGTTAGGAGTAATAAGGACTGCTAGGTCCACCTTGTAAAAGGATTTACAAACATACAATGAAGTATGCACTTAGTAAAGAGATTTACACTAGACTATTAGGTCTACCTTGTTAAAGGATTTGACTAAACTACCTATTAGGATGAAGTAGTAGCTGATTTTTGATCTGCAACTTGGTTTGTTGAATGAGATTCTTCTAAGTGTACCAATCACCTTGTTGTGATAGATAAATCTTTGCTACTCCTTATACTACTATAGCCTTTGTAATTCACTCTTCTCTAATGATTACATTACTTTTTAATTCATTCATTTGGATGAGATACAATACATTACATATATACCAATCCAATTACAAAATTACAAAATTGGCCATAATAAAAGTTTATACAAACATTACAAAGTCGACCAAAGTGTAAAAACTCAGGTTTTGAAGACTGACTCGGTGAGGTTCTAATACTTAGCATCCATTATCAATGCTTGACATCATCATGCACTCAGTAGACATAGAAGCTTGGTCCATACTGATCACTTCCAAGTGGTCTTAAAACTTAGTCTGCACTAGTTACTTGGTGAATACTATGAAACTCAACATATAAACTAAATCACTTGATTTACACTGCATAGCTCAATCAATACTATCACTACAAGCTCGATATAAACTGAGTCACTTGGTTAACACTGAGTAGCTCAATTAACACTAGACTCGCATCACATCAACTGTGAAGTCAATAAAGATGGCACAACTCAGTTTACACTGCTGATCATCACCATAGTAGTAACTACTTAGTGCAAACTGAAATCTATCCAAAGGCAGTAGTGACTATAGAACTCAATATCAACTAAAATGCTTGGTTAACACTGTTAATTATACAATAAGCTTGATAGATACTTATAATTTGAATAACTATATGTCACTAATAAAAAACATGACTAGAATGTCAACAATCTTCTCCTTTGGCATTACTGATAAAAACACTTATAAGTCAAAACTAAATTCAAGAATGTTCAAGAACATCTTTATCCATTATCTTATGTCTTTAACTTGGTAGAGTATACTATTTTTGAGATTTTTCAAAATTGGTTTTGTAAGAGATATATTTTTGTACATGGTAATGCTCCCCCATACATAATATATAGTATACTATACATCTTTTTCACAATACATCCAAATACATCTTCTCCCCTTTATACAATATACATTTTCTTTACAATCTGTAATTTTCTCCAAACTTCTTTCAATCTTCTCCCCCTTTCTCCTTACATCTTCTCCAATCTTCTCCCCCTTTTTGACATTAATGCCAAATTTTTATGCTATATATTCTATATAATAATGCCAAATGTGACAATAAATCTAAATGTACCTTTAACATAAGTTCCAAAGTCTTGTCCCAATTCTCTTGCAACACCTTGCATGTGTGCAATGCAATTTTCACTTCTACTAACAATTTTATCATATGGTCTCTAATTAAGAAGTTATTGTGGATGAGCATTTTTGAATGTGCAATGTGCTTCTATAGTGCATCTATGTTTGGGAGAACCATGTTCTGAATATCTATCAATGAAGATTTTGTCCTAGCCTCTTCTCTTAGCAATTCTATTTGGATATCTGTCAGAAATCTGATCTTGTTGAAGCGGGGGCAGAGCTTGAACTCAAGTCAAGTTGCAACTATTGTGCACTTGCCTTTAGATCTTCATGAATTTTTGACAATTTATCTCTTAATTCCTTAGTGAAGATTGATGTATCACAAAGTTTACCAAAAAGTAAAGATGCATTGATGTAAGAGGTCTCTAGAGAGCCTAGAATAGTAGATAATTCTACTTGATGAATGGCAATTTGTTGAGCAATATAAGTTCTAAAACTTTATTCTCAAACTTTTTCTCAACTTTCTACAAAAAAATTTCTTGTCCATCCAAATCTTCATTATATTTCTAGACTACCTCTACTAACTAATACAAAATTGGTTGAGAAGTATCAAACTCTATGCCTAGAGCCTCTACTAGAATATTCTTAGCATCTTCAATTATCTTATATTCCATGTTCCTTTCCTCTCTAAGTCTTTGCTGCTTGGTTTTCTTTTGAAGAAGTTCTCCAAAAACATGCATTTGATTAGGATTTAGATTTGAGATGTCCCATTTAGGAATGAAAATCTCCTTATCAAGATCTATATCTTCTTCCTTCTCTTTGCCTTTTCCTAAATATTTTGTGCTTGGTTGAAGCTTGGTCTCAACTATCCTTTCACTTATTAATTGTATACTAGGAATAGAAATAATTGTAGATATGGTAGAACTTGCTAAAAAAGTGGATATTGCACTCATTGTTGAAATACCAGTAGAAGAAATACCTTGAGTAGCCAAAATTGATGTAGAGGGAAGAGCTTGTTGCTCAGTAGATGAAGTGATTGTCATTTCTATCAATGAATTACTAAGTTGGATTGGTGCAAATATTTATTGAGTGCTTGTGCTTTCAATGTTGGTCATAATCTATCCTGTGGAAGCTATCTCTAAGCTTGGTGTTTTCAGTATTTTTATTGGAGAATGAAGAAGTGTGGCTATCATTGTTACAACAATCTTTATTGGTTTTCTCTCCTCAATATCTTACACATCTTCCTCTATCTCTTTGTACCCTTGTTCCTCTTCATCATCTACATTATCAAAATGAGTCACCTCTTCTTCATCTTTCTCCTGATCATCATCATCATCATCATCATCATCCTTATCACTTACACTAACTAAAAAATCACTTGGCTTGTGAAGAAGATAGACATTCTTCCATGTGTTTGTAGCATTCTTCACAACATGCTCAATGTCTTTCAACAATATAAGACAAGTGATGAATCTCAAAGTTAACTTTTCTTCATTTTTCTTCAAATATTCCTTCACCTCCTTGTCATCCAAATTTGGCATGAGTTGCCTTAGGGTCTTCTCATATATATATCTAATGCAATTTTCATGGCATGCTCCCATCTTGGCTTAATCTTTTCCATCAAAAGCATTAGGAATCTACTAAGGTAGCTAGTCAGGTGAGTACTTCCACTTACCCATATTGGATATTAATATATCTTCTATTTGCTTCTACTCCTCTATAGTCTTTATCTCATAGTTTAGTGCCTTGAAATTTTTAATGCCAGATCCTGATTCTAATTCTTTCATTCTTTCCTCAAAGGTGGGTGGAGACCTCTTGAAGATTATGTCTCCTCCTTCTTTATCTGCTTTCTTCCTAGATGATCTCCTTGTGAACACAACAATAGATGTCTTGGCAGGTTTGGTAATAATACCTTACCCTTCTTCTTTAGTGGCTCTTCTTCCTTTGACTTTTCTTCATCTTCTACTTTTTCATCCTCTCCTTTTCCTTTAGTTAATAGAAGAGTGGAACTAGTTTTCAGTTTGGCAATCCTCTTCTTTCCTTTGTTAACTGCCTGAGGGAGTTTGATTTATAGTTCTATTCTAGCTTTTGCCTCAGCATAGGTGTCAAAGTAAGAAACTTTAGTATCAACAGGCTCATTTATTAATTCCTCAATTATGTCTCTAGTTTCATCATTGTTCACCTCATATCCTAGAGGTTTTACCCATGTTGTTCTTGTCCTAACTACCTTAACGTACAATTTGTCACTATCAACCATGAAACAAACATCATCTTTGTAATCCTCAACTAACTTCTTTGGAATCTTAAATATATTATTCATCTTCTCTTTAAATGCATCAAAGTAGTTGTTCATAATGCTTGCATAATTCTCTCCCATTTTAGCAATATACTCATTGATCTAATATAGAACTGGTACATCTTTTCTCCAAACTACTATACCTTTTGATGGGAAGAATTTTTGAACATAGAAAAATAAACAAGTCAAGAGTGAACTAAACTTACATGTATTGTTCTTGAAGTTCTAATGCTTTCCATGTTCTTGTTGAACTGGTTTAACAATAACTTAGCAAGGTCAAGTGACAGATTATTTTTTACTACCTTATATGCCAAATCAACTACTTTGAAAGATACATTATTCAACCTACTCGAACTGTAGATTTTTTGGGTGATGACATGAATGTCAAACTTCAATTCCATAGTGACACAATGTATCTTCATTCCCTTTCCATCCCACTTGGCAAGGGTTTTCTTCTCTAGTTCAATCTAACCTAGGGTTTTGGTCATTTTTTCTTTTTCCAACATTGGAAGACTAGTGATCCTATGGATCATCTTTTTGATTATCAAAATTGGTTGTTCCAACCATAGTTGACCTTTGTTCCAACATTTAATTGCATCCATGAGAAACTAAAAACATTGAAGCATACATAACACTTTTTACACATAGTTTGGTGACCCATAAACCTTCCAAATAGAAAGTAAAACTAGCATGGGGATGATACCCAAAAGCTTTAGTATTGTCATATAAATTTGGCCTATTAAGGCTTACAATGATCATTTCTAATGATCTACCCTATTAGGAGCAATAGGAACTGCTAAGTTCACCTTATAAAAGGATTTACAAACATACAATGAAGTATGCACTCGGTAAAGAGAATTATGTAAGACTATTAGGTCTACCTTATTAAAGGATTTGACTTATCCACCTTTTAGGATGAAGTAGTAGTTGATCTTTGATCTACAACTTGGTTTGCTGAACGAGATTTCTCTAAGTGTACAAGTCACATTATTATGATCGATAAATCTTTGTTGCTCCTTATACTATTGTAGCCTTTGTAATTTGCTCTTCTCTAATGATTACATTACTTTTTAATTCAATCCTTTGGATGAGATACAATACATTACATATATACTAATCCAATTACAAAATTACAAAGTCGGCCACAATACAAGTTTACACAAATATTACAAAGTTGGCCACAGTGTAGAAACTTGGGTTCTAAAGACTGACTCAATGAGGTTCTAATACTCGACATTCACTATCAATGCTTGACATTGTCATACATTCGGTAGACATAGAGGCTCAATCCATATTGATCACTTCCAAGTGGTCTTGAACTCATTCTACACTAGTAACTCAGTGAATATTATGAAACTTGGCATATAAAATGAATCACTTGATTCACACTGCATAGCTCAATCAATGTTATCACTATGAGCTTGATATAAAATGAGTCACATGGTTAACATCGAGTAGCTCAATTAATACTAGACTCACATCACATTAATTGTAAACTTGGTAAACACTACACAACTTGGCTTACACTACTGATCATCACCATAGTAGTAATTGCTTGACACAAACTAAACTCTATCCAAAGGACTTGGTAGCAACTATAGAACTCGGTATCAATTAAAATACTTGGTTAATACTATTAACTGCACAATAAGCTTAGTAGATACTTACAATCTGAATAAGTATATGTCACTAATAAAAAACATGACTGTAAGGTCAATAGAAGGATTTCCAAATAGATCAAAGATGGAGATGTTAGTGAAGTTCGGTCAATGAACTAGAAAATGAGTTGAATGAAACTCTAAATTTACAAAGTGAGTTGTACCTTAACAGATCAGAGTTGTTGTGACTTTCTAACCATTGTGGCAATGAAAATCTTTTAATCAAGGTTGACCTAAAAGTCATTTTGTAAATCCTTTAATCATAATGAAATTCTAATGAAATGATGAGATACTTTAACTAGGTCACACCTAACTGTGTGTTTTGTAACCTTTAATAGGGTTGGCTCTTAATCAAACTTACTTTAGATGAATGACAAGTGGTAGCATGTTATTTAGTTTTTTTTTTTTGCAAAATGGGTTTCGACGTTAAATCCTGGTGTCATATATGTGTGATGCACACTATTCTATGTTGTTTCATTTACTTTTAGTTGGCATATACTAAACATGTTAGAAAATAAAACTTAGCATTTTTTTTTAAATCCATGCTTTTTTGGATAAAGGTTCTTTTTGTTAGAGTAAATAATTAATTATTTATTCTATTTACTTAAGCTTACTTAGGTTAATGCATTTATTTAATATTTAGTATTTAATGCATGTAGTGATGAGTTGTTGACAACATGAGAGTTTTTTCCCTTCTAGCATATTCCACCTTTTTGTGGAAGTGTGATTGGTTGTCAACCTTATCTTCTACCACTTTCTAGCTTGTTCTATGAGCTTCCATGAGGCCTTTATATTCAAGCTCTCTCATTGTATCTCACAACTCATAATTACATTCTCATTGTAAATACAATTTCATTGTTTTGTAATATGTTCTCTCTCATGTCTGTTTAGGGTTTTTTTCAAGCTCCACCTCTTCCTTCCTTGGTTTTCCTTCAACAAGTCTTTTGCATGCAAGTGATCTTGGCAATTATGAAATTGGATTTCATCAACTCCTACATGGTATCAAAGCCTCCCTACTACTACTTCATTGAAGGTTTTCTGAAACCGTGATTTAGAGACACAAACTCTAGTTTGTTTGTGATTTTTTCTTCAATCTAGGGGAAGAGCAATTTTTTGGAGCACATTGGGCCCAAATGGACACTGCCATTGGATTTAGAAGGCACTTTTCAGTCAAGATCCATATAAAAAATTTCAAATTTGGAGATAGAGCTCTGAGAGGCAAAAAAATATTTGCTTGCAAGGCTTTTCGTATGGACTGTATGGGTGCAAGGTCAAATTTTTTTTTAAAAAATAATATAAGGCAAGCACTACCATAATGCCACTGCAAGGTCGCCACCTCACCAACCACATGTAGCCTATAGTAGGCAGTGCTCCCCAGGCACTACCTCCTCCTTTCTGTAGCCCACCACCTGCATCTCTACTAGTTCTACCGCCCCAATGCTCAACTCCACTGGCAGAAACAACTAACAACACTACTCTAACAGTAGATCTCCTACCAGCACTCTGCTTCTGTCCACTGCAGCACTACCTATCCCAGTCACATGCCCATGTGGAGGTTTGTCAGCATAGTAGGCCAACCAGAAATTAACATGTGGATAGGTTCTTTGCAGTCGTCAGCACCAGCAGGGACTTTGCAGACTTAGCACCCCATCATTGTTTGGTACACTTGGCACTTGTACAGGGGTGACACATGGCCTAGGTGCCACATGGCACTCTACCACATGGACTCACCATGTCACCCCTGCCATGTCATGTTTGCCACATGGCATGCCATGTGGCTTCTTCTTTGCATCAACAGTTGTTGGGCTATCAATTTTAAACTCATAGAATGTTGATGTTAGCATGACATTAGTGCTGCATCATGTGCCCCTTACATCTCTCCAAAGTCATTTTGGACCTACCTTTGGTTTTTTGGCCATATCTTGAGCATACAGAGGTATTTTTCGATCTAAAAGAAGTGTCAAAAAGCTTAGTCTGAGACAGAGACATTGGTGTAAGTATTTTAAAGTTTTGATCCAATTTTTGTTGCTTATTTTTTAGTTGAAGTTCAAAGTTTTGTTTTTAACTTTGGCATGCATATCTTTTGCGTCCCATGTCATTTTTTTAAAAATATTATATTTTTGGAAAGCTAGTTTTGTCACCTTTTTAGAAATGTAGTCTTTTTCCTTAGATTCTAGCCCATGCTCTTTCTATCATGTTTTTGGCATTTTTCTATATGGTGGATATCTTGGGTGTTTTAGGTTCGAGGATCATTTTCCTAGCATGGTTTCTTTTGTTTTGGGCTGTCCTATCTTTTGTGTTGGTTTTTTTCTTGTTCTAATCATTGCAGACATCATTTGTAAGCTCTTTTATATATGCCTTGAGATAAAGTGCCACTTTTGCATTTCAGGTTTATGAACATTATTTTTTGAGATAGTTGTACTTGCACTATTTTTATAAAGCACCATGGGGTGGATAGTTGGTTGTTGTTTTAGGCCTTCTCCCTTTATCAAGTGAGTGTCCCATCCATGACATTAGCCCCATGTAGCATCATTGTGATTGCATCTTTATAGGTGTTTGTACCTCTTCCTCTCTTGTCACTCTTGGTCTTGTCTATAGAGGATTTTGGCCCACCTTCTTAGTTGCTTATCATCTCACCCCATCTGCATTAAGGGTAGGTTATGCTATTGTTCTAATGCATTTGTGGTTTGATGGTTTGATAGTGTGAACTATGTATTTAGTAGTTGATCCTATATATGAGGCGATTGCAGTGGCTAGCTACCTATGCATTTCAGTGAGATGGATCATCTACCATATAGACATGCTCAGTTCGTACCTTCTTCTTCCATGGAAGTTGTTCAGATCAGCAGTTTCTTTCTGATGGCAAACTTTGCAACTTCTTCATACTTTAGTGATGCTCTTCATGATCATTTTTTATTCTTATTTTAGGGGACATTCCCCTAGTTAGAGGCTTCTTTAGTTCTTCACTAGGTTCTTACCTCTTTTTGGGGGGAGGGTTTTTCCCATGTGGTTTTCTCTCTTTCCCCATTTTTAGAGGTTGCATCTCTTTGCATTGTACATGGGTACCCAACATGGCCTTGTTGTCGGGACCCATTCTACATTTTCTCTTAGTTTTGTGAGCTTAAGGCATTCCCCTAAGTTGCACTTAAGGGGGGGTGTTAGAGTAAATAATTAATTAATTATTTATTATTTATTCTATTTACTTAATCTTACTTAGGTTAATGCATTTATTTAATATTTAGTATTTAATGCATGTAGTGATGAGTTGTTGATAACACGGGAGTTTGTTCCCTTCTAGCATATTCCACCTTTTTTTGGAAGTGTGCTTGGTTGTCAACCTTATCTTCTACCACTTTCTAGCTTGTTCTACAAGCTTTCATGAGGCCTTTATATTTGGGCTCTCTCATTGTATCTCACAACTCATAATTGCATTCTCATTATAAATACAATTTCATTGTTTTGCAATATGTTCTCTCTCATGTCCATTTAGGGTTTTTCCCAAGCTCCACCTCTTCCTTCCTTGGTTTTCCTTTGATAGTTTTTTTTCATGCAAGTGATCTTGGCAACTGCAGAGTTGGATTTTATCAACTCCTACACCTTTCTTAATGTGCAAGCTAATGAAGGAATACTTCTAATTTTTTCAATTTTATTCCTATTTTCATCTGCTTTATGCTTTGAGGAAGTCTATATTATTTTAATTCTTTCATTGTGATTAATGTGAAGTTCCATTTTTCATCTTCTATTCTAAATTTTTCCCTTTCTATAGTTGCATATTTTGTTCTATCATTCTAGCTAGATTATTTGTTTTCTAAACTAAAATTTTACATTGCATCAAAGCTTAGGGTTCTAGAAAGAGGAATAAAATTTCTTTTGTAGGTATGGAAAATTAGAGCTCAAAAGAGAATGATATTTTTTTGGTCTTGAAAGGTTGCTCTTACTAAATTTTGTGTATTCATGAGATGAGATAAACTTTCATTTATAGGGACTTAATCATGTCTTCTAATAATTATTTTCATCATTTTGTTTTCAAGCTTACCTTAGAGAACTATTTATCTTAGAAAGAAGGCATAAAGAATCATTCTCTTGAGCAAGATCTACTGCCTATCTCCTTGGACATATTCTTGAGAAAAGAAACTTTGAGTAGAAAAATGCATGGTTGAACAGTAATGAAATGGTATATGGACTAATATGTCTTACTATTTTTTAGGATATTATACATCATATAGAGCACACAGAGTGTCATTTCATTACTTTGACCATCATCCAACAATTCTATTACCCTAGCTTGTGTGAACACATCCTCTTTCAATGATCAATTCTTTGATACCTCATCTATTGTTTCTTCTTTAGAGTTCAAAGTTTCTTCACTAACTTCTAATGATTCTTTGCAACAATATCATTTAAGTCTTTTGGATTCAGTTGAATGGGTTTAATTTTTACTTCACATATCCTTTTTTTTGTAGAATCCCTAATTTCATATCTAGATGAAAATTCTTTTTGAAGAGGGTGATTCTTCTTTAGTTGTTGTGAGGGATCCTTATTATCCTCTTTTTCACTCTCTATATTATCATTCCTTGCAATTTGATATGAGTATGGATACTTTGACACAATATACTAAGGAGATCCCTTTGCCTTCTAAGGAGATATATGAGTCTTTGGACTATAATCTATATTGGTCTTCATCACATTTTAGTTTTTCATATTCAACAGTGCATAATTTCATTATAACTTTCAGCATGGAGATAATAGAGCAAATTACAAAGTATCTTGTGTTTTCTTCCTAGATATTCCTTTCAGGAATGGAGAGATTGCATTTGTAGGTATTTGGTTTCATTTCTTCCTAAGGGAAGGAATGTTGTTTGATGATCATGGAGCATCTTCTACATCTAGTTTTTAGCATCTACCATTTACCACATTTTGTGGAGGAATCCATTGTCTCTTTGATTTCACTTTCTGCAAGACCTTTTCAGGATGAAGGATACTACAACATAGTTGTCGCCATGTAGATTTAGTGTAAATTTTGATGAGCGGGGGTGGTGGTGTTGTTCATATTGGATTTTCCCTCTTTCCTCTTTCCTTTTTTTAGGCTTTTGTCTCCTTAGTTAGACTTAAGGGAGGGTGTAAGAAAATAAAACTTAGCATGTTTTCTTTGTTTTTATCCATGTTTTTTTAGATAAATCTTATTTTCTTAGTGTGTAAGCTAACTAAGGAATACTTCTTATTTTTTGCAGTTTTATTCCTATTTTTCCTTTGTTTTATGCTTTAAGGAAGCCTATATTATTGTAATTATTTCATTGTAATTAACTTGAAGTTTTATTTTTCATCTTCTATTCTATTTTATTTTCTTTCTACAACTGCATATTTTGTTCTATCATTCTAGCTAGATTTTTTTTTTGGTTAAGGTAAAATTTTATAGAAAAGAGAGCTAAGTGATGAATGAATATGTTAAGTTATTGATGTGTTTCTATATGGACTGAGTGGTTTTATGAGATTTTTAAAAGTTGTTTGAAGTTAGTAAAAGTTGAATTGGTACATCTAGATTTGAGAATAAGTGATTCACCCCCCTCTCAGTTATTCTAAATATTCTAACACCTTAATTGGGCCCTATTTTAGGTCCTCTACTTGAATCTTGTGTTCAACTAGATTCAAGGTGCAACCTTCTAGGTAGGTTGGTCTATGGGAGTTAGTTATTCCAAGACCTTAATAAACTCTTCCCCATTTTTCATCCATCAAGTTCATGTTCAAACACTCATCTTCAAGCATTCAAAGCATTTAAGAAAACTCTCCATTAAATATCAAAGATTCATGCATTCAAGAAATTGAAGTAGTTTATGAAAGATCTAACAATTTACAAAATTCAAGATCTCCCTTCAAGCATTCAAGATCCTTTGTTGCATCTTCTACATTCATCATCTCAATATCTACATTCATCTACATGCATTCCTATGGTGGATTTTAAGAAAAATCATACATGAAGGTTTTCATGTCACTTTGATTTCCTTTCTAGGGTTTTTGAAGTCGATTTAAAGGTTACTACATTACTTGATAATATTCTAAATTCAAGAGCATATTCATAGATTTGCATTGTTTTTATGTTAGATCTATCACTACTACTTGTGAGAATTCTATTTCAATCATTTCAATTCAAGGTTAATTCCTAAACTGGGGTTTGACTGAGGCAACCCCCCAACAACCAAAAAATAAATCCTTTATTTTATAGGTTTTTTATCTTGATTTGACAAATAGGTTGTAGATCTACATACCCTTTTCAATTTTTTACAAAACTGCAAAATTAGAGTCAACATCGCACACCTTTCATCTGTTGCATTTTTTAATAGTTTTTGCACTTGTAATAATATGGCCATTATAATTGATATATTCCAAATGTAGATTTGAATCTCATATAAATATGAGAGGAGGAGAGAAGAGACATGTCTCTAAAGTTTAATAATCATTTAATTTAATACATATTTCATACTAATAATTATTATATATATATATATATATATATATATATACAAACTAGTAATTTACCAATAACAACAATGTATCTTAGATCAAATTTATCTCACTAAAGCTACAACTTTAAAACACTTCCTCTTAGCTAGGGAGGATTAGCAGAATACCTTATGCTCTCAAGTTTATGAAGAGATACCATCTCAGTATGATATTCCTATAATGACATATATAAGGATATCAACATAAATCTATCAAAACACATACACACACACACACACACACATATAACATGTTCAGTAAAAGTACAAAGTCATGCCACCTTTCAAGCTAACATATCAGGACGAATGAATTGAGTATTTCTATCTAAAAATCAATTTTGTTCAAACATATGATCTAGATAAATTCATTCTAGATAAGTTATATATGGTCTTACACTTTTCTAATTGGAAATTTCTATTAAATACATTTTTTATACTAGTTTATATCCAATTATTGAAGAAATAAATTATTTCAAAAAAGTGGCATTTCAATAACTCTCACTATTTTTTAAGATATTTTTTTGTAAACACATAAACTCCTTTTTATAGAGCTCAGAGTCAATAATATTCTCATATTGAGGTTATAGTGTTTTAATTAGATATAGTATATTGTAATTAAAAAACTATACAAGCACGTGTTTTAACACTCAAAAAAATGTCAAGTTTGAGAAACAAAAAAATATTAAATATTATCAAAAAAGTTTTAAAATTATATGATGTTCTAGAGGAGAGAGTCCTTTTTTAGAATATATAATTTTTCTTCAGGTTAGAATAGATTTTTTTTGAAAAATGTGGTGGAGATGACAACTATCAATTTTAGGTGGATTGAAATTTGAATCATTATAAAAGAGAAAATATAGGTCTAGAGCTTATTTTTATTTTTGATTATTCTACTTATATATGTTATCTATAATATGGTCTGATATCAAAAGAAAATAAGTTTATTTTCATATAGTTTTGTGGTGGGAACTAGACCCCTAATTTTTCAGTATTTTTCAACAATTAAAACATTATCTATAAAAATTAGGAATATATATCAATTCTTATTCTAAATAATTATTAAAAATTATAATCCTAAACTTCATTAATTTCTACACATCTCATTAGTTTACTTCATTTTCAAATTCAAAATAATCATACCAATTTTATGTCATTAAAAGTGAAAAGTTATACTTTTGTTAGCCTTTTCCTTTACAAAAGGATGACATAGCTTTGTGCTTCATTTGCTTCAATTCACTATGAGGCTGAATTTCAAAAATTGTGATACAAGATTTCTATACCACCTTAAGTGTGGTCTATGATTGATTTAAGTTATGTTGTCCAACAAGATCCAACTTGAAGAACCATAACAAATTTATTTTCATGGTGTCTGACAAAATCTAGCCCAAAGAACCAAGATAACACTTGCTCCACCAGATTTTGGTGTTAGGAGATATGTCAACTATTGATAAGATCATCACCTTACAATAGGTACCTTATGTTTTTTTTCAAAACTTCTAACACTCTAGGACAACAACTTAATGTAGTCTGTTATGATAACAAGTCTAACTACTGATAATATCGTCACCTTACAATAGCTCCCCTCTAAATATATACATCAGTGAAAGATCATCACCTTTCATGACATAATCACAACAAAAACATGTAGTAACTCAAATGATATCCACCATGAACCAAGTTAGAGGGTGGATCCACCATAGCTACTACTAGAGGGTGGAAGAAGGGTTTTCACCTCAAACTTCTCTCTCATAGAGGAGAGAACTTTACAAAGAATTTCACTTTGAACCTCTCCTCATAGAAAAGATATTATCCACAAAGGATTGCATCTCAAAATTTCTCCCTCTGAATAATGATCCTAGGGAGTCAGGTCCTATAGTTACTCCCTTTGAGACTCTCTTCACCCAAAGATGCCTCTCAAACTCTCTATGAATCTGATATTAATCTTTTAACCTTCAATGATAAGTCATTATTTCCTTGTGATGTATATAGGGGTAGGCCCATCAAAATCATGCAGTTATATACATGCATTTTTAGAATCCCTCTAAGCATCAATCTTATAAGATCCTTTGTTTCTTTAGAAGAAGTCTCATACTCCCTCTTAATGTAGAAGAATATCATAATCTTGATCATCAAAGATGTTTACTTCAAGAATCTCATTTTGTCCATCTTGATCATCAGGGTCTTTGGAGCTGCTATCATTAGATTGAGTCTACACACAATTAGGTAGCATTATGTAAAGTACTAACCTAAAAATCAAGGAAAACAACCCTTCTAGTATGTAAAGAATTGCAAACAAGAGAGAGACTACAAAGAGTAGATAAATGTAAATGATAAAAATGCTTATTTTCACATGAAGATTCAGAAATTGTCTTCTTAGACTATTTGAGAATGGAACATCTTCCCCCTAAATAAGGATCAAGTGGGAATGGAACATTGACTATTATTCCTCCCACAATGTAAAATTTGAACTCATTTTTATATTTTTGAACAATTTTGTATCAAATATAATGACTCCTTTCTAACTTCCAACTTTCTCTTTTCATCCATTAAAGGTCCAAACATTCTTTTGGCTTAACAGTAGAAGCAATCACATCCTTCTATTTTCTCAAACTTGTCCACAATATGCCAATATATTAATGGGGTAGGGGGGTTAAGGTCTACAATCATAGAAAAGGACATTTGAACTCAATAATCTAAGCTCCTCATCCAAAGTTGTAAGAAGTAAATTACATGTGGTAAACTTGAAGCTTCATGCAATCTCATTACACTTGTTTGCAAACTGTTAGACATTGCTACTAATTTTTGTCTTCCCACATCCTATAACAACATCTTGTTCTGATCTATTTCCGATGACCTTTGTTTGCACTTTCTCAACATGTGCACCTGTAACCTTGAGGCTACAAAATTCCATAACACTAGAAAACTTTTGATTTTTTGGGGAGAGATTCTTTTTATAAATTTGTATTCATTCATGGTCTCCTTCAGCTCCTTTGAGATCTTAAATTTGCAAAGCATGCTTCATTATTTTCCTAAAATTGGTTATGATTAAAATGTTGTTTCATCATTGATAATCATATAGTATCTATCCAACTCCAATGCTTCTTCAAGTGATCACACCTTTCCTATGTGAATCATATCTTCTAAACTCTAGAAGTATCTAGCACCAAATAATTTTTATCACTGTTGTCTATGAGGTTGCCTATATATGTGGTCATCGTATTTGTTTTCTTCTGCCATATTATTATTTTATTTCTTCTCATAACAATCTAGGCTCTTGCCCATACTTTGACCACTGCATACAATTCTATAAATAATTCTTTTATATCTACGAATTAATGGTACTAAAATTCCAAAAAATAATTGCTCCTTAAAATTGCCATCTTCATGAAACAATATGGCCTTCTATTGTGCGTATCAAACATACTCAACACTTTTTTTAAATAATTTTTTTTCAAACTCTCGGTGGCTCCTGTACAACGAGATGCTTCTAGATAGAAATTTGTGATATACAATGATTAAAGAGCTATGAATGTTATCAATGATGCTATGTCTGACCTTGGATAGTAATGTCTAATATGTAATGATTAACTATGGTATGCATGCTATGAATGATGATATGTCTGAGCTTTGATATGCTTATGCAATCAATATATATTGCTTTTAGCAATATGGATTGCTACGTCTGACTATAGGATCATGTTTCTGATTTATGCTTGTAATATTTCAACTTCAATGATGGATGCTATTTCTGATTTGCGCCTAATAAGCCTGCAGTGTATCAAATAATCACTTATATTGATGATATTGTTGTGTCAGATCTGAAGTCATAATTATGCAACAATTAGGCTGTGTTTTATTACACTCTTTAGATTATATGCACCACTTATATCAAGAGGCAATTGGCTTAAATAGAGCAGGTCCAATACTAGAATAAGTAAAAGGAGTAATATTTGATGATGACTCAATTGACTGACTGAAATGACTACTTATATCTTATGATTGGAGAAATAAGTTGTGTTTCGTGCCTCCTTACAGTCACCCCCGACCTTGACACCCACCAACCACATCCCTTTATCATCTTGATGCTTCTTGATTAGTCTTGTATGCAGATTCTTTTGTATCTTCATTATGAATATCGATTGTTGTCCTTTACTCAATTTCTGCTATTAAAAGACAAATGTAATGTTGTCCACATTCCTCTTCAAGGATTGTTTCCTCCCTTAAACAATATTTTGATCAATAACTTAAAATCCGTTAATTACTGAGTCTGTACTAGTCTAAAATATCAATGATGAAGCTTGATCTTCTATTTGATCAATTGCAGCTCTAAACCATGACCTTCTGCCATCCAGTCACTTTGCATGACTTTATCACTGATTGTTATTGACTGTTGACTTATCTATAAATATTAGTTTTACTCCTCGGATAGAATTCTGACACCTCTGCACTCCATATTACTTGAATTATGGATAATCATTGTTGTGATTAATTCAAACACTTAATGTTAAAAAAGGGCTATGTTCACATGAGAATACATCCATCCGATCATTGTATTCAATCTGATTGATACCAACTACAGTTGTTGTATAACATTATACTCTGCATATCACACTGTTGCGGGGTTCCTCCGATAACTACTGTTACAAAGACATGACGATGACAGATGACAGGTGATGATATTAAGTCTTCAGATGATCGTGCCTTTCAACTTGTCAAAAACACACCAGCAACATCTTCCTTTGTGGAAGAAGAGAACATCTTTCTTACATTTGAAGTTGGCTCAGATATCATGTTGGATTTTCAGATCATTTCTGCAAATGCAATAATATGGTCTTTGTAATTGATATATTCCAAATGTAGATTTGAATCTCATATAAATATAAGAGGAGTGAAGAGACATGTCTCCAAGGTTTAATCATCATTTAATTTAATACATATATTTCATAATAATAATTAGTATTATATATATATACATGAATACACCTATATACAAAATGATGATTTACTAATAACAACAATGTATCTCAGATCAAATTTATCTAACTAAAGCTACAACTCTAACATCATCAGGGGCTCACTACACCCTGTTCACCTTGTATGCACCAGTTTTCTCTTGATAGATTGTTGAATGATTTCTGGGTTTTATCTATAGCACAATTTTTTGTCCAAATTGTAGGAATCATCCCTTTTTAAGATTGTTTGACAACATGTTTTTAGGTTTGTATCTCATAAAGTATTTCTTCTCTCTCTTTCATTTATATACATTTCATCACTTTGTCACATCTTTATGTCTTAGCTCTATCGTGCATATCTTCTTTCTTAAACCCTCTTAAGGTGAAGGTGAGAGGAAAATAAATCTGATTTATTTATTCTTTTATCCATTAGGTTTGCATTAATACTTTCTCATGTATCAATAAAATCTAATCTAAGGGGTGGATCTCAGTCTTCCCCCTTCTAAATGTGTTAGGGTGATTGATTCCATTTTACCCTTGTACAATATGAAAACCTAATTTTATACTGATCAAGTTATATGGATGTAGGAAAAATCCTCATAGACTACCCCAATTTGTCTCTTAGGGGTAGATTTTCTTGAATTTATCTAATAGTCAATGTTGATAGAAATGAACATTGCACAACCTAGGAGAAAGAGGAATCGTATGACCCATTTCATAAAATTTGATGGCTTCATTATAGGGTATTCAAACATAAAGGAGGTGAAAGAGTACATTATGAATAGCTTTGGTTCCAAAGTGATAAGGTGAGACAGTATGATCCTGAGGGACACATTAAGTCTTTAATTACAAGATATGATCACTAGTTTAATATTGAAGAGGACTTAATCATAAACCATGATCATTTTCTTGAAATAATGTAGAGGGTGAAGAAGTGGGGAATTTTGTTGAATATTGAAAAACAAAGGTTGAGTAAGGGGCTACCAGTTTTCTATGACGAAATAGAATTGGAGGTAATTAGGGTGAACAAATGCATTCAAGATTTTGATAAGTTATGTTAGGAACATGGGAAACAAAAGAAAGAAAAATAAATTGAGCTACCTCAATGTACACCAACCCAAAAGAAAAAGGAATTGTTGACTCAGATGAAGGAGAAGACTCATAGGAAGTTTCTCACATCCTAAGAAGCCTGAAAGAAAATGTTACAACTAAACAGCCTCAACCTGCACCATTTTTCTAGGAACAAGTACATGGTTATCATGCACAAACAATAGAAAATGATGAACCAATTGATACTGAAGATGAAAGAGAGGCAATCTCTCAAAGATTTGTTGAGTGGGATGATTTTACCAAGACCCAAGAATTAAAAGATTTTTGGATTAGGTGTAGAATGAAAGACTCTGATGAAAGGAAGAAGAAAATATTGAAATGAGTTGACAAATCACAATATTCTTCTATAGTGCAATGAATGATTGATGAATTTCACTTAGATGACATAACTTGTATAAGAGAGGAAGCAAGAGAAATTGTACATAAAAGTGATATCCTTATTTTACCTAGCTTGACACTCAAGGAGTTATTCTTGTTAGACAAAGTAAGGAAAAAAGATGATGCAACATTTGCCCCTAAAATTGAGACATTAGAAACAATAGAGGGATTAGGGTTTTATCCAAAAATAGAGACTTTGTAGATACTTGGGTCACATTCAAAGGTGATAAGCCCAAGCTAGTTGGTATCTCCAGAGGAACACAAGGAATGCCAATGGTGCTAACAATAAATAATACCAACTCCCTAGTTTTTGCAAATGAGATGATGTATAAATCCATGTTTAATAGGGCTCAAATGAAGAATACAAAAGAAAGGACTAAGGAATTGTAGATAAGAGAAATTGATATGTTGGTTCTCAAAATTGTTAGTTGAATTCATATAATCCTTTCCTTCTCGATGCTGGGAATCTCAACACAATATTGGCCAACTTTGGAGACTAAAACCTAATAATTAAATCTCCACACTGCAAGCTTTGTGGACCTAGGTAGGTGTACCTTTATCTCAACTCTTTAGATTAGGTTGAGGCTTGCTTTTGCAGGCTTTACGATTGATATTCTTGAATTGGAAAGTATCTTCTCATGGAGAAATCAGAACTATAAGGAAGAATGCTTTAAGTATGTTTTTAGAATACTCTTAAATGATAATTGATAATATGGATGAGAATGGATTAATAATATGTACATGGTTAAGTTAAAGAAGCACACCAACATGCAACTATATATCAACTCAAATGAATCAACAAACTAGTCCCTTTATCAAATTTTGGCAAATGGAGTCAACCTTGCATGTACTTATCATCAAAGTCTTTTGGAGGCGACTGACCACACCATCAACTATTGGACGAATAACTTAGTTGACCATGAAACCCTAGTCTAAATGAATTTAAACCCAACTAAAAGAGACCAATTAGACATATACCATAACGCAATATCAAAATAGTTGATAATCAAGAGTACTAATGAAGTTTGATCTATCTAACAATAGTTTTGGATCCAAGAGAACAATATAGTATACAAGTATTTAAAAAACCAATTAACCAAATTGAGATAGAAACAACATCTTTTATTGATTCAAAGAAAATAGGTACAATTGAGTCATGTTCAAATTGCATTACCTAATTATACTACAATAAACATCCATCCAATGTCTCATAACTTGTAATATTTATTCACTATATATATATGTAAATATATCTACTGTGAATGATCTTGATATCCTTTATAGAGAATGAAAGGATGCAAAGAAGCTTTAGATCATCATGATGCTTCCTAACTAAAACCTAAAATGCAATTGAACACAAATAATTACATTGAAAGTTTTGATTATAATAAATAATATATGATCTTTGCTCCACTTTGTCATCTTCTTGAAAAGTCATATCTCTTGGTTTTGAGAAGATTAGATGTACAATGTTCCATTAATCTCCTTGATTTTAGTTGGGAAATTTTCTTGTTCTCTAGATTTATATTTGATAAATAATTCATACAAAACAAATAATAAAATAAGGTGCATTATAATATTAATTAGATCAAATACCTTACCTTTTGTGTTGTGAATGATTTCGAATCTTTCAAATATTAGGTCAAAATATTTCACATTTGATAAGCATATCCTAATATTTATAAATTTAGGGTAACAATAATATTTCATGACAAATAGATTTTTACATTAGAAACATATTATTTTTTAAGGAAAGTAATAAGGAAATATGTGAAATATATACTCACTCTATAAAATATATTTCCTTAAAAGATCTTCACAAATATATTATAAAATATTGTGATAAAAACATTTCCCTCAAAATGTTATGAAATTTATTTTGAAGAAAATAATAATGTTGCATGATACGAAATTTTCAAATATTCAAAACACTTACGAAGAAGATATATTACCTTCATGAGATTATTCCCATCTTTGAAATATAGATATATTGAAAATTGTATGAAATGGGGTTGCAAGCTTTGGGTTTAACTATGGAGGAAACTCTGTAGTTAAGCACGCTCAAGCTGGAGTAGTACTGGGATGGGTGACCTCCCGGGAAGTCTCGGTGCTTCACCCCTGTGAGCATCACCTAGATCCAATGAGTGCTAAGTGTTTCATTTATTCTCATGAGAGATGGATTCATGTTGAATCACTACTCATGAAATATGATTCATCGAGTTTGACTCAAAATCACACAGTTAAATCCTGATATTCATATCACAATTTGACTAGCTGTGGAAATTATCTCCTACTTATCAATTGTATGAAAGATAAGATAAAAACAAAAATGAATATGTTACTTACCTTAACATTACCTTTTTGAGTAGAGATATTTTTCCATTTCTCTATTTCTAAAAGCCCTTCAAGCTGACCTTGAGAAATAAAGATTTTCTCTATTTCACCATTTCTCAATCCCCTTCAATTGACCTTGAGAAATAGAGATTTTTTCCATTTTCTCTATTTTGTCATTTCTCAACCCCCTTCAAGGTGACCTTGAGAAATAAATATTTTTTCTATTTCTCTATTTTTTCATTTCTTAATGCCCTTTGGAAAATAGAGATTTTCATTATTTCTCTATTTCATCATTTTTCAATACCCTTTGGACTGGTTAAGAGAAATAGAGATTTTGAGAAATAAATATATTTTTCCACTATGAATCTTTGGGCAAATGAGATATATTTCTACAGCTATAAAAATGTTGCACTTTATTTGTTTGATCCAAATTTCATCATACAGTAACTTCCAACTCTTGCCAAATAATTTTTAAACTCCAAATTGTTGAGCCATTTAAAGCAATTTTTGGGCATTTTAGATCTTACTAGCTTGACAAAAATGCACAAAAACATGAAAAACTTACTACCAATGATGATAAAAGGTCTCAGAGCCATTTAAGAGCTATAAAAATTCATTTACAACTGGAAACCATCTTTGAATTTTGCCTAGAAATGGAAAAATGTGATTTAACATTCCAACAACATATTGTAAAAGTTGTTATCTTATTTGCTTTTCGACTGCTAAATCATTCCACTCTCTATATGTTTCATGAATTGATAAAACATATCTCGTGCATATGGAAGAATTAATCTTATATAATATCCAATTTCATCTCTGAATTTTGTAGAAACTATAAAGAAATTTTAATTTCTCATTACTTCATTTTGGGGTAATTTCATTGTGAACAAACTGGAGAGCCTCAAGCCATGAAGCTTTGTAAAAGTTTATGATAATTAGAATAATATGTGAGTTTTATTTCAAATTCCAAACAACCCACCTCTTTTAGGTACCTCCTTTGAAAAATGTCCCATTGGAGCTAAGTCGTAGACAATAATTTTTTAAAATAGTATATCATACCAGCTTTGATCTCTATGAAAATGAAACTGGAAGCTTTTGACATCAAAATATTAAGTCATTTTCCTTCTAATTTTGCAAATATGAAACTTTTTTTAGATGTATTTTACACCCGAGATAAAACAAAAAATATTTAAAAGGTATATCAAAGCTTCTCGGATCTTCATTAAATTACACAAGAAGAAAATGTCATATACCATGAAGTATTCTACCAAATGGTTTGCAAATATTTTTCATGAGTACCAATATATTAATCTGGAAAGTTGACACTTTCCTATTTTTGAAAAACACATTGTTAAACTATCCAAAATTGAATATGGAATATAACAAATGACATTATAAGAATATATAATTTAGCATGAGGACATAGAATATGATAGAATAGATAAATTTATTGAAACTTAAAGAAATTAGGGTATTTAAAAATGCACACCCAGAGTTTTGTGAATATGTACTTACCTAAGAATTAGCCACATGAATTCAAGACTAGTATCTAAGAGTTGAACATGTTTGCACATAATTGGATAAAGAAAAATTACTTCCTAAGTTTGACAAGGGACACTAAAATATTGTAAAATTTTAGTGTTCCAACAGGATATGAATTTTTAATAAATAAAATGAACACAAAGAAAAGGAGGTTATAAAGTCAACTTAATAGTCTAAAATCCCTTCTAGCACCTAGAGCCATTGTTGTTCACTAGACAACCCCTATCATTGGAGTTAAGAAAAACCTTCTCTAAAGAGATCAAAGATGAAGATATACATAAAGAGTGCACTTATAGAAATCTTTAGGATATCCTAGCATTTAGGATGAAAATAATAGTAGGAAAGTGCAATGAAGTATACAAAGGGTCCAATGTTTGAGTAACATGCTTGATTTCTTCAAGAATAACAAAACTATATTGTTGGAGTTAGAAAGGAAATGGAAACCCTCTTGATATGAATTGGGCTTTCTCCAAGATATAAACAAAAGAGATCTTGATGCTCCTTGACAGATTAAGGATACAATTGACATGTTGGAAGCCATACAAAAAAATATGGCATATATAGAGCAAGAACAAAAAAAGATTGAACAATAAAAGGTATCCACTTGTTGCTTGGGAAAAAGTATGACTCCCCAAGAAATATGGAGGTCTAGGCATTAGGAAACTAACTCACCTCAACAAGGCTCTTTTGGCTAAGAAAATATGGCATATCTTCAGTAGCACAGGAGAATGGAGAGACATTATGGAAAACAAGTATATAAAGAGGCCCTCTAAATAGTTTACCCTCGTCAGCAAAGTTATCCCAAGAGGATCTACTATTTGGAATGGTTTTTTAAAAGCCAGGGACCTAGCAAATTCTAGAGTCTCTTGGAAATTGGGAAATGGGAAGGATATCCAGTTCTGGTCTGATAGCTGGCTTATTCAGGGCCCTCTTATGAACAACCCCAGCTATGAGGTCTGGGTGAATGACTGTATCAACCATTTTGGGCAGAAAGTTAGTAACTATAGGAATGACCAGGGATGGATAGACCTTTCCATCATCTCTAAAGATCTTAATCCTATTACGATTATGCTAAACTCTATGGGCCTAAACAACAATAGTGATGAATTGGTCTGGGGAGATAACACCAATGGGCTATATACTATTGCCTCTGGGTATTCGGCCCTTTGGAGATTAAATGAGATTCCTCCTTAGTCAAGGGCTTGGCTCCTTGGCCTCATTCCAAAAATTCATATGTTCTATTGGCTAGCTCTATAGGACAAAATCCTCACCCAGGATAACCTCATTAAAAGAGGTCATATTATGCCCAGTAGATGTGTGTTATGTAAAGATCAGATGAAGACTGGCAATCATTTGTTCATTCATTGCTCTTTCTTCAGGGAAGTTTGGGTTTTCCTTACCCAGGACTTCAGCTTCAGCTGGTGTGTGCCTTATAACCTTTTGGATCTCTTCTGTCAATGGAAATGCATGTTCAATAGGTCTGATCTTCAGGGATTAAGTTCCTGGATCCTGCCTCATTTCTGTTGGAGCATCTGGAAGGAGAGAAATAATAGAATCTTTATAGATAAAGAGGAGCTAGCTATAGTGATAGGAAAGAAAATATTTGCAAACATTAAGGAAAACTATTCAGTAAGGAAAGAGGGAGATACAAACTTAGGTGGTAGAAAAAAGGAGAAGGCGAAAGACAGAAAGACGAAAAGACAGGAAGCCAAATGGCTTCTCCCCCTAGAAGGATGGCATAAAGCCAACTTTGACAGAGCGTCCAAGGGAAATCCTAGCTCCTTGGGAAGTGGAGGCATAATAAAGAATGAAAATGGCAATGGTATTGCGACTTTTCCCCTCCCACTGGGATTTCAAACCAACCACTTTGCGGAAGCGAATGCTGTGTGTAATGCTGTCAAACTGGCTTTTGAAGTTGGAGTTACTAATCTTTGGCTTGAAGGGGATTCAAACAACATTATAAAATGTATTAATGGAAACTCTCAGCCATTATGGTCGATTTCAAATCTTATTGATGAGACTCATTAGACTCTTGCCAAATTTGGTAGAGTCCACATCACTCATAGATTCTGGGAAGCTAACCCGGTAGCTGACAGGTTTGCTAATATAGGTGTCAGAGCAAACCAAATAATGACATGGCATTCCAAAAATATTTTTTCGACGGATGTCAAAGGCATGATCGAACTGGACAAGATCCAAGGAAGTATGGAGAAGATCAATGTGCAATTATGAGAATGAATGGATCAAGGAGAAAGCGTACTTCCCAAAAAGGTAGCATGGGAAATTGTAATTGTTGTAATTTATTATAGACTATTCGACACGCTTTGTGGGTCTTTTTTTGCATTTGCAATAGGAGCAACAGAAAGGTTAATTCTTTTTGCATTTTTCTCATACGCAGAGGTTCCTATCAGTTAAAGTGCGAGGTGCATATGAGAATTGAGGGTGCACAGAGTGCAGATTTGGTAGGCGAAAGGTGCAAAAAGGAGCTGGTTGGTGAAATAGAGAAATGGAAGAGTAGGGAAAAAGTTTGGGAGCAGCTGGATCAGGGCGAGATTACCAGATACATGACAAAAATGCATGGTTTTGATCAGGAGGTGACCAATAGCATGGTTGGTTCATGGAAGGAAGGTAGAGTTAAGGTGAATAGGGTATCTTTCATGATCATTGAGGAGGTGATATTGACCATTTCTAAAATCTCGATTGAAGGTTTTAAGTTTCTTAGGGACAAGAAGCTCTCGAATAATGTTGTGTAGGATTTTGTGAAGGATGAGGATGAACTGAAAACCTTGAAGAAGATTGACACGTACTATGTTCCTGATACCATGAAGAAACTATGGAGGTATGTTCTGAGAGCTGTAATCGAGTACATTACTCTGGACATGAGGTTTGATCAAGCTCGCACCCACCACTTTTTTCTTTTGAATCATTTTTGACACAACTATAAAATTTCTTTTCCTTTTTACTTGCTAACTTCCATGAGCAAGGTGGTGGTTAGTTTCAAAAAGAAGCCCATTGATAACCCCGCTCTGCATGAGGGGCTCTTGCTGCTTATTTATGAGCACTTTAAGGCTCAGAAAATAAGCAATGCCCCCTATTAGACTAAGAATGTGACCTCTGGAAGCTCTAGCTTCTCTTCAGACTCGAATGATATTCAAAGCTTTAGCTTTGAGGATGGCAGGATTTCTTTTGCTGACAAAAATGTCGCCCATTAGGTCAAGAATTCACCTTCTTCCATAACCGCTAGTAGAAAAAGCCCTAGGGTTCATGGGCAGAAGCAACCTGTGAAGGATGTGAAGGTTGACAACGATGATGAGGAGGATGTGGAGAGGAAAGAGGAGGAAAAGGAGATGTAGGAGGAAAATAAGGAAGACCAGGGAGGGAAGAAATGCAAGAGGGTGGGTTTGGAGGATTATAGATTGTAGCAAGAATAGGATATGTCTTTGCTACCTCTTTCTCTTATCCATATTCAAGCCCAACCTGAGGAGCAAAAAATGGAATTTGATACTGAGGGTGGGGAGGTGGAAGTTAAAGACAGGAAGAAATCTTGGAAAAAATTTAATGTTAGGACCTCGAAAATGGGCATTTTTAGAGAGGCCATCAACCCACAGGTCCTTGTGGAAAACCAAGAAGGGATACGGCTTGAAGAACTCATAGATCCTGCACTTGTGGCTATTTTGAATAAAGAAAATGAAACTAGGTTGAACCGCTTGAAAAATGCCCGCAACAGTATGATTGATAACTTCAGATCAATCAAGTGGCTTTCCCATGAGCTAGAGGAGGTCAAAGAGTAGGTGGATCATATGGAGAAAAATAGGAATGGAGCGGATTCTAATAATAGAGATGGCAACAGTGAGAGGCTTAGTCTAGCAGAGAGAAGGATTAACAACCTCAAAATCTACAATCATAATCTCTCAAACCAGATGATTTTGTTGCTTAGCTCCATTAAAAAAAACATCATATCCTTAATTGGCTGGATTAAAGATAGAGTAATGAAGGAAGAAGAGGAAGGAAAAGATAGGGAAAAAGCCAAACTGGTGGTCGACATTGCAAAGGACAACATCAACAATGGTCAAGACCAGGAGGATCAAAGGGCACACCAGAAAGAGGCTAAGGAGAACCAGATGGCCTATGAGGCTGCTCAGGCCATGCAAGACCTAGAGAGAAAGAATGAGGACTAATCCATTGCTTGTTCTTTTGTCTCAATCAATTTTTTTGGCTTTTTGTCAGGGCTTTTTCCTTTGTTGTTTCTTGTTGTATCTGTTCCTAGTCTTTTCTATGATCTTTTTTTTTCGACTGGGCCTTGGGCTTATTATCAACCTTTGAACTTGAACTCTTTTGGTTGGGCTTTTCATGCTTATTATCAGCCTTGCTAATGTTTTAACTCTTGGGTTTCAGGGTCCCTGTAAAACCTGTTTATCTAATCAAAACAAAAGATTGAACAAAAGATATTGCTCATTACTTCTATTGAACATTGTGTCATACCTACTTTAAAGGAAAGTGATGGAAAAATTGAGAACTTGGATGAATAGAAAAGTGAGATGATGTCATTACTAGAAAGAGCTATAACTCACTTCAAGGAAAATGGAAGCTTTCAAATAAATTATTTCCATATCTTATTGGATAAGATTATTATTTTGAAAAAACAAGTTTATCAAATTTTATATTGATGTACAAGTTGCTACATGAAAGAAGTAGAAAGATAAACAAAATTTTATCCCTAAAATTTTCAAATTCACATGGCAAACACTTCCCTAGATTTCCAAATTGACCAATGATTACATGGAAGTCCTTGAATCAGTATAGGTGAAAGTAGCAACTAATGAAGAAGATGATGTTGCAATTGGAGAATGAAAAGCATGGAGCTTTGTTAAAGTAATATTTAGTTTATATGCATAATTAGTTAGTTAGTTATGAATAGTTGTGTGATGAAGACATTTGAAGCTCTTTTGCATCCTTTTATTTTGTATAAGAAAGGGTACCAAGATCTCATTCTAAGAGACAAGCTTTTATATAAGATACAAGTTATCCATGATATAGATATAATCCTATATTCTAGATATATCTCCTCCTTTATGCAATATTATAAGATAGTTTAAACTTTAATGGTTGATGAAATTTCAAGATTTATAAAATCTACACCATTTTGTTGTTGTTCCTTATTTTAGATAGTGATATAAATATAATTTCCTTTGATACTCAATTTAGATATCTAGATGTTCAATAACTCATCTATTAGTATTATCATTTTGAATTCATGTTAATGTTGATGGATTGAACTTTATATGTATATTTGATTATCAAATATTGCATGCTATGTCATGTTTGTCTAACTGGTCTCCATCACTGGGGTTAAATTCATTTATACTAGAATCCATATTCCTCAAGTTTTATGTCCAATAAGTAATGGTGTGCATGATGTCTTGAA
The DNA here is from genome assembly GCA_028749045.1 of Cupressus sempervirens. NCBI lineage: Eukaryota > Viridiplantae > Streptophyta > Pinopsida > Cupressales > Cupressaceae > Cupressus > Cupressus sempervirens. The sequence continues at coordinate 423,937,360 of CM053793.1, read as the reverse complement.
AGGTTTGATGATACTTTGATTGTGGGTTAGACTATATTTAACCAATGACAAAGGACTATTCTAGCTATGATTAAGTTAATCAATACTTATAATTGGTGAACTTCTTTATTTTATTACCACCATCACATTAATTTGTGGTTATTATTTCCATCCTACACTTACATTTAAAACACTCATTAAATAATTTAGAGCACTCAACTTTACACCTATGGTTTCTCCTTGAAAATTACTTGCTATCTCAAGAGCACCAATTTATAAATTCTATCTAAGTCAACACCAATTTTTTTTCATAATATAGACCCTATTGCATATCTTAATTGGACACCAAGATACTGGGGGGGGGGGGGGGGGGGTGAATTAGGATTTGTAACACTTTAGCCTTTTTAACAATTCTATAATGCATTCACAATATTTACCATCTCATATCCAACTGCTTATGCATGCATAACTTATATAATCAAATTGTAATAACATGTAGATCTAATCTATCAATCACATATATGAAAAGTAATCACATGACGCAAAGATTTTGGTTACCTAGGAACACTTCACAATGAAGGTAAATCTAGGGTGTAGATGACACCCACAAATCTTTACTACTATAGTAATAAAGTTAACTTGTTAGGGTTACAATGTTTGACCATATCCAATGATCTATCCTATGAGGGGTTTGCCCTATTAAAAACATTTGAGACTATTAGATATCACCTTGTTAGATGATTTCACACTTACAAAAAAGTAAGGAATCTATTAGAAATGTTACAAAGATCTATTACGATTACTCTATTAAGAGATTTATCATATCTCAATTTTTCAGAATTGATTCAGTACTTGATTCTTAGTTTTCTTTGATAAGATGATATTGGATCTCCTCTTCTCAATCTAGTCTAATTTTTTATATCTAATATGGCTCTTATGTCCTTCATTTCCTAACTAGATCACTTGCTTTGTTATGAAATAATAGAACACTTTTGCCTCTTCTGCAATGTTCACATGAATCATATGAATAGTCTATTCACTCTTTTATATCTTTACCATACCATACTCTATCATCTTTATCAAAATGGGTCAAGTTCTTCCCTATTTAAAGATTTTCATCAAGAATTTTCTAGATGTTTCCCTATTTTACCTCTCCATCTAATTCATTCATCACAAAACATAGGGATATGTGATCTAAATTATAAAATGTGCAAAACTCTTTGTAATAAACTTTACAAGTATTACATATTACTTTCATGTTAGCTTGAAATGGTTTACCTCAAAGTTTGCATCATTCCTGACTCGAATGTAAATTATGTGTTGCTTGGCACATACTATTTATGATACTCAAAAATTACTATATATGTTGTTGTCACTTGGTCTTTATCATCTTTGGTACCTTTTATATAACTCAGCTTCAACATACTTGAACTACTTGGTTAACATTACACTTGTCTTACATTGAAAATACTTGGTGAACACATACTTGTTCAGCTCCTATAGAGCTTGGTATACACAAGTTTATATACATGACTCGACCTATATAGAATAGCTTGGTCATAGTGATGAATATTTGGCTTTTCCCTGTAAATGACTAAGTGTTTGACAATAATAGACAACAATAGTTAGAGAGACCAACAATCTCCCCCTTTGACATTAGTGGGAAAAAATATTTTCATGTTTACAATGAGTACTCCCCCTAAGCCTATGACCTTAGTTCAAAAATAGAACTTCAAAACTTTAACTTATGTTGAATAAACAAATAATGAACAATATATACACATGACTTTAAGTAGTCTGATTGCTTTAGTGTCATACCCTATTTGTTTTTTGCATTCTAATTGCCTTTTGAACTCTCTTCTACACTCTAAACTTTGATTGTCTTTTGAAATCTATTACACTCCCCTTTGTTCCTTTCATCTTTTCTCCATTCAAGATATGTAGTCATCATTGCATTCCCTCTTGTTTTTGTCACTTATGGCTACGACTGGGGTTGAATGGGTGGAATTAAACCATATTTTTCTATAAAAGGTTTGTGTATTTGGGTGATCATAGCAAGTGAATGATCCCAAATGGTCTTTGTTAATTCTAGAGTGTGATTTTTCAACCAAATCCTAGCTACCAAATCAATTAAATTGTTAGCCACTAAAAGATTATGATATTCATTGATAAGATTTTGGGCTGATCTCACTTCTCTTTGCACAACCTCCAAATGAGGTATCAACTTTGTCTGAATAGAGATCAATTGTGATCTCATGTTGCTATCAATTGCCTGTAGCTCAGCCAATTTTCCTTGAGCATTCAATAACTTATTATAGTTCTAGGTGCTAGATTTAGCTGGTTGCAAAATGGTATTTCTTTTTGTCTTTATATTAGCTTGAATCCTTTGGATGTTGGCTTGAAGATCACTTGTAATCTTGGCACATCACATACAATAATGTACAAATGTTGTACTCTCTAAATTAGTTTACTTTTGTTCTGCACACATTCCTATAGTTATACTTTCTTCTTGACAATTATTTAGAAACTTTATCCATAACCTTATTTTCAAATTTCTTTGCAAACCAATCCATCAAATTTTCTTTAGATTCTATATCACCATAATTTATTTTCTCAAAAGTACTTACAAATTGGGAAATTATTTGGGTTTGCCCATCAAAATTTTGAGTATCAAATGCTTCAACAAAAATATCTTTGACATCATGTAGTACTTGCCTTTTTTTATGTTCTTACCTTAGTTCCTCCTGTCTCTTCTTCTTTGCCAAAATTTATAGCAGAAAAATTATTTGCTCAAGAGTGAGATTTTCCAAATCAAATTGGGGCATCTCAATAACTTCATCTAGACTAACTTCAATATCTAGAGTGAGGTCCTTTATTGCTTTCTTTGCAAAAAGTGTAGAAGTATTACTACTCAACATTGCTTTGGGAGATGACGAGGGGGTATCACCACTTAGTTGTATATGTACATTAGTGCTAGAGATAAAAATAGTAGAACTTGGCTCTATTTTATGTTCCTCCTTATTCACCATAATATGATGTTTAAACTCTTTTGGTCTTTCTTGACTTTTGGTAGAAATGTCTACACTAGTATCTTTATCAGGTTTTTTTGCCTCTTGCTCCTCCTTGTTTGAATCTAAGGGCCTTTTTGGAGTGTCAAGGTTGTCAGCATGAATTAGTGAAATTTTACCTTGTAGACTTGAAACACCTAAATTCATCTCATCGCTCTCACTATCTAGAGTAGTAAATATATCAGTGTCTTTTACTTTTGTAGTGAGTCCAAAAATACTCTTCTAGAGTAACTCATTGTGTTGAATTACAAAATTTGTTTAATTTTTTAATATCATATCAATTCTATACATAGGAATAAATGTATTCATATATTTCTCCAAAAATGTTTCCTTCTGATCTTGTGACAAATCAAGCATAACCTTGACTAAAGTGTTTGTTCTTATGTTTATCTCTTCTACTTCTCCCTGTTGCCACCTTTTCTCAAGTCTATTATACAAGTATGTAGGTATCTTCTTCTCTACTTAATTTGGAGCTATCTTATGATTTGAAATCATATCTATCATAGTCTCCTCAACTTTTCTTCTATCAGTATTATCCAATTTGTCATATTTCGCAAATCTAAAATAGAACAATCCTGAAGATCTTCTAAGGTTAGCACATATCTGATCAATAGATTTTGTTCTCCTTGTGGGTGGTCCTTTGACTAATATTTTTCTCTTTGGTTTTGGTCCACTAGGCTTAGTAGTCTATACTAATCTTTTTTTGGAAGTCTGCTTGGCACTACCTACTACCCTAGTCCTTGGTTTGGTAGGTGGTGGAGGAGAGAGGGGTGTCACCTCTAGCTTCTTTGTAGTTCTTTTAGCCTTCTTACTAGGTGGTGTGAAAACCACTAGGGCTTTACCCTTAACTCCTTCTTCCTCTTCCTCATCACCACTACCCTCTTATTTATCTTCTTCAAGATCTTGTGTTAAGTATAATTGTTCCTTGCCCATGCCTTGGGAGCCTAGCTTTGCCTCTAGGTCTTTAATCATTTTCTTCCTCTTCTTTTCCTTGGAAGCTATCTTTGGTATCTATTGTAATTCTAGCATTAGCTTCTTCATACGTCCCAAAAGTTTCAACATCAATATTAATGTCTTATTTCAATAATGCAATACTTTTTGCATTCATAGTCTTACTATTAATCTCATAGTCAAATGTTGTTAGCCATGGCTTCCTTAGCTTAACTACCTACATAAATGTGTTATCTGTGTCTAGCAAGAAACATACATCATTATAATGTTTCATTACCAATTCCTCTAGTATCCTCATCCTCATCCTCATTCTCTATCTAAATTCTTCAAAAATGTGCATCCATAACATTCTCAAAATTCTCTCCTAGTTGAGTTATATACTCATTTATTTGTCTTGTTATAGGTTTTCCTTGTTCCCAAAAAAATTTTCCAATAAGAAAAAATAACTTTTGAATGTGAAATAAACTACATATTATGTGCTAAAATGTTGATGCACTTCTATGAGTCATTATATATCCAAGATTGCTCAAGAATGAGGTCTCAAATGGTAACTCATAGCTCTCTATTCATGGAGTGCAAGGGTTTGTAATGGAGGCCCTCAGTTTGACCTAGTTTGTGTCCATGCAAATACACCATAAAATAAGAGATTCAAAGAGGAAAAGTGAGAGTGCTAGTCTCCATGATCATCAAATGCATTCAAATGAAGATACAAACTAATCTAAATGATAACAATGCAAACCAATGCAAGAAAGGAAATCTAATCTGTGAAAAAAATTAAAAATGCAATATTAATCTATGAAAACAAATATGACTCTAAGAAAATATGAAAATGAAAAGATGAAACCTGATGATGGAAGCCATGGATGCAAGAGAGAATAAGACAAGAAGAGAGAAGTTGTAATGAATCTTCAATGTCCAAACCCTAAGGCTCAAACTCCTTCTCCAAAATCACTCTCCAAACCTATAGCATAACAATTAAATCTTCCTCTATATTTCTCTATGTTTCTCTCTATATATCTCTATATGAAAATGAGAAGGAGAGAGCTCCTTATAAATGAAAATGTGGAGGTGGGAGGCTTCTCACAACCAATATGGGATAATAGAGTTTGATCCATGTGAGACAAAATTCCACCAATGAGAAAAGTGGAATGTTTGAGAAGAAAGTGGAAAGAGGAAACTAAGGAATCCCACTTAGAGATATGTGCATGTAAGTGTAGAGAAAAAGGATTTATTTCTTTTTATTTAATTTATTTCTTTTTTTCATCACAAAGAAATATTTAAGTAGGGAATTATTTATTTAATTAAAAGAGGGATTTTCTTTTAATATAAAGGGAATTTTATTTTATTTTATTAAAAGAGAAGTTTTCTTCTAATTAAATAAGACTTAAAATAAGATGATCACACCTTAGGAAATATTGAAATAATTAAATTAATTATGATTTGATCAAGGAAAATGATTTGAATTGATTTAATAAAATATTGCAATGCATTGATTCAAGAAATTGATAAATTGAATCAGAAAATTGATAAATTAAATAATGGGGGACCATAGTCTAGGTGACCATTTTAGGGTGCATACATTTGCCCCTCTTTGACTAATGTGTGATCATTTTGAGAACACATGTAGTCAAAGAATGTGGTTGAAGTGTAAGGTCAATTTGGGATCACAAAAGAACATAGATGTGTGATCAACTTAGGAACACATCAGGAAAAAAAAAATGATAATAATTTTGTCTTGACAAAGACAAGGGTGTCCCAGGTGGAACAAAGATTGATAAAGCTAAATCAAGGATTGAAGTTTGAAGGGCACTGTCCCCTCGTGATCGAAATCAAAATGAAATAGAGAAACAACAAATTGATAAATTTAATATAATCAAACTAAATATAAAGTTCTTGATGTAAAATGAAAAATATAAGGATCACAGAACCAAGGTAGATCAAAAAGCATGAAATATTATGTCCCAAAGTTGAATTAGAAGAAAAGAAGTGGGGTGAAAGAAAATGGAAGATAGAAGTTTGGAAGAGGTGGAAACGAATAGAAAGAAGAAAGAGAAGTTGCCTCAAGAAAGAGAATGCCTCAAAATCAATCAACAGTTTAGGAGAATTTTTTTTGATTGAGACCATGAAAGGCGATAAGGAAATGAAGATCAAACATGAACATAGTTGATTAAAAGTCCACAATAAAGATGAACCCTCTCAAATGCATAATGCAACCTAAAAATGCAAACAAACATGAAGTTGCAAGCTACATGAAAAGGAAAAGTGTACTTGCAAAAGAGAAATTGTAACATAGGATTTTGTATTCATGATTCATGAAAGAATGTTAAAGAAATTATTTTCATTATTGGGCCATTATTAACGGACATCAAAAAATCATATCATCATCACTAGTCACAAGTGCAACTATAAAGATATGAATGTAATTTATATCATATTGGAATGTGGAAAGATTCTAACATAAGCATCAAAGACATAAAGGTCAAGATGACTCCGATGCTAGCTTACCAAATTTAATGTAGCAAAACCATGCTTCTATCAAGGTATAAATGTTAGGATGACCATAAGAATGGTTGTGCAAAAATAGTCAAGGATGATGCCTCAAATCTCCTAAGTGTTTCAAGAGGACAATAAGAGACACTCTAGAGTTTCAAGACCACACCCATAGGCAGAAAGAAAATAAAAACATGCCCCATGCCCCAAGTACTCTAGTCCATGACATCATTGAGAGAATATTAAGGAGAGAACACTCAACACAAAATCAATAATAGTTAACACACAAAGAAAAGATCATGGCATAACTCAAGCATTAAGTGTTGTGTTTAAAATTTTAAGTGTATTAACTAATACTGAATTCCAAGGATAAGGATCAAATTCTTGCAAATAGGTAAGATCACATGAAAAAATTGGGTAAGTCCAAACCAATGAGTGTTGAAAAACACTTGATGTCAAAGGGAAGTGTTGAAAAACATTATTTCCAAGAGTTGCCAAAGAAATACCAATGCAACAAAGAGACCCTAGATAAGTGAAAGACCACCTATGCCCCCTAGACCTAGACCAAGATCAACCCCAAAACCATGAATACCAAAAGGACATCTGAAGTGAAATGGGTTAAGATCAAAGCGTAGAAAGATATGTTGATAGACATAAGTACAAGGGTCTCAAGTAGCACTTTTTTCTAGGTTTTCACCACTTGGAAAGATTTTCTAAAAAATTTTTAAGGACTTTTTATAATCTTTTTTGTATTTTTGAGATATTTGAATTTTTTGGTGATACATCAAAGCTCCTAGTACTAAGGCTTCACTAAATGATCATTTTTTTAGGACATTTTATGCTTTTTAGGATTTTTTTTAGATTCATATATGAATTTTTTTTTTTGATTTTTAGAATGACCTAGAGATTACTTGCTCTCAAGCAAGATCACATCATTTTGTTCCATTGTCAAGCAAGGTATAAGGTATGATGTAACAACAAGATGGTAGATATGATGGATAAGCAAGGAGTGTATGAAGCAAGTGAAAGTGATCTTCAAGGATTGACTCCTCAAGAGTACCCAAGCTAGGGAAAGATAGCCATATGAAGCATGTGTTGGACAAGCCAAGAAAGACAACAAAGGACATAGCATGTGGGATAAGAAATGGAAACTAATAAGCAAGACAAATAAAATAATGTAGTCCAAAAGAGTAGGCATGTCAAGCAGCCTAAGAATCATGTTTTTATTTGTGTGATCAAGACTAGGGGGTCAAATGGATAGGATAGTAGTAGGATAAAGTAATAAGAATGAAAGTAAATAAATAGGCTATGAGTGAATGAACAAGAACAATAGGGAAGCTAATGAATAAGATAGCCAATACACAAGGATAGCTCAACATTGTCAAGATCAAAGAGGAAATATGGGATAGATGGATTATGGAAGAATTACGCATGATGTTTGTTTGCCATATTTTGATCATGGTACTTATCCAAGGCACAAGAAGAAGTGGTTTTCACCATAGGAAAAATTTATCTATCTTTACTTTTTCTACCAAGGCACATTTTCATATTTTTCTTTTTCCTTTTTTCTTTCCTTTTTGAATTTTTTTTGTTTTTAAATTTTTAGAAAGAGCTCAAGTTATTTCAATTTAGATAGTGCTTCTATAGGAAAGATGAGTCATGATAAGCCAAGACCATACAAAGGTATGCTCAATGATGTTAATAGGGTGATGGAAAGGAGATGATGGATAATTTATATGGGGGATAAGGTTTTATGCTTTGGAAGGATAGAAGGAATATGGATACCAAGTAAGTGTAGACTTGAAAAGATTGTATTAGGGTAAGTGAGAAAGTAGGCAAGATCAATATCAACACACAACTTGAAGAGTTGTGAAATGATGGAGTAATCATGGAGAAAATAGCTTGAGGTTTAAATGTATGAGGAAGTAAGAGACTTTTGGAAGGAGATGGAGTAGAAGCCTTTGGAAGCTTCTTAGAAATATTTTTGGGAGAAGATGGAGTGGAAGTATTTGGAAGCTTCTTAGGAAGATTTTTGGAAGAAGATGGAGTGGAAGTCTTTGGAAGCTTGAATATTAACTTTAAAGTATTTTCAATATTTAAGTCTTTCAAAAGAGACTTGGGAATCCATATAGCTTTAGGATTTTCTTTTCATTTGGATTCTTTAGAACACATTTCTTCAATGATGGATTTAGGAACCCATATTTTCTTTGATTTAGCTCTTTGGGTAGTAGACCTTTGTGTTCTCTTGAATAATTGTTATTTCTTTTCATTCACATGTTGATTAGATGGGACATAGTGATATTCATTTTTCAATAGATTTTTATGTTTTTTATTAAATTGATCATCCAAATTGCTTCCAAAAGACTTGAGATTTGCGTGTGAAAAAGGATTATATGACTAGTTCATATGGATAGATGAATGAGAATTCATCAAGGATGATTGTCTTTGTTGATCTCGAGGTATGATAGGAGAGCTAGGAGATGAGATAGGAGTGAAAGTAGGAGGTGGAGGAACATAAGGTCCCAATGTAGATGGAAGGTTTGAAGGCTTTAGCTTTGACAGATAATGATTGAGGATAGATTTAGGAGATGTGAAGGGATAGTGAATAGGGATATTAGCATCTTTAGACTGAGCAATGTGACCAAGGCCATCAATAGACTCATGCTTATCTTTAATAGGAGAAACACCTTTCATTGGAGTATTTGAAGCTTGAGCATAGTTTTGAAGTGAATATGTAGAAGTAGAACAAGAAGGGATTCTTTGATCTTGACAAGTTTCTTTGGATAAAATAGGCATAGAACTTTGTTCATAATTTTTAGTAAGCTCAAGGGAAATAGTGGAAGTAATGTCTTCATCATACTTAGGAGGTTGATAAGACATAGGATATGGAGAGGTGACATCTTGAAAGAGATGAAGGGGTGCTTGATCTTGATCTTTCTTGACATTTTAATTTTTAATTTTTTTGAGAGTTCTCTTGAAATTGAGCCACTTCTAAGGACAAGGGAGTATATGAGGTTTTCATGTTAGGATCTTGAAGGGGTAATGGAGGACTAGCTGAAGTGGGCATAGTAGACATAGTGTCACATGAAGGTTGAGGATCTTAAGTCCTAGAAGCATGAAAAGGTTTTCATCCAAATGTAGATTAGCTTGAGTTTGTTTTAGAGGTAACCCTTGAGGATAAGTATAGGGAATCACATGAAAAGAATTAGGACCTTTAGTTGATGGAATAATGTTGGGTAGGTTTGAAGTTTTGGGAGATGCATAAGTATTAGAAGAAATAGAGGTATCAAGGAAACCATCACTAGACATAGGTTTGTCAACATGATCTTCCTCAAGAGAAGCATCTTCATTACATAGGTCTTTAAATATTTTAACATCAATGATTTTTTCATGAAGATATTGAATTATATATTTAAATACAACACAATCTTTAGTTTTATGACCTTTTCAGGTATGGTAGCGACAATAGTGATCATCTCTCCACCAATAAGGTTTTACCTTAGGTTCATAAGGTGTAGAATATTTGTATGGTAAAGTAATGATCTTTTATGCAACTAAGGTCTCAAGAACCATGTCAAATGAAAATCTAAAAGGAGTAAAAGTTCTCTCAAAAGTATATCTAGGACCATTTTTGTCATTCTCATCTTGGTCAAAGATAGGCCCATCATGAAATATTGGCATATTTTCAAAGAAGTTATTACTCACTTTCTCTCTCAAGAGGTCTTTGGATCTAGAAGATGAAGATAATTGATCTCTTGGAGTAGACGATGTAGACCTTGTAAAAGAAGACTCACATTTATGTAAAGGTCTTAAGGAAGATTCATGTAATGATGCAATCTCTTTCTCTAACACTTTCTTAATTTCTATCACATGTCTAGGGAGACTAGCACATAAGTCTTGATACTTTTTAATGAAAGAGGAGAACTCATGATCATCTATCATGTGTCTACAGAGACTAGTAGGTAAGTCTCGATACTTTTAAATGAAAGAAGAGAGCTCATGATCATTTAGACTTGACTAAGGTTTGGTAGCATAGGGTGTGAAGCCCATAGTGGTTTTGAAAGAATATAAAAGGAAAGAATCCTTAAGGCTCAATTTGATGGATGTATCCCCTTTTGTTCAAGGTAGGGAAGGTTCTAAACATTCAAGCACATCAAACACACCAAAAACCTATTCAAGTTTCTATAGGGATGCACAAGCTCAACTAGGGGATGTCCTCTATATATGCAAGGTATGTGAGGCCCAAATCCATAAATGAAAGTGAATACTACCAAATAGCCAAGAAGAAACTATAACCAAATCTCCACCTTCACTTCCCAAAGGTATAAAGTTCTTTGGGCCTTAGCCATGATTGACAATATTACTACTTCCAAGAGGTCACATGTCTTTAGATTCAATCCATGCTATTTATACTCTGTTAGAACATGGGAGTTGAGGTCATCCCCTAGAGTGATCACTTCTCTAAGTAGGCCCCCTAAAAACAAAAAAATCAATGTCCATTATTTAGGTTCCACTCAAACTCCTTAACAAGGATGCATGAAGAAAACATCAACAAGAAAATCTTGGGGATTAAAAGACAAAAGGAGTTTTTTTATTTTAAGCTCAAATCCAAATGTGAATGATTAATTTAAAGTCATTTTTTCAATGTTGGGAAGACACACCAAACAATTCAACAAAATAAAGAAAATAATTTTACAATGAGAAAGAATGTAATGATCACTTCTTATAATTCAAATGAGAAGGTTTGAAATGTGTGCACCTTGATTTCACACTTTCCAAATTTTTTCCATTTTTTTCTCTTTAGACCTCCAAGTTACCTTCACAAACTTCAATCAAGTGCATGAAATCTTGAAGAAATAGGAAAATTCACATGAAAATATATTTAAATATATTTTATTCCATGAAATATGACAAATGATATCATGCATTGAAGTTTGTGCAAATAAAGTGCAAGTTAATCATGATTTTTAACCTAGTCAACAAGATTGGACCTATATGCCATGAATTCGGACCCAAAACCCTAAATGCAGAAAAGAGAACCCTATTAAAAAATAGAGACCCTTCAAAAATGCCAAAATTTTAGAAAAATATTTTGATTTGTACCCTAGGGACCCATTTTATCAAAATAGACGATTTTTTGTAAATTGAGTGTTCAAGCCTTCATATGAGCTCTAAACTAAAAACACAAAGAAACAACCCTATTTAGAATTTAGGGACCTTTCCAAAAATATATACTTTTTGACAAAAATTGTAATTGGCATCTAAAAATGATTTTTCATTAAAAATGAAGAAAAAATTATAATAAATATGAATCACCTCATAAATTTTTGAGATTTTAATTGAAGCTTCTCTAATATGTCACCAACCTTCAAAAAGAAATTCAGACCAAAAAACCAAGCCATTTGGGAGATATGATTAGATCTTTAAGATCTAGGGTTTTTTGTCTCCAAACAAATTTTCACAAGGGGGTTAGGTCCAAAAATAGTGAAAACCAACATGTAATGGTGGGTTGCCCCATGGTGGGCACTAAAAATGGATGCTAAAATGTTGACACACTTCTATGAGTCATTATATCCAAGATTTCTCAACAATGAGGTCTCAAATGGTGACTGATAGCTCTCTATTTATGAAGTGCAAGGGTTTGTAATGGAGGCCCTCAATTTTATGTAGTTTGTGCCCATGCAAGTACACCATAAAATAAGAGATTCAAAGATAAAAAACAAGAGTGTTAGTCTCCATGATCATCAAATGTATGCAAATGAAGATGCAATCTAATCTAAATGATAACAATGTAAAGCAATGCAAGAAAATAAATCTAATCTATGAAAGGAAATAACAATGCAATATTAATCTATGAAAATAAATATGAATATAAGGTAATATGAAAATGAAAGAATGAAACCTGATGATGGAAGCCATGGATGCAAGAGACAATAAGACAAGAAGAGAAAAGGTGCAATGAAGCTCCAATGTCCAAACCCTAAGGCTTTAACTCCTCTAAAATCATTGTCCAAACTTGTAGCATAACAATAAAATCTTCCACTATATTTCTCTATATTTCTCTATGTTTCTCTCTATATATCTCTATATGAAAATGTGAAGGAGAGGGATCCTTATAAAAGAAAATGTGGAGGTGAGAGGCTTCTCACAACCAATATGGGATAATAGAATTTGATCCATGTAAGACAAAATTCCACCAATGCAAAAAGTGGAGTGTTTGATAAGAAAATGGAAAGAGCAAATTAAGGAATCCCACTTAGACCATTTAAGTGTAGAGAAAAAAGGATTTATTTATTTTATTTTATTTTATTTCTTTTTCATCACAGAGAGATATTTAAGTGGGGAATTATTTATTTAATTAAAAGAGGGATTTTCTTTTAATTAAAAGGGGATTTTATTTTATTTAATTAAAAGTGAAGTTTTCTTTTAATTAAATAAGACTTAGAATAAGATGACCAAACTTTAAGAAATATTGAAATAATTAAATTAATTATAATTTGATCAAGGAAAATGATTTGAATTGATTTAATAAATTATTCCAATGCATTGATTGAGGAAATTGATAAATTGAATCAGGAAATTGATAAACTAATAGTCTAGGCAACCATTTTAGGGTGCATACACATATAACAAGTGAACCAAACTTACAAGTTGAATTCTTTACCTTCTTGATAACTATCAAGGTTTTCCTAATTGTAGCTTCTACAACTTGACAAGATCATATTCATTATCTTTCATGACTATCTTCCATCCTTGATCCACTGCCATACATGGCACACTATTTAATCTACTAGATTGATAAAATTTGTGAGCAATAATTTTCATTGCAAATTCAATCAATGGATTAGAAATATCTGTGATGGACAACCCTTGTTCATTCCACTCGATAGCTTTGTTTGCTTCAACTTCCTCATGGCTCAAACTTTGCATGGTCTTCTTCTTATCTAGTGTGGGATAACCAATAACTTTGTGAACTATCTTCTTATTTATTTCAACTAGTCCATTATTTAGCCAAAACTTCATATCATGAATCCTACTCAGAAAAATCTTGATGCATTTGATCTTGAAATTGCTAGGGAATTCTAGGGCCCAAGTTAACCCTTTCCTCTCAAAAATTTTGATGTCTCCTTTAAAATGCTTCATCACACAATTTCTCATATGCTTCCCAAAATTCATAATCATGTGCTTCTCCAATCTTACACATGTAGCAACTTTGTACATCATGTATCATGATTACCTTGGGTGATATCGAGGATAACCCACCAATTAAGTCACCTCTCATTGCAATTTTAGGAATAACATGAAATTTAGGTGGAGTAAAAGAATCACTCTTTAGTAGTTGGATCTTACTAACCTCTATTCCTTGACTCTTTCCTGTGGATGATGAAGCTACCATTTTCTCTTTGTTAGGGTTCATAAACTTTCTTTCCTCTAGATCACTCAACACAACTCAGATCTTCACTCAATCAATCTTCTTGTGTTAGATTTTCTCTTGAATCAAATTTCATTTCACTTAAATTGCTCTATGCTCTTGAATTCTATATGCAAGGTATGAAATAATGCCTTCAAATTTTGATATATACTTCATTTTGCTCAATTTAGGGTCTCTATTAATGTTGTGTACTCAGATAGATGGAAGCCATTTGTCTTGCTCAACATTGTGTCTTTGAACTAGGTCTTCACTATACAACTCGGTCACTTCCATCTATCTTTGCATCTACATTAGCTTATCTTCTAAATTACTCGATTCATATTGTAATGCTTAGTCAATATAGACAATTTTACTTATGTTTGACATTGTATGTTACTATGTGTACACAACTCTTTTGCACTGATCCTTTCATAAATCTATTTTTATGCATCTTTACTTATGCAAATATGAACTTTAACATGTTTTACGTTAGGAACTAATGTAATATGTATCATTAGCTATACAATTCCAAACATACCATTCTCACTTAGTTTGATATTATGTGATCACCTTCTCCATTAGATATGGTGACCTTAACTCCATTTGTTCCACTGTTTCCCTCTTCTTCCTTTTTCTTCCATGTTTTATTCATCTCCTTCCTTATTTGATTGATGTGTACTTTTCCTTTACCCTTGGTGTTTTTGTGATTTGTTGTTGGTGCTTTAGTTCTATAGTATTTTCTTGAATGTCCAAACTTGTGACATTTGGAACATACATTGTTAGGTGCATGGTTCTACCTTTTATTAGTATAGTTGGATTTTTTCTATGATTTGCATCCATATGCTCCATGTCCATACATTTGACAATTGTAACAATAGCCTTCAAATCTAGGTGTAGTAGATACATTCTTCATTCTTGACCTACACTCATGAATTTGATGTTCTTGCTTCTTGTAGTAAAAGTAATAACTAGTAATCTTAGGTTTAGGATTTTGCATACCATTTTTTCTTAGGTAGATGTTTGTAGTATGACCAAGTCTTCCATAATGATAACATGTTGGTTTTCCCTTTGACTTTACATTTCCCAATTTTCCATTCTAGGATGATTCTCCTTGCTCGGTCAATGAGTTTCATGATTCAATATTGCTACTAGATCACCTCATAAGTTCTTCAAAATATTACATTACTTCATTTGGCTTGTTGAATCTTTCCACATATTATTTTTTAGTTTTTTGTTCATTCTTCGGTAGATCCTTTTGTGATATCAGATATGTTATTTCCACATCCTTTGTGTTTAACTCTTGGATTTTAAGCATCAATTAATTCCATGTCAAGTTTAGTGCTTCATGAGTACATTTCCCCTTGTTTTTTTGGCTAATTTCTTTTTTGTTGTTGTTTTTATGCTTGATTTGGTTGTAATTTTGACCAAATTAGGGTTTTTATGCTCAAGTTGGTTG
Source organism: Cupressus sempervirens (assembly GCA_028749045.1). Lineage (NCBI taxonomy): Eukaryota > Viridiplantae > Streptophyta > Pinopsida > Cupressales > Cupressaceae > Cupressus > Cupressus sempervirens. Next base: position 423,922,005 of record CM053793.1, on the reverse strand, counting down.
AAATTTCAACCAAATTGGGTTAATAATGAAAAAAGAAAATTTTAATTCATCATTTGTTATTTGGCAAGTTTGTTTGGTGGTGGGAGTTTGTTGTTCAATATGTGTAGGAATTTCTTTAAACTCAATCTAGCATATTAGCTCCCTCTTACGCCATTTCTTCTAATACCATCATCAATATAACTAATGAGACAAGGATGGATCAAGGGAAATGACATTAAGAAGTGGTGGCCCTTCTTGGCCATTAACCTCTCTAATATATTGGACAAAAGTAAATGAGTGTGGTTTAGTGAGTTTCAAACCTACTTTGAAAGTCATCAAAGAGGTATAGCTCAAACATTTTCCAAAAAAATTGAAGGTTAGGGTTTGTATAATTCTCTATCTATTATTTGTGATGATCCCATATTGGTTTTGACAAGTGAGTATCAACACACTAAAGTCATTTACTAAGTTCATGTTGAACTAGTAATACATGTTGAGCACATGTAAATATTAGACCATGCTGAGTTGTAATGAGTGTCGAGTCACTCATGTGATGAGTCACTTAGGTGCCAAGTAGATAGAACATGCTGAGTGATTTAGGAGCCAAGTAAATAGTGGATGTTGAGTAATGCAGGTGCCAAGTCACAATATACAAAACATTGCATGCTAAGTAGGATAGTTTTGACATATTTGTTTGTAATGGCATGAACAACTATGTAAACCATTTTTGAGCTGACTTAAGATTATATTTTGATATTTTAAAGATAAGGACAAATCTCTATTTGGATTCTCTATGCAATTGCATACAACCAATCAAAAAATGGAAGGGATTAAGTGGCAAAATGGATGAATCTTAGCTATAGATTCATACCTAACCCTAAGCCACCAAAGTCTTCTTGAGGATGAAGCCCTAAAATCTACATAGAGAGAGAAGTGATTGAATGATGGAGAGATTATGGTTGGAGATAGATAGAGGAGCAAACAAGATAGTTTGCATACAGAGAGTTCAAGGTGACTTAGAAGTTATGAAGAAAAAATGAATTGCAAAATCAGTTAGAGAAGAATAGAGGATAAAGAAAAGGATACAACATTGAGAAATATAATCATGAAGAATCAATAAGACATTATTTAGAGGTGATTTGTTATCAAGAAAGTAAGTGCCAACTATAGGATCTATGTTGAGACATTTTAATAGGTGGTTTTAGTTAAATCTCTTAATAGAGTAGTCCTAATAGGCTATATGAAATCCTTTAATAGAGTGCTTACTTAGTTGTAAGTTGAAGTCCTCTAACAAGGAACACTTCTAATAGGGTGTTGAAATATTCTAACAAGGTGAGACCTAATAATCTTTGTTAGCCTTTAACAGGGTAGACCTTTCATAGAGTTGATCACATTTCATGGTCAAATCATTATGACCTTCACTGGATACATTTTATTATTGCAATAGTGAAGACTTGTGGGTATCATCACCACCCTAGTTTTACCTTCTCACTTGGAAGGTTTCTAGGTAATCATATCTAGTGTTATGTGTGTGAATGCTTACATGGTCATATGATTTATATAAATATGCTTTACATGTTATTTTAGTTTACATATTGAATACATACGATGAATGAATGGTGAAAATTTCACGAGTCCAAGGTTAAACTACTAATTCACCCCCCCCTCCCAAAAGTTTAGTTTTCCTCTATAATTCCAATAATTGGTATTAGAGCCTTGTTCTCTAAAAGAGAAGCTTTGCAGCTTTGAGAAAATATCTTGAAATGGAAGTCTACAATTTGGGAAATAATATTAAAAATTAAGAGATTAATACATCTCATAGTACATCAACTAAATGAGGCATGAGAGGAACTAAAAAAATCCTTGAAGAGAAGGAAAGAGATTTCTATTGTGGAAAATGACACACTATACAAAGAGATAGTTACTACCAAGCTATTTACAGATGGTGACTCCAATGAATTTGATGCACCAGTTGTAGATCTAATGGAAAATAATAGAGTCCAAGCTAAAGAAATAAAAAATCTCAAGTTAGTACAAGAATCACAAGCTATACTACTATGTGAGGAGACTGAACAAAAGAAGAAAACTATAGAAGACAAAGCCATGATTGAAGAAAACAAAAGAATTCTAGCCAACAAATTGGAAGAGACTTAACAGAGCTAACCAAAATTTCCAATATTCAATTGGATACTATAAGTCAAATGATGAATGCCAACTATGAATTGAATGCTAAGGACATTGAGATAACTACATTGAAGTTGCAAAATGAACAATTGCAAAGTAATCTAATGAGAGAAAAAGAATTTGCTAAAAGTTTCAACAAGAAAAATAAAGCCATCAAATACTTTGAGAAATGATTAAGATCCCCTAGATCCAATAATGATACATCAAGACTGGGCTACACAATCATTGAAGAAGGAGAATCATCCAGAATTGTAGAAGAAAAGAACACCAAAGGTAAAAACTCCAACCTAGTTGTCATAATTGTGCTAAAAAAGGACATACTACTAATATGTGTAGGAGTAAGATTACAAATGAAAATGTCAAGCCTATGACCATGACTCATTGTCATAAGTGAAACAAGAAAGGTCATCAGGCACATGAATGTAGAACTAGGACAATGCATACACAATGATTTGAAGGATTTGTTACAATTGTCAAAAGTATGGACATAAAAGTTTTGAATGTAGATCCAAATCTATGTGGTCATCAAAAAATTCAACAAAGGTAAGATATAATAGAAACCCTTAAAAGTGGGATTATAATAAAAGATATAGCTATCATTATCGTCAAGAATATGGACATGTTCTTGAGAATTGTATTAGGACACACTTCAGTGGCAATTACAAAAGATGGTTAAGTCAAACTACATGTTTTAGCTGTTTGAAGACTAGTCACATCAATAAATATTATCCAACTAGGTCAAAGGCACCAAGTCATGAATTTGATAAAGATAAAGGCAAGGCAAATGTTGAATGCATCAGTGTGAGATGAACAAGACATGGAAAAAGAAAGATGTTTGCAACACATCAAATGGAGAAGGGATCACTTCATCCAATGGGTTAGGTGATCACACCTTACCAAACTAGGAAAACAAGAGGTATGTGGGACTAATATTTAAATGTTATATCATACATTAGTTCCAAAAGGAGATAGTACTAAAAAGACTACATTAGCATGAATAAAGATACAAGATGTTGTTAGAAATCCAAGACAAATCTTTAAGTTTTTCATGTTGTTTCCAAGTATGAAAAGTTTCCTATGTATGCCGAGTGGAATGTAAAAAAATGTTGAGGTAGCAATCTGGCTAGTGGATGTTGAGCTAGTAGTAGCTTCCAAGTGATAAAAATATCAATGAATGCCAAATGAACCTGGAATTGGTTATTACCAAGCTTACAATTATGTAAGCACTAAGCATTAAATATAAGGTTTTCAAAGGGTACATGATCAATTTTTGCTCATTCTTCATCATTTCAAATTTGAGAAAAAGAAAGTAGAGTAGAAGGTAATTTAGAAACCCATTCAAAGTATTTGTAGAGATTTTAATAGCGATTTCATGCTAGTTCATCAAATTCCACAAGGTATTTATCAAGAGTCGAGCTATGCTATTTCAATTTTCATAAACCCTAGTTTGACAAGATGGCATCTACTTCAAAAAATGTTGATGGGAAGGAAGTTTTAAATGTTCATCCAGTTAGTAATGAATTTAAGTAGCCTATATTTAAGGTCATTCTTGACATCTCTTATAAGGAAGATCCTTCTGGAGCATTATCTATAATCCCACCAAATGTAATAATGGTGTGAGATACGAGGAGATGCTATAACTACAAAATTGGTAGCATTTGAGACATGGAAATTAGGGATGCATACAACAGGTTGTGTGAAAATGGTGTTTTCAAGGAAGAATACAAAATCGTATAGAGAAAGGGTTTAACATGAGCCTTAGATTTTCTTAATGTATTAAAAAAAGAGCAGATTCAAAATGTTTTGAGCCAAATTCATGATGATTCTTTATGGCTAGAGGGAGGACCTATTAAAATATCCAAGAGAATAATCTATAGGGTTACTAGTTACCCAACTCTAGATTGGCCAAAGATACTTAGGAGTGATTCCAAGGAAGTCACTAAAAAGAACACTAGAGAAAAATGGAATAAGAGAGGCATGAAAATAGATACAATTGATGATCCATTGTTAAACTTTGTTGTAAGGCTAATCTCACATAAATTATATCAATCCAATAGATTGAATAGTGTACTTGCATAGCTATGGATGTTGGTTATGAAATTGTCAAGAAAGATCATACATATGATCTAGCAAAACTTCAATTACAACAACTAATGGTGAACCTGGGAGCTATAAGGAAAACTAAGAGTGCACAATGTAAGTTTGGTTCTATATTGGTTTGCATATTCTTTTATGTACATAACATATTTCCCTCATTTGGAACAATAGGATGGAAAACTAATAGATCAGTTGCAACATAGATTGGAGAATACATTGAGCAACTAGGAGAAAACTTTGAAACTATAATGCCTAGCTACTTTGAAGATTTTAAGAAGTCAATGAAATAGAGAGTTAGAAGACCAGTTTCCTTAGTGGAAAAACATTATAATGATGTATGTTTTCTTGTTGATGTTGACTACACATTTGTGCAAGTTTCCACACCAAGGGTAAGATGGTTGAGACCCTTAAGTTATAAGGTCAATGTACATGAAGCCTCAATAGCCATAACAACTCTACTTGCTAAAGAAGTAGATAAGACTGCTAAAGCCTTTGAAAATTATGAGATCATGAAATCAAAAATTTCCATGAAACTAAAAACTACCTCTACAATCAAGAAGAAGGATAAGTTGGTGAAGAAATTAAAAGAAAAACTTGGAGAGGGTGCTAAGGAGGAAGAGGAAGAAGAAGAAGAGGATGAAGAGGAAGAACAAACACATGCTCAAGAACCTCTAGATTTAACTCAAGGCATGGGAGAAAGAAAATAAGAAGAGGAGATTGTAGGTTCCAAAGGAGAAGAAGTTGAGGAAGCACCTACTCCTACCAAGTCCAAGAAGAGGTAGGAAAAGGCACAGCCAGTGGCAAAGGCAACGAAAATTGTAAAACCAAGTCAGCCAAATTCTAGTATACATACTACAAGTGCCACACATATGCTATTACCCAAATGGCCAAAAAAAAGACCAAGTAGACTGGGTAAGGAGGATAGGAAAAGAAAAGAGAAAGAAGGAAGTATGTGGCTCAACCAAATTTTGATGAAGAAAAAATAGAATCAAATGATAACAACCAATTTAAGGTGGTAAGTCACAATCCTCTCTTAGATGTTGAGAACTTATGTGGAAATGTAAAGAAAAATGAAAATATATCAGGGTTTTCACATATTGATTTTGATAAATTGTGTAAAATAGAGAAAAACCAAGTGCAAGAGGCATTATATGCCATGATGTCAAAATTCAAAAACACACCAATAGAATTTTCCAACTCAATACCTAAAACCCTATATGTTATAGTTGTGCAAAAATGGCATTATTGTCTAAATTTGGAAAGACAGATTAGGGAAACCACTTTAGCCCAAGTAATGCCAAGGTTGACAAAGGGACAAATTGCTAAGGCAGTCAAGAAATATGTAGTTAGGTTCTCACTTAAATATAGATCCTTTAGAATTCTCCAAAATAATATTGAACATGTTAAAAATTCAACACAAATATGGAAACTCATTTATGGGTTAACCACTATCAAGCAAGGAGAAGATGATGCTTCAGAGGGTAAAGATGATAGAAATGATGATAAAGATGATGATAAAGATAATATAGTTGGGGGAGAGACAGAAAGGCAAGATGATGATAAGGCAACAACTAAGAAACAACAAGATGAACAGAGTGTGCAAGACACACAAGTGTTGAATGTTAGTCCTCCCCATGACACAACCAAAACCACTAAAACTATAACTGTCAATAATGTTTCTGATCCATCAATTTAGAAAATTAATCCACTTATTGTAGCATAGTTGAAGAAAATACTAGATCAATCTACATTGCAAGCTAAATTATGTGGTAATCCAATTTTGGTTAGTGTAGAAGAACTACAAAAGGCACTAATAGATGTCACAAGGGAAAAGGTGAATCCAAAAGAACCACCTTCCATTATCCCTTCAGTTACTAATGTACAACTTTTGACCCAAATAATAGTAGATACATCTACTAAGGTTGATATAATTTAGAAGAAAGCAGAAGAGCATGACACAACTACAGGACAAAAAAATGATACAAGACAACTAGATTCATTTGTACCTACAACAAAAGAAAAAGATGCAACCTAAGTCATAGTGAGAGACTTAAGCAAGCCTAAAGAGATAGAACCAAAGGTGAAGGAACAAGTGGCCATCCAAGCACTAGTAGCTTTACCAACATCTAGCACTCCTTCTACACAAGCTATTCAAAAGCTGAGCACATAAGCTACTCCTTTATAGATCTTAGTGCCAAGCCCAAGCTCATCAAAGGTAGAAAAGGTCATAAATTATGGAGATATAAGCCTTGATGAAGAAATTGTTATTCCAAAGTATGACTATGATACTATGACATTGGAACAAATAGGCATTTTACAACAAGCCTTAGAAAAGAAAAAGCATCAAGAAATGCTTAGGAGAAAACACATGCAGAAGCAAGCACTTCAAGATATTAAGGACATCTTTTTAGATGCATTCAGATTGCTAACTCCTGAAGAGACTAAGCCACTAATAGAATAACTAATATACATAGTGGAGAAGGTCACTAATGAAGACCTTGATACAAATGCAAAACTTTTAGAATGGTCTAAAAAGAAGTTTCAAGGCAAGGTAAATGAGAAAATATCTAGTGAGATAGCACTAGAAAAAGTTGCATTAGCAACAAAGGTCAAGGATGTGAAGAAGGTACTTGAGTATATATTCTCATTGTACAAAAAACTATGCAATCCTACACTCTTCACCCAAGAGACTAGAAGTCACATTATGAGTCTAGAAAGCCAAATATCTGCATCAAGTGTGAGATTACCTACAAATCCAACTTAGAGTGAGAAGCATTATAGAACATTTCTTTAGAAATAGAATCAGTTAGCTATCTTAACAATAGATGAGGCTAATATTAGAGCTAAACTAACAAGTATTCAAGATATCCTCACCCCACATATGGAGATAATACACAAGGAGCTAGACTATGCTAAAACTCTATTGAAGAAAGATCCCATTCTTTCTACTTTAGATGGTTTAGTACACCTTGCTACCAAGCTTGCAATCAAAATTAAGTCATTGGATGTTGCATGTGATTACTAGGATGCAACTCTAAGGATAATAATGGATGTCCATAAATCTCTTATGAACAAACACACATAGGTGTATAGCCCATTTGACATAAGTGTCAAAAAGGGGAAGAAATATAACATGGAGGAGAAATGGAGGAGAAACATAACATGCGGGAGTATGAACAAAAGAGAGATAAATAAGAAAGGGGAGCATACTAGCAGATATATCATTGGGGAGATATATTTTTGGAGATAAAGAAACAAAATGGGACAAATATTAGCTAAGGGAGAACATATCAGATGAAAGAGTATCAATAACATAGCGCATTGAAGTCAAAGTGTATCAGTAGAGACACATTTACTCAAAGGGAGCACAAAATTTTGGATACACGATAGATCTATTAACTTAGGGGGAGTTATCAAATTTTGAGGTATCTAAGTTATTGTAAAATTTTGAAAATTTGAAGTTTTGTATATATGCGAGTCATGGATATGTTATGATTGAGGGATTAAGGTTGATCATGAATATTCAAGTATTTTTGACACTCATGTCAAAGGGGGAGATTGTTGATCTCAGATTAGTTTTGACAAGTGAGTGACAACACTTAAGTCATTTACTTAGTTCATGTCAAACTAGTAATACATGTCGATCACAACATATAAAAATTAGACCATGCCGAGTTGCAATGAGTGTCAAGTCACTCATGTGTCAAGTCACTCAGGTGCTAAGTAGATAGACCATGCTAAGTGTTTTAGGAGCTGATTAAATAGTGAATTCCAAGTAATGCAGATGCTGAGTCACAATAAACAGAACAATGCATGCCGACTATCAAAAACTTCAGATGTTGAGTAAGATAGTTTTGACATATTTGTTTGTAATGGCACAAACAACTATGTAAACCATTTTTGAGCCAACTTAAGATTATATTTTGATATTCTAAAGATAAGGATGAATCTTTATTTGGATTCCCTATGTAATTGCATGTAGCTAATTAGAAAATGGGAAGGATTAAGTGGAAAATGGATGAATCTCAGCCATAGATTCATACCTAACTCTAACCAACCAAAATATTCTTGAGTACAAAGCCCTAAACTCTACATAGGTAGAGAAGTGATTGAATGATGAAGAGATTATGGTTGGAGATGGATAGAGAAGTGAACAAGATAGTTTGCATGTAGAGCATTCAAGGTGACATAGAAGTTATGAAGAAAGAGTGAATTGAAGAATCAGTTAGAGAAGAATAGAGGATAAAGAAAAGGATACAACATTGAGACATCTAATTGTTAATGATCAATAAGACATTGTTTAGAGGTGATCTGTTATTAGGCAAGTAAGTGTGAACCATAAGATCTATGCTAGGACATTTTAATAGGTGATTTTAGTTAAATCTCTTAATAGAGTAGTCCTAATAGGTTGTATGGAATCCTTTAACAAGGTGCTTACTTAGTTGTAAGTTGAAGTCCCCCAACAAGGAACACTTCTAACAAGGTAAGACCTAATAGCCTTCGTAAGCCTTTAACAGGGTAGACCTTTCACAGGGTAGATCATGTTTCATGGTCAAATCATTGTAACCTTCATTGAATACATTTTATTACTACAGAAGTGAATATTTGTGGGTGTCATCCCCACCCCAATTTTACCTTCTCACTTGGAGGTTTCCTGGGTAATCATATCTAGTGTTATGTGTGTGAATGCTTACATGGTTATATGATTTAGATGCATATGCTTTACATGTTATTTTAGTTTACATATTAAATACATATGATGAATGAATGGTGAAATTTTTATGGTTCTAATTCACACACCCCCCCCCCCCCCAAATTTTACCTTTCCTCTTGTAATTCCAACAATTTGTACACATTTTACCTTTCTTATTATCAGTGTGGTGGTTGGAATGTATGAATACTGAGAGAAAAAAACTAGGGCATATTTTGTCTTTTTCATCTTCAACACACTGCATCCTGTTAGGGCTTTTGGCACAAAGTCTCTCTTTCTCTTAAAAGCCTTTGCCACTCTTAGAAGATAAGAAGATGGAAATACTTCAATATTATTTACAATGAAGACACATAGACCAAAAAATTGATATAATATAATAGGAAACTTACTTTTCTAAATGAGATCTTAATCATCCAACTTATTTGTAATTTCTTAGCCATGATGGTATATTAAAGTCCAACACAATATTTTTTTTCCATTCTACAAAACCCAAGAGCATTACTCAAAATAGGATGCTTTGAGATGCTGCAAGGAACAAAAATTTCTATAATACCCAAACAAAATAGACCTTGTGTCAAACCACAAGTAACCTATTGTAACTCGACAAAAATAATGACCCCAAAGACAAAAACAAAAGGATCTATTGGGTGTGCATCAAAGTTTCAAGAAGGCATTTCTATACACTTTTAAATTTTCATAAACAAAATCATCCAATATTCAAGCATGTAATTATCTATTAGATAACTGAAATGATATTTTTATTTGCTTCAGATATATTGTCACAGTTAACATTAGGTGAAACTTTATGCTATCTATTAATTTGTAGTGCATTATAATGTATATATAGATATTAATTACTAGTTCCTCCAGAGTACCTAAAAGCACAATATATACAATTATGAGGATTTGGAAAGATATAAATATATTTAAAACATATTTAGCTTATCTTCAATACAACAATGTTGGCACAAATTTCAATATGATAGTATACAATAGGAAAATTACTCTTTCAAAGGTCATATTAACTACTGGTCATTCCAATATTTAAAAAAGAAACATAAAATTCTATCTAAAATCTAAATAAATACTTGAATTACAAACTCTGCATTTTTTCCCACCAAATAAACCAATTTTCAATATCATAATAACATAAATTGGTACGAGATTACTACATTCTATAAACTTATGAAAATTAGTACCATCATGAATAAATATAGTGGCACATTTATAGTTCATTGAACATAAAATGTGCTGATCAGTATGAATTATTAACCAAATAATCTTTTGACTTGTTAATTATACAACTAGCTTTACAAATTGCATTGTTGTGAACCTTATAATTTTGAATTGAAATGATTTTAGGATTCAATCTCTACTTAAGGTCTATCCAAATATAGAAGTACACAAACATTCTAATGGGGGCTACAAGTCTGATGTTACCCACATTAGAGTCCTACATATTATTAGAAATGGACATCAATATTTTCAAATCTTTAGATTAGAAAGAAAATATTATATTTATGGTAGAGAATAACCCCAAAAGAGATTCGAGGAAAGAAAATTCTCATGTTTCTTAGAGAATATATTTTTCAATGTTTGCCTCCAATGTTTTCTAAGAATTTTACTATAGGCCATCTAGGGCACAATCCTAAAAAACTATAATAGAGAGATTAAAATTTATTTTTCCTTAGATTCTTTAGTTTTCCTTTTCAAATTAGTTTTTGGATCATTACATAGTTCATCTTTGACAACTAAAAGAATTTGATGTGTGCAATGTTATGTATGCATGTTGGTAGTATCAACCTTTGTTGGGAGGTTATTTGTAAATGCTCAAGATCAAGGATTCTGAGTTGTTGCGGGCTCAAGAAAGGCTCAAAAAAATGGCTTAATGAGATTCACATGGAATACTTTGTGAACACATAATTATAGCTACTGATCAAGGTTGTACATGTTATAGTGTGGGGTTCATAGTGGAGAGGCTTGATATTCATGTGTATGGCCTTTTTGAAGTACTCTTTACCCTATTCTAAACATTGTAATGTGTATAATGTGCTTCATTCCATATATGCAGTGGATAAATCTATTGAAGTAGATACACATGAATATGTCTCTTGCCTTCAACTTTCATTATTCTATTTCATAGCATCTGCAACTATAAATGAATTTTGAGGACACTACCTATTATATTTATAATCAATCCTTATATTTTCCAAGTCTATAAAATCTCTCCATGGATAAGCTACAAGCTGATCACATGGAGAAATAATTTGACTGAAAATTTATTTACAAAAAAAGGGACAATGAATTAATGTTTTATTAAATCTTGTAATAGAAAATCCAAATATGGAAGCATAGACAAGGCACATGAACTGTTTGAGTGAGTGAATGCCTCCATGAGATGCATGAAATGGATTTTTCATATATTTTCTAAACTATTTAATTGATTGACTCCATAAGATGCACAAAATGGATTTGTCAAATATTTTTTCCAAAATTTCAAGAAAATGACATAGGAAGCATAAATTCCATTTCCAAGTGAAGTCTAACAGTGTTTTATTCAAATAAAACCTCTAACTCCACAAAACCCTCTAATTTTGAAGGCCCTAAACCAATGCCATAATGTATTTCACCATACAATTAGTGAAAATGTTGTACGAAATCCAACCCCCCACCCAAATCCCACACCAACCATAGAGACATACTCATGTATTGTGCTCCACACTAATTTCCTTACATATGGTAGTAGTGGAGAAAGAAATGTAGAATTTGTGCATTTTGGAAGAGGGTAACCACACAAACAAGGTGGATTTCCTCTATAATAGATGGTCTCAAAAGTAGCAACTAGTGGTTAAAGAGAATTAGACCAATAACTAATGATGTTAGGCACACAAGTATTATTAGCATTGATTCTAGGCTCCATTCAACTTGGTAGAAATCTTTTGAACTATTACATACAAGGGGTGAAATCTTTTCCCATCTATACTCCATGTCCTATGATGTATTGATGGTCAATCACTTCTATCCTTAGCACAATTTTTACAAATATGATTTGTTGATTAACTTAGTTAGCTTATGAATTAATGATGACACAGATTCCTCAGTCTTTGTCATTATTTTTGGATCATTTCATTTAACTTAAGTATTGCCTAAAAAGTCTTTTCAATGCATATGTATTTGGTACTTCACATGACATTTGACAATTATTTGTGTGTGGGCAGATCTTTTTGGGTAGTGGCAATAGGAAAAATTATATATACCCATAGCCAATGTTAAATAGTGGAATTTTTATAAATTTTCATTGATTAAAGGTGCATTTAAGTTGCACCATAGACATCACCATCTTTTTGTATCTAGATATCCCTTTTTTCTCCTCCCCTCCTATTTTTGAGGAGTTGTTCGACTAGCTGCATACTCAACCCCTATTTCCTATTGATTTTGGTTTTCCAATTATGGAAAAATATGTTTTGGAATCTATGTTTTCTATGCCCCCCTCCATCTTATCATTTGATGATGTTGATATGGAAGTGGAAGACTTTTTAAATTCTTCTAAACAAATAGAAATAGAATGAACTTAGTCATTCTTTTTTATGGAAGTTTCGATTTGGTTGGTCATGTGATATTTTTCAAATTGTGATACTTATATTTAATTTAAGATGTTATATATTCATTTTTCAATGTTGCCCAAGTTTTAGGGGACTTCTATTTTGAAGACTACTTGTATATAATTTTGTTTAAAATATACTGGAGTTTAAAATATGTTGGATACATCTAATTTTAATGGGCTACTTTTGTATAGTAAATAAGAAGTCAAATTGGGTTTGCATTGTTTTTCTTCTAAATGTGCCTACCTTGGAATTCGCTAGCTTCAAAGGGCTTCACAATAAATCATGGCTTCTATGTGATCTCACATGTTTTAATTTTATGGATCTCACTTATTTTTTGGAGATATTGTGTTCATCTTAGAGATCTAGTTTATGTTTACATCAGATGTCTTTTGCTAATGTCATGGTTACAATTTGAATTCTAGATCAAAATCAATGAGGGCAACTTTTATACCCATTTTTGGCTTGTCTCTCTTATGTTCATTTTTTCATTAGATATCTAGATTGACACTTGTCTTCATATGATCATTGGGCTCTTTTGTAAATCATAACATAATCAGCATGTATATTACATTATGTAGGTCAAGTATTAGGCAGTGATTTGGGGATTAATTTTGAATAGCTCCCCTCTTTTGGATCTTTTATGTAATGATCTAACTATATTGGGTTCTAGATTTCACAATTTTGTTTCACAAGGGAGCCTAGAAGTATAGTTAGCCAACAACTTTCATTAAAACTAATTTTTATTATTCAAACCAACACCATACTCTTCCTCTCTCCTCTCTACATTCTATTCTCTAATTTCTACATGAGATTGCAATGCTTAAGTAATAGAATAACCTTTCACATCCCCAAGATGGTTGACCTTCCATCTTCTAGAAATTCTCATGTTGCAAAATGTTGTCAGCAACGTTTTACACTTTTTTTTGCATTTTTGCATTTTATGCTACCACATGCCTACTTGGTACCTTAAATAGGTCCAAAGGCTTATAATGAACATTTTAACACTATTGATTCTTCCCCATCTTTTCCTAGGCTCCCAATGTTGAAAATAATAGAAAAAAACACATTAAAATCATCCCTTAGACATTTAATATCTCATGATTAAATCCTTAAATACCTAATTCCATGGTTTGGTACCCATGTGATCTTTTTAATATCAACATTAGAGGATTCAGATACAATGGAGACACAATCATCCCTTGCTTCATAATCAACAATAATTAGAATTAACAAATTATATAAGAAAATTAGAATGAAGTATAGTAAGAATTAGCAAATTACAATGAAGTATAGACCTTTCATAATTTATTAAGAACATTGTCACATAATATTTTTATAATTGTCATAGTTTGGACATATTTTAAATTAAAAACTATATGTGGGAAATGTGGGCCTTGATTTTCACAGACACTTCAACATGATCATTGTCTAAGAGATCATCCCAGAATAAAGATGGGATTGTTCATCTGAGATGTCCAATAGTTCAATCTATTGCCTTCTAACTAGATTGATTATACTACTGCTCTTAGACTAAGAAGCTAGCAACCAGACATCTAGAACAAAGGATTTATAGCTAAATGAGATGCAATAGTAAGCTAGATGAGATGCAAGTATTAATCTAGAAATAAGAAAGAACAATTAACCTAGATGAGTGCATTTAAACTAAATGAGATTACTATGCAAGAATAATAAAGATAAGAATGTAAATGCTTGAGTGATTAATTCAGCATAAGTTTGATGCAAATCAATTTTTAATCCTTGTAATAAGGAATTGAAAGCTTCTTAAATAGAATTCCAAAATTGATCAACGGTTAAGATCAATTTGGATGGATGGTTGAGATTGGAAATGAGATTTAGTTGGAATGGAAACTTCCTTGTGTAGATGGAGTTAACTGATTCAATTTTGAGTGTCATGGACAGTTAACTAGTTCTCTTCTGAGTGTGAGAAAGAGTTAACTAAATTAATTCCATTTTCAATTCCAATTCACTCAAGGCTTCCATTTTTGAACTAAAGAGAGAATTTGGAGAGTATATTTTATTTAACAAAATTGAATATGACCTCATAAATGCATAATCTTAATTAATTGAATAATTAAATTCAATAAATTAAAATGAGGATATATCTTATTAAATCAAATACACTTAATTCCCTTATACATTATCTGAAAAGGTAATTATAATTTAATTAAAGGATGAAGACTTATAATTAAATTAAACTTAATTAATAGGTTTAATGTAGCTAATTTGAGTCAACACTTAGGAATTAAATAAAGACTATAATTAATACAGATTAGAGATTTTTTGCATTTGAAACTTAGATCAAGTAGTGATTGTTAGAATCAAAATTGCCTAGTAAAATAGGACTTAAGATTGATTAAATAGACTAGAATTGGTTTATTATGGAAATGTGCCAATTTTGGGGGATTACATTTACCCCTCTTTAAATGAATGTGCGAGTAGCACATTTGATTCAAAGAAATTAGAAGTATGAGGCATAGATCAAGAAATGAGATTGGTTCCAAAATTGATGATACAGAGACCAATTGATAAGCTTTTTAAGGTTATCTCCAGAATGGAGCTTAAACTTAGGGAATCCAAATAGAACACCTAGATACCAAAATTGATAAGCTTTTTTAAAGTTATCTCCAAAATAAAGTTTAACTTTAGGGAATCCAGATAGAACACCTAGATACTAGAATTGAAAGAATAAATATTATCAAACTTCACAAAATTGGTCCTAGAACAAGACTCGATTCTTAGTAGTCAGGGTTAGACTATCCCAACACTTGCCCATTAGAAGATGTCAAGATTAATCACAATTTATAGAATTATCCCCAGAATGAGGCTTAATCCTTAGGAGTTAGGGATAGACAATCCTGATACATGTCCATTGAATAATGATTGAAAGTAAGAGCTTAGAATTATCTCCAAGATGAAGCTTAGTTCTCAGAAAGAGTTAGAGTTATCTCTAGAACAAAGCTTAATCCTTAGCAAGAATTTGAAATTATCTCTAGAATGAAGCTTAATCCCCTGGAGTCTAGATAGAACACCTGAATACTAGTCCATAAAAGAAGATAACAATACATATAATGAATCATAGAATCATCTCCAGAATGAGGCTTCATCCTTAGCAGACTATCTCGATACTTGTCCGTCAAACTCTGACAAGAATTGTTATAAGATTGATCAATTGATACAAAAGATAAGATATATGACATAGATGCTAGATAGAGGGGAACAAGATGTCCTAAGTTATTAGATTTTCCTGAGCAATCAGGACATAAGATTCAGATTGAATTGAAATCAATTTTCAAAGATTCAATGATGCAATCATCTTGCCCCCTTGAGCAAATTCAAAAAATGACACATTAGAATAGTGATGTAGAGAAATATATTGGAAGATACTAAAGAAATTTGAAGTTCAAAAGAATATAGAAGAGATTTGAAGGATCTAAAGAAAATTTGGAGTCAATTTGAAGTGATTTTGAGGTCCAAAAGACCAAGTTTGACCAAAGTTGACTAGATTTGACCATAGTTGACCTTTTTCAAAAATTTTGGGAAATTCGAAGAAAATTTGATTTGAAAATATTCCAAGATTCACAAAGTATTAGAAAAATGAACTGCACAAGTGTTCGATTGCATTAGTCCCAAAAATTTAAAATGCAATTTTGAGCTATTTAAGTGTGTCAAATTTTGAATTCGATCCCTAGAATGAGTTCAAAGTATTCAAATTAGTCAAGGGGGTAATTAATTGATCACTTTTGTAGTTAAGATGAAATGTGTTACATTGAAGAAACCAACAACCTCTCATTCCAAAAGATGCAAGTAAAGTAGTGATCAAAATGTGTTCTTATACAAGCAGAGTATGTAATACAACCCTATGCTAGATACAACCCTAGCTCTAGTTACCAAGCTTCAAAAAATATCATCACTGAGAATTTAGCTAAATCCCACATGTCATACAATCCCACTAACATTGCAATCATGGAAATATGAATAGGACATATGTTCTAGTTTTGTTGGGATTAAATGTAAGCATTTGAGGCATACAAAGCCAAAATGACCAGAACTATTGTCCCTTTTAATGTAGCAAGCTAACATAGCATCAAATCATAAATGCTAGGATGACTAAAATGTTTCTTGCATGAAGATACACTAGACACACCAGAGATCCTTCTTATGCTAAGTAATCAGTAAGTATTCTATTCACAATGGCCCTTGCATTCATAACCTGAGACTGAAGTGTGCTAAGTATACTCATAGTGACCCATATGTTTACTTAGTAGGACGAGTATCAATATTTACTGTAGCATAAATAGTTCCCTCAAACAAGAAAGGAGAAGAACCAACCTCAATAAAGAGTCCATATAAAATGAGTTGAGGTACATAGCCATCCAATACGAGATAAAAGCTCTTATAGTGGACACCCCTTTTCTATGGATGCTTCAGATCATTGGAACTAAACTAGAAAATAGAAAGAAAAGAAAAGATCATGCCCCTAGTCCTTGCTTCTCTAGTCAAAAGTGGCATCATCAAATTCCTCAAAAATACATGATAAAGAGAAAGAAAAAAAAACAAGGAAAAGCTCAGCATATCATAAACAAGTTCATCATTTTTAGTTCAGTTTCTGCATTATAGGATTGATGTCAAGTGTCAATGTTTAGAACATATATAAAAGAAATATCTTTAGTAGGGTGACAATAGTAGACATATGTTGTTAGAAAAATTGGTAACTTAAGTCAAAGAGGAATCTTTAGTAAGAAGAACCTTAAGGAAACTGAGTGACAGTAGATAGACATAGTTAGAACAATTAGTGACTAATGTGAGAGATCTTCTATGAGAAGAATCTCCAAGGTGACACAAGCAATAATAGACAAATGTAGTTAGAACAACTAGTGACTGACATGAGAGATCTTCCATGAGAGGAATCTCAAAAGTGATACAAACAATAGTAAGCAGAGGTAGTTAAAACAACTAGTGACTGACATGAGAGATCTTCTATGAGAGGAATATCAAAAGTGACATGAGTAATAGTAGGTAGACATAGTTAGAACAATTGGTGACTGATGTGAGAGATCTTCCATGATAGGAATATCAAACATGACACAAATGATAATAGGTAGATAGAGTTAGAACAACTGGTGACTAACATAAGAGATCTTCCATGAGAGAAATCTCAAAAGTGACACGAGTGACAATAGGCAGATGTAGTTAGAAAAATTGGTGACTAACATGAAAGAGATCTTCTATGAGAGGAATCTCAAAAGTGACATGAGTGATAGTAGGTAGACATAGTTAGAAAAATTGGTGACTAACACAAGAGATCTTCTATGAGAGGAATCTCAAAAGTGACACAAGTGATAGTAGGTAGACATAGTTAGAACAAGTAGTGACTAATGTAAGAGATCTTTCATGAGAAGAATCTCAAAAGTGACATGAGCGATAGTAGGAAGACATGGTTAGGACAATTGGTGACTAACATGAAAGAGATCTTCCATGAGAGGAATCTCAAAAGTGACATGAGTGATAGTAGGTAGATACAGTTAGAACACCTAGTGACTAATGCAAAAGAGATCTTCCGTGAGAGGAATCTCAAAAGTGACATGAGTGACAATAGGCAAAGGTAGTTAGAACAACTGGTGACTGATGCAAAAGTGACTCTAATGACACTATAGAGTGTTTCCCCTGAGTTATGATAAGGTTCAATCCATAGATACATGAGAGAAAGAAACAAACTAAAGTAGGAAAAAAACTATACAGGGGCTGAAAGATGTGTTGCAAGATGTAGAATTTGAAACAAGAGGCACCTATTTACCAAGTTTTAACCTTCTTGGTAGAGATTGGTTTTCATCAATGACACTTTTTTTGTTTTTCAATTTTTTTGTATTTTTCTCTTTTTGATTTTTTTGTGTTTTTGAATTTTTTCATTTTTTTGGTATTACCAAGGAACCTATTGCTAAGTTTTCACCAAGGTAATGATTTTTTTAGGACTTTTAAGTATATCCAGAGAGCTTTTTGAAATTAGATTAGTTGTAGAATTTCTTCAGATGGAGAGTGTTGATGGGCTCCTTGAGAGCCTCTCCCTTGGTTGTAGAAAGTTGGTAAGCACTAGATCCAAACATTGTAGTAACTATATATGGACCAAGCCAATTGGGTTCAAACTTCCCTTTCTCTACCTATTGTTGCTGATTCTTAAGGTTTTCTCTTAGAACAAGATCATCTAGTTGGAGGTCACATGGCTTAACCTTCTTATTGTAGCTTCTAGACATACATTTTTGATAAGCTCAAAGATGATCACACACCACTTGTCAATGTTCATTTAACAACTCTAGCTCTTGAAGCCAAGATATTCTATAGTCATCATCAATAATGAGGCCCTTCATGGAGATTCTCAAAGTAGGAATCTCAACCTCAATTGCAAGCATAAAATTCACTCCATATACCAAAGTAAAGGGCGTTGTACCTATTGGAGTTCCAATACTTGTTTTATAAGACCATAAAGTCAGATTAATCTGAAGGTGCCAGTCGCTTCCAAATTTTTTAACTATATGATGCAATATCTTAAGGGTCACTTTTTTGGATGCCTCCACTTGTCTATTACCTTAGGGGTAATAAATAGAAGACCAATGTTGCATGATTCTAAATGTTTTGCACAACTCCTTAAGATCCTTATTTTTAATTGTCCTCCATTGTCAGTAATGATGGAGGCAAGTACACCATACCTACATATGATGTAATTTATAATGAATAGAGCTATAGTTGTTGCATTTTCTATAGAGGGAAGGACTACATCTACCACTTAGTGAAGTAGTCTATAGCTATAATGATGAAGTTGTGTTTGTTTGAAGAAGACAGGTGAGTCTGACCCACAAGATCAAAGGCCCATTATTGGAATGGCCACAGTGTGAGAAATGGAATTATCTCCCAAGTTGGAGCATGAATTAGATTTCCATGGAGCTGGAATTTTTTGTAGGACTTGGCATATTTGATTGTATCTTGCTCCATATTTGACTAGCAGGAACTAGCTCTAATAAGTTTACAATCTAGTGTCAAGCCATTAGAGTGAGATCCAAAAATGCCCTCGTGCACATCAACTAATGCATGTTTGGACTAATTGAGTTCTAGACACCTATGGAGTATTCCATTGAGACCTCTCCTAAACAAGTCATCAGCAATAATAACATATCATGAAGTATTATAGATAAGGTGACATTTTTCATTATGGGTTAGATTGTCCAGAATTGTTTGGTCATGTAGATAAGAGTACACATGGTGGTAGTGGGATGAGTCATGTCCCACAATAGAATAGATCATCTAAGATTTGGGGAATTATAGGCAAGGTAGAGTAACATTTCTACTAAGAACTCATGTCAAACATCATTCTCTAGCATCTGTAACATGGAAGCAAGAGTAACCATTGCATCAGCCACTTTGTTATCTGCTCAAGGAACTTGTTGGGAAGTGATATGAGAAAATTATTTCTTTAGGTCATCCACCATGCATTTATAAGGGATCAATTTCTCATCCTTTTTCTAATATAAATCATTGACCTGGTTGATTATGAGCATAAATCACCAAAGATGTTTAATTCATGCACTCTCCATTCAACTACAATCTTCATGCCATTAATTATGGTTTCATATTCTTCAATATTGTATATATAAGGAAACAAAATCTTGTATGCCTTAGGCATTGTTTACCTATGTGGTTTTATGAATAAGAGCCCAACACCAGATCCCTATTGTGTGAAGGAACCATCAAAGAACATAAGCCAGGTTTGGTGTGTGAGCATTAGAATTGATTCATCAAGGAAGTTAATTTTTATTGGATGAAGAATTTGCATTTATGATTTTGCTAATTGATTAATGATTTCTTGTCCTTTGATAGACTTTCTTTGAACATATTGAATTTCAAACTCACTTAAGATCATGACCCACTTAGCTAACCTTCCTGTTAGAGCTACTTTGCTAAGTAAGTACTTCAGTGGATCAATTTTAGCAACTAGTTAGGTAATATAAGTGAGCATGTAGTGTCTCAACTTTTGGGAAGCAAAGAAAATAGCGAAGAAAGCCTTCTTAATGATACTGTAATTCATTTCATAAGAAATTAGTGTATGACTCATATAGTAGATAGTTTTTTCCTTATTATCATTATATTCTTGAGCTAACAAGATACCAAGAGATGAATCTATTGTTGATATGTACAAAATAAGATGCTTCCCATAGATAGGAGGCATCAATATTAGTGGATTAACAAGGTATTGCTTGATTTGTGTTAGACTCTAATCACAATCTTGGCTCTAGTTTTATTTCATGCCTTTATGTAGAGTCTTGGTAAAAGGCTGTGATCTATTTGTAGATGTGAGATGAATCTATGAATGGATTGAATTTTTCCTTGTAAGCACCTTATCTAACTAATATTATGGGGTGGAGGCATGTCCATGATTGCTTGAACTTTCTTTGGATCAACCTTGATTCCTTTTGTAGACACAATGTAGCAAATTATTTTACCAGATGTTACACCAAATGCACATTTCTTGGGGTTGAATCTTACAGTGAATTTCTCCATACAATCTAGGATGGGTCCCAAATATTGAAGGTGAGTGTTGCATTTTGTGCTCTTAACCAAGGTATCATCAACATAGTCCTCCATCATCTTATCAAGATCCAAGCTTGGCATATCTAAGTATGTCCATGCAAAAAAAAAAAAAAAATCTTGGAAGAAGGTAATGAATTCCTCTTTTTCTTCTATAGATAATGATTGTTCCAAATGTATCATGTGAGGATGTTCCTCTATTCCCAAATTGATTGACTATGTTAGTTCTATCAATGTGGATGATCTTTCCTAAAAATGACTAGGAAGTGCATTAAATATCTCATTCACAGGTGCCTCAGAGAGGTTTTCACCTTTGGATACATCTTTTATTTTTACTATTTTAGGTTCTGATACTACCACAATGTGGTTTCCACCATTGGACCTTCTATTTCTTTTCTTTTTTACTATGTGACTGAGATATTTAATGTCACCTTCTATTATGTTGACACTTTGTTTATTGGTGGAAGACATTATAGGTTCAACCACATTTAAGTAGCAGTAAGTGCATGGTCATTTTGGAATGTAGGGACTTTACTAGATGCATTGGAATTCCAGTCTATGAGCTCAAGATAGGTGAGTGAAAGAGATGTGGCAAGTTTGATAGCATTCATATTGTAATTATAAAATGCTTGGACAAGTAATTTGAGACCTAGAGCAGCTTCATCCACAAGTGTGTTCAAATTCTTTTGAGTGCCAATGACATTAATAGAAGACTCAATGGCACTAGTTGGATGAGGCTCATCTAACTTAACCCTAGATTATTCACCTACTTTAAGATGGTTTTCATAGACATGAACTTGATTGATATCTTTGTTTGTAGTTGCATCTAAGAGAGAATTGAATTCATACTCTCAAGAATTTGTGCTACATGGGGACAAACTATAGAATTCCCCAACAGTGATAGGGACAAATTCTCCTTCATCATGTAGATTTTTACAAAGGTACTCAATGACTAAAGCATGACTAGACTCTCCTTTTTCTTGTTGGATATGGGGAGAATTAGTAGTGTCATTAGAAGAATCACTATCACCATCCATAGTTCTAACATGTGGGATAAAGTCATCTAACTCAATGTGTGACTCATGTTTAGATGAACTCTTAGGTTCTAGTATAAATTTGTTAATCTCTAGATGGAAGGGAATCTTCTTGAAGCCTATATCAGATGTATTTTGAGATCTTCTAGCTATTGCTTTGACAGGATCAACCAAACCATTTTTTATGAATCCAATTGGAACATTCCCCTTGTAACCAAAGCATTTCATGAGTTTTAAACCTAGACCATACTTTTTAGGAGTAATTTCACGAGACTATTATGTGAGGTCAGCTGGAGTTTCCTCTTTGTACATCCATGCAACAGTGGCTCTATTTTCATTTTCCTCCTCAACAAGTATAGTAGCTTTGACAAAGGTACCATTGTATTTAGTTTGAGGTATCAGCACAAAAGGTCTCTTTGCTTTAGATGGCCTCCTATAATTACAAATAGATTCAGGAAAAGATATCAAAGATAGAACCAGTTCTATGTGGTATTCACCAATTCTAGTTTCTTTCAGCTTGAGTGACTACTCAGTTTGTTTTAGCCTATTATCATGATGAATTGTAGATTCCCTATTAGTAGGTAGAAAGCTTTCAATAGATTTCAGCATGTTACAATTATAGCTAGTATTTATAGGTATGGTGACTTCAAAGCCATGAAATGGGAACTTTATGCATTGATGGTAAGTCAAGGGCACAACTTGCATTTCATTTGTCCATGGTCTTCCTAGCAGGATGTTTTACACTAATAGAATGTTGAGGACTTGACAAGTGACATCCCTTTCTACAAGACCAACTTGAAGAGGAAACACAACAAGACCTAAAGATTTATGTTTGACTTCAACATATGCCTTGATAGTTATCTTGCGATGGGGGTCAATGGACTCTTCAAAATAGCCCAATTGTCTAAGAAGAGTAGCATAGATGATGTTTAAACCAGCTCCATTGTCAATGAGCACATGGTGGAGGTGTATCATGACTTCAATGTGTAGTAGTTGGTTATGCAAATGACTTAATGAATTTTCATCCTCCTCAGAGAAGGATATATAGTAAGGTGAGGTCAGATGACCTACCATAGATTGGAACCTATCAAGATCAAGATCTTGAGGTGCATTTTCCTTAGTGAGGACTTTGTCAAGAATTTTCCTATGAGAAGGTGAGATTTTGAGCAATTCAAATATCATGATTTAAGCATTTTTTTGTTGTAATTGATCAAGGATATTGTAGCTAGTAGCCACAGATGATGTTGTAACTTTTTTTTCTTTTCTAGATGGACCAACAAGAGTTTTTTCTTTGTGTTGTTCTAAATTAGGAGTAGAAGGTCCTAGTCTTTGAATACTAACTTGGCATAGGAACATGTAACAACATTGATACAAGATTGTAATGGTTCATTGTTAGGCATATTAGACGTAGGGAACCTTAAGAAAAAAAGGTTTTTAGGTTTAGTTTTGTCTTGTTTTCCCTTAATGGTGATAACATCACAATACTCAAAATCAACCGATTCAACCAAGTGGACTATCTCATCATCATTAGAGTACATATAGTTGATCTTTTTCTAAGATTTTTATTTTGAGTTTTCTCCTTTTTCATAAGATGAGAATAGTTACTTGAAATCCTTGTGATCCAAGTTCTTGTTATGTCCATCCACAACGATGTCACCATCATCAATTAAGTCTTGAACTTTGTGGCATAGGTTGATGCAATTGCTGGTTTTTTTACCTTTGTTCTAGTGGTATTCGCAAAATGCAGTTTCATTCTACCATCAGGGTCATGGTTGTGGATCATAAGGATAGGAGGTATCCAATGGAGAAATGAGTTTTTTTTTTGTAGTAGGGTCTTATAGACCACATCTAGAGGTTCACCAAGACATGTATATTCTCTTTTTTGGTGTATGACCTAAGATGAGTTCTTTAGTTTGTTTCCAAATGTCTTATTGTTAGTTGGAGGTTTATCAATGTTTTTAGATGCTTCAAGATTGTCTATAAGATTGAAACTTTCCTTAGCAAGTTTAGGATTAATGTTGTCAATGACTCCATCATGCACAACCTCTCAGTTCTTGTTCACATACTTGGTCTTATCTTTTCTAGAAGTTGATCTTTGTTTAGTGTCCTTTTTAAGGGTCATTTCACCCGTTTTGACCATGAATTCTTCTATTTAGATAGCTTGTGTGACCATCTCTTCAAAGGTGTCTTGACCTTGAAGTTGAACTTTATACCCAAAGTTAGGTAAGAGATTATCAGTGAAGATGTCAATTTTTTCCCAATGTAGGGATTTTTCATGAATATTTCATGTAAATTTGTCTCTATCTCTAAAGGAATATGAGGAAAGGCTCCCCAACTTTCTATTTAAGGTTACAAAAATCTCATATGTTAATTGTGTGTTGTATTTTGTGGGAGTACTATTGAACAAATAGGTTAGCAATCTCATCAAATATTTTGATACTAGTAGGCAACCATGAAAAGCATTCCATGGCTTGACCATATAGACTTCATTGGAATAGATGCATGAGATATGTTTGATTATTCATAAATTCCATAAACAAGGCACAAAATTCCCACAAATGATCTTGGGGATCAAGAGTTCTAAAGTGTTTATTCATACTTAGGTAACTCAACTCCTCTTGGAAAAGGAAGCATGTTTATACTCTTGTCAAAATGAAATGGATAAAGAGTGTCTAAGGTGTATATTTTTTAGGTTTTTCCTTATCACACATAATTTGGGATAACTTTTCTTGCATGATCTTTGATTGTTTTTGCAACTTAGACATTTCAGTTTCCTCTTCAGGTGTAATAATTGTTTCAACATTAAAGTGATGAGGTATCTTGGCTCCCTCTTGAGCAAGTTTGAGAAAATTATTTCTCTTTCTCTTCATTAAGCAAGATTTCCATGACTTTTTGGAAGTGTTTATCCTTAAAAAATCTTTCAACATCTTCAGGAATTATCGCTTCATTTTTCTCATTCTCATCAGTAAAAGGTTCTTTATGTCTTTCATTCCTTTGGTGATCTTGTTCTCTATTATGTTCTCCATGTTTGTCATGCCCCAAATTTAATAAGGCAAAATACAACCAATTTTCTTTTGAAAGGTGAACTGAAGGATAACATGAAATGACCAATACTATGTTATAAATATTCTATCAAACTATGGGGTGATAGAAATATAACAATTCACATATCCTTGAGAAAAAATTATAAAGTTTTCTCATTGAGTTTGGAGATGATTAATTTTTATTTTTTGTTGATGTGGGAGAATTTGTTTTCATCCAAAATTCTAGACTACGAGTTTCTATGAGAGGTCAATTTGTTTCCTATCATTAATTGAAAATCTAGGTTATGACATAATAGTTAGGTGATGATATCATATCATAATTCACACCCTATCCTTGAAATAAGATATTTTGCATATGAATATGAGGATGTTATATTATTGTCATAGATGTTCCAATTTTTAGTCATCTTACCATATATGTCCATACCTTAACATGTTACATTCTATGCCCTATTCATTTCTCATTTAATTATTATAAGGGTATAACTACTTTAATGAATTCTTTGCATTTTATCTTTTATTAATTTTGATTTTTGATGTCTTATGACCAAGTGCCACTAACTAGATTCTCTTAAAACTACTACAATGTTCTCTAACTACCATTCTACATAGATTAAATAAATACGTACAGTGCCCTACATTATTAAAATAGGAAACACATCATTATGAAATTATTGATGTCAATTCATGAATGTAATTTAATGTGTCTACTTTTTAATTTACATCCTTCCATATATTAGGTACGTATACGTAACATTGACATTGTCTAGATGATTTATTAGGATATTAAATCCAAATGAACATACCACTATTTATTTATTTTGTCTTAATTATTTATCATTATTGTTATTATTTTATTTACTAATTATGTATATTTAATTATTAAATAAAAATTATCATATAATCCTAAATCCTCCACACTAATCCTAACTTCTTACATTCTACTAACTTAACCACCCATCTACTTACACAATGCTAATATAATAGTCAACACATTTATTTTTCTCCATAAAAAAATAAAAATAAAACACTAACCAAACAACCCATTTTTCTTACAATGGTTTCCTACTAACCCTCCCTATCACTAACACAAGAATCAAGATATAATTCTAACATTACCACTTACAAACTTGACATTCCCTAAAACTTTAGCATATGACTACACATATTCTTCACCAACCTTAACTAGTATTTAGGACATCTACACCCTCCCAAGTGAATTCCTTCCCATGTCTAGGTTCATGTGTACCTCTCCTCTCCCTCCCAAAACAATTGGGCAATGATGATTATTACCTCCTCCCTAAAACACCTATTTGCAAGATCTAGTCAACATTGATCCCAAGGTGTCATAAATCTGTCATGGGTCACATTCCCAACACCTAACTACTCCTCCCACTTCCCAAGTATGTCTCCTCCTTCCTAGGTGTGATGTGGTTGTAAGAAAGTCAAAGTTGAAACCTTAGCACAATCTCCAATTCGCTAGGTGCCTAGAAAAAGCTATGTCTTCTGTCATGTCAAAAAGGGTCACCTTTATTGCATTTTTATATAAGTTCAAAATGTGATGAGGAAAGGTTGCCTAGTGGGGGCCACAACCCCTTTTTCCATGTCGAAATGATATCCTTGTAGCTTCAAGGTAACACCTAGATTTTATAGGACTCTCAAAAAATTAAAATTTGGTTATAAATATAAATGTATTTTTGGTTTGATTCAAGTGTTAGATTTTCTATTTCTTTTATTTGGTTGCATTTTATATGTGAGAAACACTCACGTGATTTCACTTGAAGGTGGAGTGTTTTGTAACTTCCCAAGGTGAGTAGACATAATCTAGGTACCTAAGTAGGTCCTTAGGTTAGTTTATTATTATTATTATGTTTTCTTTTGTTCTAAGTGATTTATTTTCAATTGTATCTTTATGAAAAGATTTTGGGTATATGCTCTTAGAATATTTTATTACTCAGTAATTTGGGGCAAGAATTATTTTCTTTCCCAATACATTTACCAGAGAGGTGAAATGTACACCTATAACATGTCTTTCCTCATAGATCTGGACTATGTATTTTCTCCATGCTAATTTTCTTTTAATCCTACCATGGAATTTTAGTGAACATGTTTGATGATGTGATGATGTTATCTAACCTAGGGAAATATTAGATCTTGGAACCCAAATGGACTAATACACATAAAATGAACAATCAAAATATGATAACCTTCTTCCATTATATTGAATGCATAACATATAATCTTACAATGCAATCATCAATATTAAATCAACTATATCAAAAGAAATCTTTCACACACAACTATGAAATGTTTCTAACAAATCATTTATAGATCATCATAAGAAGGAGGGTCTCATTTCATAATTTCTTCCTATTACATCAAATTGCATAATGTGGAAACTTATAATGAATATTTCCTTACAAGTAAACTATGTAAAATTTCTCAATCTTTGCTTACACAATTTCAACAATATACAATCATAAAAAAATCCCTTTTTACATCACAATAAATAACAATGGAGACTTAATACAACAAGACATTTTGAGATGACATGGAGCATTCGTCTCTCTATACACACTTTTTTGTTTTTGTTTTTTGTTTTACATTACCAAGGGAAACCCTAATCTCTTCATAGGAAACATCTCCTCCAAAACTTGGAACCATGGAGGATCACCTCCCATCCTAGGCTTATATGAAGCCACCCACCAAGTAGGAGAAACAAGATCCAAAATGGGATATGCACATACAACATTTAATAATGCATGAGAAACATAAAAGATAGCACATAACACTCCCTTCCAAGGTTTACACATTGATTCACCATTGGAATCATTATCACATTGGGTGACGGTGGACTCTTCAAAGAGGAGATGTTGTAACCAAATATAAACATCATATTGCAATTGCATTTTTCCTCTCAAGGCCATCATAAAAAATCTCCTCCTTCTTACACACAAAACCCCCTTGTATCTAACAAAACAACAAAGATATATGGCTTCAATGGAGCCCATACTCCATGAAAGAAAGAACAACTCCTCATCATGAGGTAAATTTTCTCAACTACAATGTTGAGCCCAACTAATCCTTTTACTCAAGGCTTCTCTTCCCTCCCAAGGGTGAGTGAAGCCTTAACACCCATGGTCACATTTATCATTCAAACCAAAACAAGAAAATCAAGAAAGAAAGCCAAGAAATTTACATAAACACAATACACATCCACACTGTCACAACACAATACCAAAATTTGCAATACAAAGATTCACAATACAATGCATAATCACATGACAAATACTCCATGCTTGCAAATAAATTATGCAATACTAAAAGAAAGAAAAATAAACATGGTTTGAACAACAACCTTGGTCCAACTAAAGACAATGAAAGTTGTTATAGAGCTCCCTTAATCTCCCTCAAAACCATAACTACCTCTAAACTTAGAGAGTGGGTGAACAACTACTAATTTTTCCAAGACTCTCTAATAAGGCCTTCCCACTATCTATTTTAGCAAAGGCACTAAGACACTCCCTCTTACAAACTTGTCTCCCTCTAAATTTTCTATATTTGACTTAGTGGGAACATGGAAGAGAACACATGTGAAAACTCAAATTTCGAATTGGTGGAAGAATGCATGGGTAAAGGGGAACCCTAGGCTAGTTAGGCCTTAATATAGTCAAAATAAGGTCCTAACATGTTATACTATCATATGGGTAGCTTATTTTCACATAAAAGACACTTTGGGACCACCTGATGACTCCTCAAAACCCTGGTAAGTCCAATTTCGAATTTCCTTTAATTGTGACCCATCCTACCCCTTGTCAAGTGGGTTTACTTATTCATTAGCAAGACAATTAGTTTTAGGGTAAAATGCTACGATGACCAAAACCCTAGATGACATGTCATTACACACAAAATCCACAAGGGTCAAGTGACACCAAAAAAAAAACATTCCACATTTCCATGACATATCCCTAATGCATCTTTATGATTAGAAATTTTCACACCCAAGAAAACTTACATTTATGAAACAAAATACTTTCACAATGAGGCATTTCAATCTTCCAAAGATTTGCCTTGGTTAAACTATGTTCATATAGGTTTGGAACTTGTTCCCCCCCCCCCCCCCAAAAAAAAAAAAAAAAAAAAAATTCCATGATTCCACTTCCTACACATTAAACTCAAGTATCAATAGTCCAAGGAGGTAATATAAAATATATAGCATAAATGCATATAATTTCAAACATTATGTAATCCATATTAACATTTTTCAATTAAATTTCCTTTCCTAATCATTTCAAATAATTCATTTGAAATGTTAAAATATCAAAATTTGCATATCATAACTCATCATAATCAATTAAAACATTTATATGCATATCTTAAGTTATCAAAATCAATTTAAAATTTTACATCACATTATAATCTAATTCTATCATGTCATAAAGTTGTATTCATATGTGTCTAATCATTCCATACACAATATCAAGTTCTTAGTGCATATCATAGATGCAAAACACTACTATAATGTCAAGATCAATAGATAAAACAAGCCACTATCCAACTAAGTCTTGAATAACTATCAAAATATCAAAGTCCCAAATATCAAAATGCAAGTAAAATATCTATGCTATGTAGGTTGGGGTGAGGCCTCACATCCTCCCCCAAGGCATGAACTTCCTCCTAGAGTTCATCAAAAAGATATTGGTACTGAGTCTTCATCTACACTGCATCCTCCCATGAAGCTGTGATCTCATCATGACAATCCCACTAGACTCTAACTTGGTCCAACTCTCTACCTTGAAGTGTGAGTGTCTGTTGAGCCAAAATGAAAATGGGCTCCAATGCTATATATTTGTCTAACTCCACCTATAAATAATTCCAATGTATGATGAGAGACTCATCATAAATATACTTTCTTAATATAGATACATGAAATACATTGTGGATGTACAATAGGCTAGTGGTAGGGCTAAACAATAAGCAATTGGTCCTATCTGCTCCAAAATCTCAAAAGACCCACAAAGCAAGGTGCTAACTTAGAGCATTTTGTAAAATATATTGGGCTCTTATTTGGTTGTACTCTCAAAAATACTCTCACCAACCATGTACTCTCTATCCAACCTCTTCACATCTGCATATTTCTTTTGTCTATCTTGTGCTTCTCTAAGGCATTGTCTGATCAATACCACCTATTACTCCATGTCCTTGACTAATTGTGGACCTATAGATATCCTATCTTCAATCCTATCCCAACTTAGGGGTGTCCTACAAGGCTTACCATACAAGGCTTGATAGGGTGGCATGCCTATGGAAGTGTGATGCCCCTTGTTATAGGAAAATTCTACAAGATGAAGGTATTCTTCCCACTTGGACTAGTGATCTATCACATAAATTCATAACATATCCTCTAGGATATGGTTAACCCTCTCTATTTTTCCATCTATCTGAGGATGATAGGTTGTGCTAAAGTTGAGCTTGGTACCCAGTGATGTCTACAATTCCCTCCAAAATGATGAGGTAAATAAGGAATTTCTATCTAATATTATCTTACAAGGAATGCCATGGAGTCTAACAATGTCTCGCACCTTTGCCGCTATAGTTGATGTGAAGGTGGTGCAAATGGGTGAAAAGTGAGAAACTTTGGTCAAAGTGTCAACTGTCACCATGATGGTATCGTGACATGATGGTATCATGATGACAAGAAGACATCAGAAGACCAAAAATAAAATCCATTGAGATAGTGTCCCACTTCCACGTAGATATCTCATGTGGCTACAAGAGCCCACTTGGATGTCTATGTTCTACCTTAACTCTTTGACACTCTAGGCATTTGGCTATGATGTTGGCAATCTACATTCTCATTCCTAGCCAATGATATAACTACCTTAAATCTACATGAAGTTTCTTAACACCTCGATGTGCTGCATAGGGTGCTTTATGAGCCTCCAAAATGATGAACTCATGTAAGTCACCTAAGGATGGTACATAAATGCACCCTTTATAATGTAGTAATCCATCTAAAACCAATGAAAAATTAGAAAATATTCCCTCTATGGATCTTTGAGAGTGGACTAACTAGCAAACTTCTACATTAAATACATCTTCAAGAAGGTGGTGTAGTATGTGCTCCCTCAAATCTGTCTCAGTAATCATAGAAGATATCCCATGATGTCTCCTACTCAAGGCATCTATGACTATATTCTCCTTTCCCTTAATGCAATGTACATCAAAATTGTATTCACATAATAACTCCATCCATTACCTCTATCGGGCATTCAGGTTTCACTATATGAAAATATACTGCAAACTCTGGTAATCTAAATGAAACTCAAAGTGATGTCCTAGAAGAAAGTGGCACCATCTTGACAAGGCATGAACTACTATTGCAAGCTCCAAATCATGGCTGGGATAGTTGAGCTAATGATTCTTAAGTTTCCTAGACTCATATGCTATGATACAACCATTCTACATGAGAACAACTCCAATACCATCTAGTGAAGCATTTATGCATACTACAAAATTTGATGAAGGATCAAGCACTACTATGATTGGTGCACTAGTGAGTGTCCTCTTGAGTTTTTGGAAGGCCCTCTTGCACTTTTCTATCCATTCAAACTTCTTCCCTTTCCTTTTAAGGGAAGTGATAGGACGAGCTAC
Source organism: Cupressus sempervirens (assembly GCA_028749045.1). NCBI lineage: Eukaryota > Viridiplantae > Streptophyta > Pinopsida > Cupressales > Cupressaceae > Cupressus > Cupressus sempervirens. The sequence continues at coordinate 423,890,102 of CM053793.1, read as the reverse complement.
TTTGGAAATTCCTACCACAAACCACCTATAATACGCTACTAATCCCATGAAGCTTTTAACTTTTGAAACATTAGTCATTGCTAGTAAATCCATGATGGCCTAGATCTTGGATGGATCCACTACGATTCTATCTCCTGATATCACATGACCTAAATAATGCACTTCCTTTTTGAAGAAGGAAAACTTGGACAAATTTCCATATAGTTGATTTTCCCTTAAGCATTGCAATACCTACCTCAACTTCTCTTCATGTTCCTTCTCATCATGTGAATATATCAGTATATCATCAAGGAAAACTACTACAAACTTATTTAGAAATGTATGAAACACTCCATTCATAAGGCTCTTGAATATAGCTGAGGCATTCGTAAGACCAAATGGTACCACTATGAACTTGTAATGACCATACCTCATACAGAATGTAGTCTTATGAATGTCAATTTCCACAATCCACAATTGATGATACCCATACTTCAAATCTATTTTGTAGAATGATCGAGCACCTTGTAGTTGATCAAATAGGTCATCAATTCTAGGGAACAGGTATCAATTCTTCATCATTACCTTATTCAATTGTCGATAATCAATACACAATCTGAGCGATCCATCCTTCTTCTTAACAAAGATCATTGGTGCACCCCAAGATGATACAGTAAGGTGGATATGACCTTTCTTCAAGAGTTCCTCCAACTAAATCTTAAGTTCATTGAGTTCATGTGTAGCCATCCTATATGGAGATCTCAAAATGGGCTCAACTCTTGGCACCAGATCTATGTGGACATCAATTGTCATAGGTGATGGCATACCTGGAAGCTCTAAGGGAACACATACTTAAATTCTTATATTATTGGGTAGTCATCTAGAGAAGGTTTCCTATCATCATCTTCCTCCTTATTACTGATAGATACTACAAACAACTGACATCCCTTTTGTAGAAACCACTTAAGCTACATGGCAGAGATCATACAAAGAGACACTGACTTTTACACCCCTCAAATCACCATAGGAGTACCACAATCATCAAAACACTCAACCTTCTTCTATCTACAATGCATCTTAGTGTAATGTGCACATAGCCAACCCATACCAATGACTACATCATACAATCCTACAGGGTAATTTGTAGGTCTGTGGTCATGCTCATTTCTCCAATCTAAATCTAACAATCATGAATAAATGAATTAAATATCACCTTAGTCCCCGAGGCCAATTCAACTTCCCAATTATCATTCTACTTAGCTACCACTAGCTCAAAACACTCCACTATAAAAGGAGATACAAAAGAATTGGTGGCTCTCCAAAATCAAACAATATAGAAACATTAATACCTTTGATCATACCTCCAACCTCAATAACTATGGCTTGATGCTCAGTTTGGTAGTTATCGACCACTACAAATACCCTATGGGATCTACCCATGTCTCCTACCATAGGCTTTGAAGTGGCTCCCCACTAATTACTAGTTGTTGGTCCCTGTGGGCACTCTTTGGCTATATGACCCATACCACCGCAAGCATAGCATGGTCCCTGAGTTTGAATCTAAACTCCCTATGGCCTAGACTACTGCTGATGACTTGTCATGTTGGATTCACTATAACCACCATGAGAGGACTCTTTAAGTCCTAGCTAGCTATGCATATGGAGCTTGTGGCATCTGATCTCATCGAGACCCCTAGGACTACCACTATTTGGGCTTAGAGCCTTGATACCCCTATGGTGGCTTCTACCTATTATCCTGTTGTGACTTTTTTTGTACCTATGGGGCCTTAGAGGAACCTGTTGGATGACTCTAATTACCCTTATATGAGGGTTTATGTTGTCCTAAATGCTGGGAGTAATTTTGGTTGTGAGACCAATCTTAGGATTACTATTTGTTATAGAGATCTTCCACAACTAGTGTTGTCTCAACTACCTCCTTGAAGGTGCTTGAAAAAGCTAGGCGTACTAAATTCTATAGAGACAAATTAAGACCCTTGGTAAACTGGGACATCCATAGCTTCTCATCCTTCATGTACTTAACATAAGGAAGGAGATCTAAGAATCTGCTCTCATACTATGCTATAGTATTGCCCCTTTGCTAGAGGTCATGGAACTCCTCAATTTGACTCTGTCTAAAATGCTCTGAAAGATACCTATGTTTGAACCTAGTCACAAATACCTCCCAGGTAAGAGTGTCTACTCTCACTCCATCTCTTGTCTCCTCCTATTTCCACCAATTAGAAGCATTATCTCATAATAAGTGGATAACAAGTCATGCCTTTAGATTGCTCCCATAGGTTTGCAAATAAAAGCACCTCCCCAAGTTCTATAACCATCCCTCTACCTATGTACCATCTTTGGTTCCAATGAAAAGAGGTGGTTTGAGTTGGATCAAACCCATAATCTCATTCCCTATGTCCTTGGGTGCTCTCACTACTATTGGTGGCTCTATGACTAGTGGTGGTTCAATCTAATGAACTGAGGCCTCTTCTTCATCACCTTGTCCCTCTACATCTCTAGGTGGGGGACCCCTTCTTCTTTCCCTATTATCAACTCTATGTTCCCCTATTCCTTGCTATTTTAGGCTATGGAATTATAGGTGGAATCCTCTCCAACATTACTTCAATAAGATTCTAAATGGTTGTAAAGAGTTGATTGAGATTTTGAGGCTGCTCGGGTGGAGGCTCACCAATTCCACGTCCTACCCCTCCAAATGCCACTCATGCACCTCTAGGACCTCTAGCCCTCTGATGACCATTACAGGTAATGACAGGCATCCTACACAAGTTTTATTTTTAATGAGTTAAGTGTAATGGGTTAAGCTCTAGTGTTGTAACCAATAGCTCTAATACTAGAATGTCATGCCCTAAATTTAACAATGCAAAACACAATCAAATTTTTTGTTGAAAGGTGAACTAAAGGATAACATGAAATGACCTATACTATGTTATGAATATTTTATCTAACATGGGTCATATTCCCAACATTTAACTACTCCCACTTCCCAAGCACATGTCTCCTCCTTCCTAGGCATGATGTGGTTGTAACAAAGTTAGAGTTGAAACCTTAGCACAATCTCCAATTTTCTAGGCACCTATAAAAAGGTATGTCTTCTATCATTTCAAAAAGGGTCACCTTTATTTCATTTTTATATAAGTTCAAAACATGACAAGGAAAGGTCGCCTAGTGGGGACTACAACCCCTTTTTCCATGTTCAAATGGTATCCATCAGCTTCAAGGTAATGCCTAGATTTTATATGATTCTCAAAAATTTAAAATTTGGTTGCAAATATAAATGTATTTTTGGTTTGATTCAAGTGTTAGATTTTATATTTCTTTTATTTGGCTCCATTTTATATGTGAGAAACACTCAAATGATTTCACTTGAAGGTGGAGCATTTTGAAACCTCCCAAGGTGAGTAGACATACTCTAGGTACCTAAGTAGGTCCTTAGGTTAGTTTATTATTATGTTTTCTTTTGTTTTAAGGTGTTTATTTTTAATTTTGTCTTTATGAAAATATTCTAGGTATATGCTCTTAGAATATTTTATTACTTAGTAATTTGAGGGAGGAATTATTTTCTTTCCCCATACATTTTCTAAGAGGTGAAATGCACACCTACAACATGCCTTTCCTCATAGATTTGGACAATGTATTTTCTCCATGTTGATTTTATTTTAATCCTACCATGGAATTTTAGTGAACATGTTTGATGATGTGATGATGTTATCTAACCTAGGGAAATATTAGATCTTGAAACTCAAATGAACTAATACACATAAAATGAACTATCAAAATATGATAACCTTCTTCAATTATATTGAATGCATAACATTTAATCTTACAATGCAATCATCAATATTAAATTAACTATATCAAAAGAAATCTTTCACACAACAATTATGAAATGTTCCTAACAAATCATTTATAGATCATCATAAGAAGGAGGGTCTCATTTCATAATTTTTCCCTATGGCATCAAATCACATAATGTGCAAACTTACAATGAATATTTCCTTACAAGTAAACTATGTGAAATTTATTAATCTTTGCTTACACAATTTCAACAATATACAATGATAAAAAAATCCCTTTTTACATCACAGTGAAATAACAATGGAGACTAAATATGAAAACACATTTTGAGATGACATGGAACATTGATCTCTCTCTACACACTTGATTTTTTTTTTTTAAACATTGCCAATGGAAATTCTAATCTCTTCATCGGAAACATCTCCTCCAAAAATTGAAAAAAAACTCCAAAACTTGGAACCATGGAGGATCACCTCCCATCCTAGGCTTACATGAAGCCACCCACCAATCAGGAGAAACAAGATCCAAAATGGGATATGCACATACAACATTTAATAATGCATGAGAAACATACAAGATAGCACATAACACTCCCTTCCAAGGTTTACACATTGATTCACCATTGGAATCATTATCACATTGGGTGAAGGTGGACTCTTCAAAGAGGAGATGCCATAACCAAATATAAACATCATATTGCAATTTCATTTTGTTTCTCAAGGCCATCATAAAAAATCTCCTTCTTACACCCAAAACACCCTTGTATCTCCCAAAATAAAAAGGTATATGGATTCAATGGAGCCCATATTCCATGAAAGAAAGAACAACTCCTAATCATGAGGTAAATTTTCTCAACTACAATGTTGAACCCAACTAATCCCTTCACCCAAGGCTTCTCTTCCCTCCCAAGTGTAAGTAAATCCTTCACACCCATGATCACATTCATCATTCAAATCAAAACAAGAAAATCAAGAAAGAAAGCCAAGAAATTTACATGAACACAATACACATCCACACTATCACAACACAATACCAAAATCTATAATACAAAGAATCACAATACAATGAATGATCCCATGAAAAATACTCCCTGATTGCAGATTAATTATGCAATACTAAAAGAAATAAAAATGAACATGGTTTGAACACCAACCTTGGTCTAGCTAAAAGCAATGAAAGTTTTTTAGAGCTACCTTAACCTCCCTCAAAACCATAATTGTCTCTAAACTTAGAGAGTGGGTGAACAACTACTAATTTGTCCAAGACTCTCAATAAGGCCTTCCTACTATCTATTTTAGCAAAGACACTAAGCCACTCCCTCTTACAAACTTGTCTCCCTCTAAATTTTCTATATTTGACTTAGTGGGAACATGGAAGAGAACACATGTGACAACTCAAATTTCGAATTAGTGGGAGAATGCATGGGTAAAGGGGCCCCCTAGGCTACTTAGGCCTTAGTAGAGTCAAAATTAAGTCCCTACAAGTTTTACTATCATATGGGTAGCTTATATTCACATAAAAGACACTTTGGGACCACCTAATGACCCCTCAAAACCCTAGCCAAGTCCAATTTCGAATTTCCTTTGATTATGACCCATCCTACCCTTTGCCAAGTGGGTTTTCTTATTCATTAGCAAGAAAATTATTTTTAGGGTAAAATGCCACGATGACCAAAACCCTAGATGACATGTCACTACACATAAAATCCACAAGTGTCAAGTGACACCAAACAAAAACACATTCCACATTTCCATGACATGTCCCTAATGCATCTTTATGATTAAAAATTTCCACATACAATAAAACTTATAGTTATGAAACAAAATACTTTCACAATGAGGCTTTTCAATCTTCCAAAGATTTGCCTTGGTTAAACTATGTTCACATAGGTTTGGAACTTGTTTCCCCCCAAAAATTTATATGGTTCCACTTCCTGCATATTAAACTCGAGTATCAGTAGTCCAAGGAGGTCAGATGAAATATATAGCATAAATGCATATAATTTTAAGCATTACATAATCAATATTAACATATTTCAATTAAATTTCCTTTTCTAATCACTTCCAATAATTCATTCAAAATGTTAAAATACCAAAATTTGCATATCATAAATTGTCATAAACAAATTAACATTTATCTACATATCTTAAATTATCAAAATCAATTTAACATTTTGCATCACATTATAATCTAAATCTATCATGTCATAAATTTACATCCAGATGTGTACAATCATTCATTACACAATATTAGGTTCTTAGTGCATATCATAGATGAAAAATAATACTATAATGTTGAGAGAAATAGATAAAACAAGCTACTATCCAACTAAGTCTCAAATAACTGTCAAAATATCAATGTTCCAAATATTAAAATGCAAGTAAAATATATATGCAATGAGGGGTTAGGGTGAGGCCTCACAGTGTTCTTGGTCCTGATTAGCCATTTTAGGAATGTGATAAGTTTCAATGTATGTTGGTTGGAAAGATCTCTAGAATAAGAACTCAATTGTATTGTTTGGAGACGTATGACCTATGCTAGTTTGAGTATCCTCTTGATACAAGGGTTTCCTAGTTTGTTGTATGTTTATGGAAAATTTTCTTTGAACACAAGGGTATCTAACTGACGAAGGAGATTGTGAAGACTCCTCACTAGATGTACTAGATACAAACTATGTATAAGCTAAGAAGCAACCTCTACTATGATTATGACCCCTATATCTATCTCATCTAAGTCTAAGGGGATGAAACATGTTCCCACTCCTTGTTGTAACAGTCATAGACAACGACAAAAAATAAAATCTTAGACATGGACCACACTAGAACATAGCCTCAAAGTGAGATAAGAGTGTTGTACACTTAGGAATGAGTCATTTGAGTAATGGTTAGAACAACAAAGAGTTATGACTATTGTGATGCAAAGTATGAAAAACACAAAAGGACAAAATAAAATAACTGAGTGAGGAGACTAGTTCATGTGTAGATCGTTATTTGTTGACTAAGAAAGAAATCATTATTTAACACTATTTACAGATAGAGAATTGACCAAATGTTGCAGACACAGATAAGACTTGGAGCACAAATAACTTTAACATAATAGTTCAGTAGTTTTTAGAACAAGATCTTGTGCAAGGATTCACAAGGGACCATGCAAGAAATCATAGTGAACCATGTGAAGTTTCAGAACAATAATTTTGAACTAGTTTTCTCATGCAAGGACTTGCACAGAGTCATGTAAGGATTTGATAGTTTGACTAAAAGATAGAGTTTTCGCATCAACAAATAGTATTTGACAAAATCTCGCACATAGATTTGTAGAGAGTCATATGAGGAACTGTAGAGAACCCTGCGAGGAAGTGCTGATAGGGAATTTTATCACATGAAAATTTGTAGAACTGGGCATGAGAAAAGGGACATACCAATAGTTTTTGACTAAGCTTGAAGAGAATTTCAATGGCTTTGACAATTTTGAATAGATGGTTGATTATGTTTACAATTTTTAGATAGATATCAGCATAGTTTTTAAGTTTTGGACATCATTTTGGTTTTCAAGTAGATAATTGTTCTCAAGCATGAGAAGTAAGTAGTAGTCACAAACAATCCGACCAAGGGAAAAGCAACTCAGAGGGGTAGGTGAGTCTGGACCTTTAGCTTGTTTGAAAAATTTGTACAAGTTTAAAGACTCCAAAAAAATACACATTATCCCTAAAACCAAAAATGGTAGAGGAAGCAAAACCTTTGTCTCACAACTTAAGTGCATGCATTCACCTTACACAGTTGTGTCATCCGATTAGAGGATGCTTATGTTTTTGATGTATTCCAAGGACTCAATAAAATATATGTTGAATGAACACCCTTACAAGGGTCAAGTGCATATACCACCTTCCAACATCCAGGTACATGCCCATGGTGAGTATCTATAGGAGAGATTCTTCCCCCTCCTTGCACAAAGATTATGCCCCCTTTTGGAGGTGAACCAAATAGTAACTAAGAGATTTTTACTTGGATTCCATTCATATTAACCCCTGGTGGCTTCACAAACAAATTTGAGGCCATTAGCCCACACTAGCATATGTAAGTGCACACACTTGACTAGCGAGATTGGGGTTGGCACCGACCAATGCAATATACATAGCCTCTTCTTAATATGCGATATTAGAATGAAGAAGGGGAAATTAACATAGCTTTAGAGTCTTTTTCTCAACAAAGCTTCCTTATTATAGTGAGTTCGAATCCTTGGTGAAAGGAATGTTCTCATTTGGGTCATTATAGATATCAGCATAGTTTTTAAGTTTTGGACATCATTTTGGTTTTCAAGTAGACAATTGTTCTCAAGCATGAGAAGCAAGCAGTAGTAAGTGCACACACTAGCATATGTAAGTGCACACACTTGACTAGCAAGACTAGGGTTGGCACTGACCAATGCAATATACAAAGCCTCTTCTTAATATGTGATATTAGAATGAAGAAGGGGAAATTAACATAGCTTTAGAGTCTTTTGCTCAACAAAGCTTCCTTATTATAGTGAGTTGGAATCCTTGGTGAAAGGAATGTGCTCATTTGGGTCATTATAGATATCAGCATAGTTTTTAAGTTTTGGACATCATTTTGGTTTTCAAGTACACAATTGTTCTCAAGCATGAGAAGCAAGTAGTAGTCACAAACAATCCAATCGCCCATCAGCATGAAGAAGGGGAAATTAACATAGCTTTAGAGTCTTTTGATCAAAAAATCTTCCTTATTATAGTGAGTTGAAATCCTTGGTAAAAGGAATGTGCTCATTTGGGTCATTATAGATATTCTTCCCACACCATCATATGTAAGTGCACACACTTGACTAACAAGACTAGGGTTGGCACCAACCAATGTAGTATACAGAGCCTCTTCTTAATATGCTATATTAGAATGAAAAAGGGAATTTAACATAGCTTTAGTCTTTTTCTCAACAAATCTTCCTTATTATAGTGAGTTGGAATCCTTGGTGAAAGGAATGTGCTCATTTGGTTCATTCCTAGAGGTTAGATTTCTCCAAAAGGCCCTCTAAAGGTTGACTTAAACTGGTGGTTTAGATCTAAGGGTCCAAGTTTCTAATTTCCCTCAAGAGGAAAGAGCATACTCCTCTACCTTGTTACCTTACCCAAACACGCAAAACATATTCACCATCAAGTTAGCTTATCGATCCTAACTTATCCTTTCTCAAGATTTTAATTTCCTAAAAGGAAGTCATCATCCCTTCATAGAAAAGACTCATATAGGAGAACCACTAACTTTCTTGCCTCCCTCAAGTACCATTTTTCAAAGGTGTCTAGGTTTCTAATTTACTCTTGGGCATCACTTCCAAGTAGTAAAGAGCATACTCCCCTATTCCTTTGTCTAGAATCTTACAAAGTTCACAAGCCCTATTAAACTATGTGTAAGAAAGTAGTAAAGAAAACACAACATTTTAATGGGTTTGAATTGATTATTTGACATGCGTATCTTTGAAAAATGTCCTACAAACAAATAGGCAGTACTATTTCAAGGGTTTGTAATAAAGTTTCTTTGACAAGCATCCTACAAACTACTATTAAGCTATTGAAAATCAAAAATCAAATTGAAAATGTTTTAGAAACAATGATTAGTTAATTCATGATGATAAAAATAGAATCTGAAAGTTGCATTTTACAATTATAGATGCCAAATTTCATGTTAAATTCTACATAGGCCCGAGTGAGAAAATGACATGTACCATGTGAGAAACTATGCAATTATACATGTTTTCACATGAGGAGGTGTAGCAAAGGGAGCTAAATCTCTGTTTCTTTATGCGAGAATGAGATTTTTCATGTGAGAAACTAGAGTACTATATGGACAAAAGTGACATAATACTAAAATATGTAGAAGAAAAGGAACAAATGAGGCATAAACTTGATAACCCCACAATGGGCACCATAAATGTATGTGGGAAATGTGAGCCTCGATCTTCGCACACACTTCAACATGATTATTATTTGAGAGATCATCCTAGAATAAACATGGGATTGTTCATCTAAGATATCCAACAATTTGATCTATTGCCCTCTAACTAGATTGATTATGCTATTGCTCTCAAACTGAGAAGCTAGCAACCAAACATCTAGAATGAAGGATTTATAGCTAAGTGAGATGCAATAGTAAGCTAGATGAGATGCAAGTATTAATCTAGAAATAAGAAAGAACAATTAATCTAGATGAGTGCATTTAAACTAAATGAGATTATTATGCAAGAATAATAAAGCTAAGAATGTAAATTCTTGAGTGATTAATTCAACATAAGTTCAATGCAAATCAATTATTAACCTCTATAATGGGGAAATGAAGGCTTCTTAAATAGAATTCAAAAATTGATAAATGGTTAAGATCAATTTGGATGGATGGTTGAGATTGCAAATGAGATTCAGTTGGAATGGAAACTTCCTTGTGCGGATGGAGTTAACTAAATTAATTCCATTTCCAATTCCAGTTCACTCAAAGTTTCCATTTTTGAACAGAAGAGAGAATTTGGAGAGTATATTTTATTTAGCAAAATTGAATATGACCTCATAAATGCATAATCTTAATTAATTGAATAATTAAATTCAATAAATTAAAATGAGGATATATCTTATTAAATCAAATACACTTAATTCCCTTGTACATTAGCTAAAAGTTTAATTTAAATTAAATTAAAGTATGAAGACTTATAAATACAAATTAGGAATTTTTTGCATTTGACACTTAGATCAAGTAGAGATTGTCAGAATCAGAATTGCCTAGTAAAATAGGACTTGAGATTGATTAAATAGACCAGAATTGGTTTAGCATGGCAATGTGCCAATTTTGGAGTATTACAACAACCATATATTTTAGGCCTTGTCAAGGTAGGTCTAAAACTGAATAGAAAGCCTTGCCAAGAGAGATCCAAAAAGAAACCAAGTATTCCTTATGCTATGAATTGAATATCATAATTATGAAAATTTGGGTTATACAAAATATTGTCTTTCTATAGATGATCAAGTAATATGTAATTTAGACTTGGCAACCTGTTCCAATGTCACTGTTTCTTATTTGGACATTCTTGGCTCCTTGGAGATGAATTCCATCTATATTAATGCTATGCTTAGGAGCTCTAATCTTTAATCCCATGACTTGGACTTTCGAGGAGTAGATTAAAGCAAGGTGCATTTTTTGACTATTCTAAAATTGTAAATTTGCCACCATAACACTTGTGCATTTTACAATAGACACTTCCTTAAACATGGCAAAAAAGCATCTAATTTGTCAAAAAAAATTGTAAAAAATGACACTATTGTGTTTAAGCAATAAAATAGTGATATTTAGGAAACAACCTACAACACAATCATTAACTATGAGCCTTTTATCTAAGAGATATTAAGTTCATGTGAACCATCACCAACTAATCCAAATTCTATAAAATTGAAATTCACTTAATGGCCCTGATAAATTTGCTTCCTCCAATCAAATGCTTTTCAAGAAACCACAATCTACATTTGAAATATTTCCTTTCAATCAACTTATTGATACCAATTTATTTTTCCCACTTTAAAAAAAAATGAGAAATAATTAGAGAGGTCCATCTACACATAAATTCATGCACAATTAGAGCTTACATATTTGATTGTATCATTTAAGGTACAATAATATCTTCTCATACATTAGCTATGACCTGCAAATGATAGGTAGATGATTTTAAACATTAGCATCATCATCTCTATCTTCTCAACATATATGTATCTTTCAAACATTCTTAAGGTTCCATGCACCTTAGTAGGCTCCAAACACTAATCCTTGTAGCCTTATCTTGGGGTTTTTAAGAAAGAAATCAAAATCTTTCAAAACAACTACCAAAACTAAAGGAGGATTTAGATACCCAATACTGAGCTCTACTAAACTACAAGATGGCAACCTAAAACAACAAAGAAAACCTTTCGATCTTCCCTAACTTCATACCATGAGAACATGCATCCATTGTGGTACTTTACCCTAAAAACACATGCAGATTACTATCCAACCAATGGCTAAAGAGAACTAGACCAATAACTAATGAGGTTAGGCACACAAGTAGTATTAGTATTGATTATAGGTTCCATTCAACTTGGTAGAAAGCTTTTGAACTATTACATACATGGGGTAAATATTTTCCTATCTATACTCCATGTCCCATGATGTATTGATAGTCAATTACTTCTATCCCTTGCATACTTTCTACAAATATGATTTACTGATAAATTCACTTGGCTTATGAATAAATGATGACACAAATTCCTTAGTCTTTCTCATTATTTTTAGATCAGTTCATTTAACTTAGGTACTACCTAAATTCTTTTCAATGCATATGTATTTGGTACTTAAATTAGGACTTGAACAAAGCCAATGCTAAAACAAAGCCCATATTCTAAAAACCAAATAATAAAACAATAAAACTCACTCAACCTATGCTAATTGATTTAGCTCAAGATCCTACAAAAAAATAATGGAGACAAGGAAAAATGGGCAAGAAAATTTAGAAAAACATATCATAGCATATATTTTTGGAAAAAAACAAGCCATAACCTAGCAAAATTGGTCTAGTTGCTGATTAGCTAGGTTAATTGCAAATTCCTATAGAACTATCATCTAATTAGGTACAATAAAATGAACAATCAACTGTACTTAGCGAGCAAGATCAAATACAATTTTCCAAGGTGATAGAATTGCATATGTAGATGTATGTATGTATGTATGTGTATATATATATGTATGTATGTATGTGTATATATGTATGTATGTATGTATGTATGTATGTATGTATGTATGAATGTATATGTATGTATGTATATATAGATCTTGTGGATTGTGGAGATCTAGGATTTCATTGCCATGCCCTTGTGATCGCTACATTTCATTCTCATGTCATTGTGATCTCTTCATCTCATTGTCATGCCCTTTGTGATCTTTGTATATGTATATATGTATATATTTATACACACACACACACACACACACACACACACACATATATGTATGTAGGTATGTATGTATGTATGTATATAAACAATGAGATCTTGGCACAATAGAAAAATAATAAAACTCACTCAACAGGTAGCATGGCCATGGGTATTAACACAAGATTTTAAACATAAAGATACAAGGAGTGAGTTAGAATGTATATAGGTTAACCTTACTTGAACTGTAAACTATAACAAAAAAGTTGCACTAGGGTATTATAGTACTATAATTATAGAAAACCACCTGATTTATCCGAATTGGTGTATGATGGTGAAGAGTTGTATTAGGTGAGTAAAGTTTACCAATGATTATAGGAATATAGCTACCTCAAAACAATTATAAACTAGAACTACTTATTTGTTAGAGTGAATAGTTCAAGAGTCTTGATCCCGTGGATACGAGTATGTAGGTAGTCTGGTAGGCAGAGCACGCCTCTTGTGTGTAGACGCCTTGGACATAGTTAGGTAGCACTTAACTATTTTAAGACATTATATGTTAACTCACGAGGCTTATATTTTAAGACATTATATGTACCTAGTGTACCTAGATTTTGAAAATAGAAGGCTAAACTCTATGTTTCAGCATTAACTCAACTTGTCTATTTAGACCCATTGATTATTTTCACAAGATTTTAAACATAACTATTAAAGGAGTTAGGATGTATATAGGTTAGCCTTACATTAACTATAAACTACAACACAAAGGTTTCACTAGTGTATTATAGTATTGTAATTATAGAAAAATGTCTGATTCGCTTGAGTGGGTGTATGATGGTGAAGAGCTATTTTAGGTGAGTAATGCTCAAAAGTGGTTATAGGAATACAAATACATCAAAAAAATTAGAAACCAAAACTACATATTTGTTAGAGTGAGTAGTTCAAGGGTCTTGATCTCATGGATACATGTATGTAGGCAGCTTGGTAGGCGGAGTATGCCTCTAGTGTGTAGATGCCTTAGACATAGTTACTTAACCATGTATGTATGTATGTATGGATGGATGGATGTAACTATTCTCTACTTAATAATGCCATCCACATGGGTGGGAGGCAGTTGAGCTTGCACCTTCTACATTATTTCATTTCCATTATTTGCACTCTCTAAATCAAAGCTATATAATTTTATCACTTGTAACTATAATTTTCAAATAGTAAAAACCACAATAGTTTATTATAATTCTATGGAACTTTGTAAGTTTATAAAATTAATTGCATTTATGTACATATTTTTCAAGTTTGATACTTCTCTTTTTCCTGACTCATAGTCGAAGAATGATTTTTTAAAACACATACTAACCAATTGGAGATTGAGCCAAAAAATTGTAAGAACAATTGTTCCAAAAGAGCTAAAAAAATGTGATTGGTGCGCAATAATCATCTTTTTATGCTCTTTTTGGTGCAATTGTTCTTACATTTTATGATTTTTTGTAAGAATAAAACTCCAAACTAATCAATAGGTGATCCAAAATTAAATCATAATTGGTTGAGGTATGTTTAAATACCCTATTTCACATGTTATTGAATGTTATGTGTTTATGTGCTATTGTTAATGAATGTTAAAGAATGAACTAATGTCAGATGTTAGCTTTGGACATTATGAGATTATTTTATGGATGCCCATAATTGTTTTTTACTTCATGTGACAATGAATGAATGTGAGATCCATTTGTTCTTAGGTACTCTTTCTAGGTTTTTGTATAATGAAAGAATGATGCTTTAAGTAATCATCTATGAATGTTGCATATTAATATTGATTTTTATGTCATGTTAATGAATATTGTTATGTGTTAATAAAGTCTTGATTAGTATTGTGTATTAATGAATTTTATATCATATCAATGAGTGCTATGTGATTGTATTGATTGAATGTTATAGTTCATAAATGGATGAATGAATAAATGAAGTATGCAATTAGATGATAATGGAGAATTTAGATTGATTTTAGGGGAAGGGGGTGAGGCCATATGGGCTTCCACCTTCACATGGTTAGCCTTGTTTAGTAGAGAATATTAAATTTTTCTCGACACCAACTGAAGCTCAAACTAACATACTTTCATTAATTAATCAATTTCATTTATTGTAGGTCTAGAATGATGGGATGATACTCTATGGTATAGGTATGAATCTCTCTAGAGGAAGATTGGAGGAATTATGATCCGCATAGGGATCCTATGAAGTTCAATTTGGTTGACCCTCCCTAGTAGAATATTGTTGTTATTGTTAACGATTGGGCTACCATCAAATTTGTTGTGGATAATCTAAGTATGCATATGATTATTTTAAATATTTTTTCATTCAATTATGGTGAGAGAGATAATTATATAATGATACTATAATTAGACATGATTAAAACTAAATTCAAATAATTTTCTATAGGTTTTTAATTTTTTTGGTATAATTTCTTGCTTAACATGTTTTTATCTACTAGGAACATGGACATGACATTTCATATTTAGAAAGATATGCAAGAATACAGTTATAATTGTGGAAGTTAGAGTTTTGAACACACATAGTCTGCAATAACATTGGCTCCAATCAAAGTTTAGACCTGCCAGAAAGATATTAAATGATGATAAAGTGTATTAGAAAAGTTTTAAAATATATAGAATACTTAATTGGGACTCTCAACTACCTATAGTATTCATGAACCTACAACAGATTTGACAATGTACAATTCTATGCAATTCTTACTTACTTACAAACATAACAAAGATTACAAAACTTTTAGATATGAATTTCCAAATAGTTATCCATGAAAATATTGTAACCATGGGCTTTTTGGGACTGAAATTGGAATGATCTTGTAGCCTATGATCTCCCTGCAATGTTGTATTTTGTCAATTCTATGACAGCAAACCCAATTCTCTATATTAGTTTTTCTCAAGTAATGAAAATTTATACATCTCAATATATATATATATATATATATATATATATATATATATATATATATATATATATATATATATATATATATATATATATATATATATATATATATGTATATATATATATATATATGTATATATATATATATATGTATATATATATATATGTATATATATATATGTATGTATATATATGTATGTATATATATATATGTATATATATATATATATGTATATATATATATATATATGTATATATATATATATATATATGTATATATATATATATATATATGTATATATATATATGTATGTATATATATATATACATACATGTATATATATATATACATATATATACATATATATATATATATACATATATATATGTATATATATATATATATATAAACCAATTCTTTATATTATTTTTCTCAAATAATGAAAATTTATAGAATTCAATCTATACATATACATATATAAAAAATAATTTCATATAACTAGCTAAATTTTGTATCTGAATAAGGTAGGGAGCCATGAAAGGATTTGTTGAATTCACAAACAATGATCTTGAAAGCCTTCTAAAGAAATTTTCCATGCTTAGTCCTATTAAATATCTAGATCATGGTACTTCTCCCTTATCAAGAACTACAACAACACTCAACCTTGATCAAGTACTTTTTTGTATTTTTTTGTTAACTACAATTCTTTACTTTAATTCATATGTATACCAACTTTCTTTAATGCTCACCATTTTCCTTGACAGGTATACTTGGCATCTATGAATAAAATATACCAATGTAAGTTGCAAAATCATCTATTGAATATCAATAGAAATTTATGAATACAATTCAATAAAAATTTATGAATATCAACTTTGAATTTTACATTCTCTCTTTTACACTGATTTAATCATTCTTTAAATCACATTTGGGATTCTTCATTTATTTTAGGGGAAGTAGTAGCTAGGAATTTGAGGCTATGGATCTACAGATTCTTCCAAGAGTTCAAAAGATATTGATCTTTAATTATTGGTGAGAATATAATAAGTTTTGATATATATTTCTAAATATTGAATATATGAATTAATAGTATCCATTTGAGTACACATTCACTAGTAAGGTGTTGCAGAGATAGTATTGGATCTATACATCACATGGATGGAAAATAGTGGAGTAGCGCAAGAAATATTCTTCCAAGATTTTGTGTTGCTAATTATTCTTCACTTGTATTCTTTGTTGAAATGTTTGAAATTAGCTTCTATCCCACCTTTAACCTCTGACCCCACAGTAGGGTATCAATGTGATAATCAAAAGACCACCAAATGATCCCACCAGAGTTGTTATAGAGAATAAGATTCCCAAATTCTTGTATCTCCATCCTTTGAAAAGATTGGGTGGATATTTTTTTAGACCACATGAGTATGCCATATGAGGTCCTTAACACAAGTTCCCCTTTGGAGGTGAGTGTTAGGGCTGCATTTTCTTGCACCAATTGGTCTTAAATATTATTCATTTTATTACAAAAATTTCTTGATATTCAAGTTGCAAAGATTAAATAACCTATACTGATGGTAATTGACACCAATTAATATAAGAATGAAATATTTTGATTTAAAATTGATACTACTTATAATATGATGCTATAAGATATTTCTATGTCTACCTTGTCTTTGGAAATATACAAGATAGTGGGCTCTTAATGATTACTTTCCTTTAGTATTTGCAAATTGATTTTTGAAAGGCAAGTACTCCCTTCAGAAATTGAATAAGGATAAATAGCTAATAAGAAATACTTGATGATTTCTTTGAGAATGGAATTGATTCTTATAATAGATCTCATTGTTATTGGATACTTGCACCCATAAGTTGGGATAGTACCTTTCATTTTTAGAAATGGACATTTAATGGTTAATCGCTATCTTTGCATCGTTATGAATATTCACTATTGATTAGTTTTTTCACTTCACTTGTCATTATTTGATTAATCTTCCATATGTCGTGATAATGTGACTGTCTATTTTCCGATGGAAAACTACATACATATGTACACACACAACTATGGTTGTATTTATGTTGTTTGATGTGAACATGGGAATATACAAAATTTGTCCTTTGATGTCCAATCTTATTAATCAATATCTCTTGTAATGGTTATAATTGATGGGTGATTATGATGATCATTTGAGAAATACATAAGCTGATAATCTTGACATGCCTGCTAGTTGATATTTCATGGTTAATATTACCATTTATTGTAGATTGGTTTGGTAATTCATGATCTATATGGTTATCTCCTTAGTGATAATAATTTTTGGATGATCATGTTGCTTGTCCTATCATGTTACTTGCTATTTTTATTATCTCGTCTTTGTATGATTAATGATAAGGATTTATATTGATATATGATCAATGGATGGATGTTATGATGTGACAATAGTGGGTAGAATGTGTGCAAAATTAAGTTATCATACTTATCAATTATTAGCTATTATAAATTCCTTTGGATGGAAATAACTTTATTGATTTTGTTGAGAATGACTCAAAAACCAAGATGTTATCTAAGAGAGTGTGAAATAGAAAAGAAACCCACAACAAATATTAGAATGAAAGAGAACAACTTTGTGGTTTTTCATAACTATTATTGTTGAATTTTCCATCAAGTTGTTCATTAGAGTGCAATGAGATTTGATTTAATGAAAATTATGGTGTGGCATACTATTTGTTCTTAGTATTTTATTTCATATTATCTTTGAGACCTTGATCACTAATCCCAAGATATGAATGCTAGAATATATGATTTTCAGGTATGTGTAGCAATCAAAGTGAAGGTATCTGTTATAGTTTTCACATCATCAGGACGGGCTGCAAGGCACCCATAATTTTCTACTTTTTGAATGATTTTTTTCCACCATTCACATGCTTCACATTGATTTTCTTCCACCATTCACATTCTTCTTTGATGCCCCCCTTTTTCCTTACTTTCAAACATGTGATCATTTAAGCTTATGAGAGGACATGTGCTTCCCACACATTCTAGTCCCCATGTTAGTTTCATATGTTGCACATTTCATGCACACTATGGATGATCCCATCTCTTGTGAGAATCTTCTTTGGGTTGTCAATTGTTATACTATTTTAAGTTTAGATGGATCACTATACTCTATTTACTGAGAGGATTTGTCATCTTGTTTCCTTCTAGGAGATTGATATGAAATAACAGTATAATATTTTATCTAATGTGTTCTAGAGTTCTATGAGATTTATGGGAGGAATTTTTTTGTTCAAACATTGTGGCATTTCCCTTTGCATTTTCCATTGTTATCCCCTATTCAAAGGTGTCTGGTATGCTTTTTTTTTCTAAGACGTTGTCACTTTCAGGTGACATTCTAACTGAAGTGCTTCGCATCTCCCGTCCTCCTAAAATTCTATCTCCTGGAGCTATAGATATTCCCCATAATAACTTTCTAGGTAGTATGTGTTTTCCCATTCAACATAGTAGATGACATTGTTGTTTATTCTCACTGTCAGCTTTCCTTGATGTTTGAGAGTGGTAGTTTCTTGTCTCAAGCTTTTTCTTTGATTTTCATCAAATTGATGTTTCATTGTGGGATCCATTCTCTTCTGGATAATGAGATTATATTGAATTTAATTTTAAATTGAAATTAGTGATCATTGTTTAGTAATTCTCCTCTTGATTTTTTATATTGATTTTTCCAATTATATCTTTTAGGAAGTATGGTTATTCACTCTGTGTTTCAACCATCTAAAGAAACTACATTTACAATTTTTGCGAAGGCAACACAAGGTGGGCCCCCGTGTCCCTTTTGAGAAAGTTATCAACTATTTTGTAGATACAAATAGTGGCCAATAAGATTGTATTATCTTTTTATCTTCTCTATCTATGTTTGGTCAGCATGAAATTATCATTGTCATATATCCTTAGATAATTCCACATTCATGTTTTATATCTTTTTTATTTAATAAAAACAAATTAACTTTCTCCCTAGAAGACAAGTTAAATGTTTTAACATCCAGTTGATCATGTTTATACAATGTGATAATGATAAAGTACTCCCTTTTTATTGTAGACAAATCATCATGGGGGAATTGGGCTTTAGAACATGTTCTACACTTGGGCTTAAAGCTTGTCATCATGATTGGCATGTATAGCTTTATGGAATCATATTTGTTGTTGGTCAAGTTTCCATAAAATTGTAATAGACGATGCATCTTTTGATATAAATTCTTTTTTTTTTCTATTTTGAACTTTATATTTCTGATTTTTTGGTGGATACCTAACGAAGACCATTCATCTAAAAAATTGCACTTTGTATCTCATTTTCATGATTGATGAAGTTGCTCTTTATATCAACTTTCAATATTTCATGTTAGAGCATGCAGTCAAACTGAAATGGTAGAATCCATTATTGTAAATTAGAGGAATAATTATACTCTTATAGAAATAATGGGAGTTTTATCACCGTGTTGAGATATTTTGAATTTTTTTAAACTTATATTTCATATGGGGCTTCATATTTTAGGACTTTTCTTCATCACATTTGACCAAGTGGAATGTTATGTTCTTGTACTATTGCTTGACCAAAAAGAGAGAGGAACAAACACATTATCTATGGATTATGCCCTACTTGAAAGTGTGAAACAACATTTAACTCTCCTGCATCCATTTTCCATGGAGATAATTAGCAATACATTACAAAATTACCCCCAAAAAAGAACGAACCATCAAGTAACCTTTCTCTATAAAAGAAAGATAATTTTATAATCTGTACAAAGAATTTTCCCACTTATGATTTCTTTTGATTGCAATGAGGGTTCATGCATCCCTCAAACATGCATTAAAATCCAAATATGACACCCAAGTGATGAGTAGTGTGCAAATTGAAAAATATTGAAGACTACTTTCAGCTCCTATATTGTCACTAATCACTTGGGAAAAATAAGCCATGTTTTATTCAAACATAGGTGCATAGGCCTCCTATCATGCAGGATATGACCTCCTATATTAGTCTTTCTTGAAGTCAATGTTACTGTCTATGGTTCTCATATAGTGATTATTGTTTTCATTGTTGCATACTTGATATCATGCAAGTATGTGCATAAAAAATATAGAATATATGAAAAGAAAAGAAAAATATAACCATTGAAAACAAATAACTCCCACAATATTTTGAATTTGGCTTAACCATCTAAAATAAAATTGGCATAATAATTTCCTAACTGAGAAAAACATTTTGTGTAAGATTATTGTATTGAAGATTATTCCAGAAAAAGTGAGATTTATCCTTAATATGAAGCCCCCTACAGATGTCATTGGACTTAACTCTTTCTTGGACACATTGGGTACTTCCAAAAGTTCAATAAGAACTTATGCATAAAGATCCAATCGGTTGGATAAGTTGACTCGAAATGGTAAGCCATATGCATGGGAGATTGCACAAGGAGAGGCCTTTGAGGAGCTCAAACAAGGCTAGTGTGTATGCCCATTTTGGCATACCTAAATTGGCCCAAGGATTTGTGTGCTAAAGGTATCCACATGAACATATCAATCCTTGTGCCAATTTAGATATGCCAAAATGGGTGTGCACACTAGCCTTTTTTGAGCTCCTTAAAGGCCTCTTCGTGTGCAATCTCCCAATGCGTATGGCTTTCCATTTCAAGTCAACTTATCCAACCAATAGGATTTTTATGCAAAGGTATTAATGAACTTTTGGAAGTACCCAATGTGTCCAAGAAAGAGTTAAGTCTAGTGGCATCCATAGTAGGCTCTATATCAAGGATAAATCTCACTTTTTCTGGAATCTTCAATCCAATTTTCAATTTTTTAAAAAAAAAAGTAGGTTGGTCAAAAATTCCACCAATTCTTGTAAGAATTCATTGAAATTTTGACAAATTTTTTACCAACTCATCGACTAGGATTTTGTCATGGGTTTGGCATCTTGGTTGATCAAGGATCACAATTGGTTGAAATTTTGACCAAACTTGGACAAATTGTTTACCAATGTATTGACATTGTTTCTCATTGACAAGGATGACATTTTCAACCAAATTTTTCGTCGATATTTTGATGCTTAGAGGATTTGGTCAAAATTTAGACGAAAAAAATAGAGATGAAACTATTGGTCGAGAATTCAACCAATATGAGTAAAAAATTTGACCAATTTTGGTCAAAAAATGAGTCAAAATGTACTAGTATTTGTGAGCTTTTGTACATTAGATATCCTTTCTTCAAGTGTTGTTGCCATTGTCCTTTTGTCTTCCTCAACTACAGTCTTTTCTTCCACATATTTCTTCTTGTGCTCAGTCACTTAACATAACCTTATTAATTGAATCTCATGTTCCTTTTTTAGTCCTCTGACTTCTTCATTTAGGAGTATATCCTTATCTAGTAGATCTACAATTTTTGTGTCATTTGAATTTATTGGTTCAAATAGTCCTTTAGTTTCAATTTCTTCATAAGAAAATTACTTGTCTTGAATAGACAATTCCTTTCTCCTTTTTAGGGATTTCTTTAGATCTTGTCTTGTTGTCTCAAGTTTCTATAGTAAGAGTTGGATGTCAACCACCTTCTTGTCAATATTTTTGTCCAATCTGGAAGCCTCCATATCCAAGATCTTTACTCCAAGTTGTTAAACTTCTCGAAGAGAACTTGGCTCTAATATCAATTATTGGAAGTCTTAATTGGACACCAAGATGCTGAGGGGGGGGGGGGGGGTGGTGGAATTAGGATCTGTAACACTTAAATCTTTTTAACAATTCTATAATGCATTCACCATACTTACCATCTCATATCCAGTTTCTTATGCATGCATAACTTATATAATCAAACTGTAATAACATGTAGATCTAATTTATCAATCACATGCATGAAAAGTAACCACATGACACTCAAAAACATTTTAGAATGAAGGTAAACCTGGGGTGGGGATGACACCCACAAATCTTCACTATTGTAGTAATAAAGTTAACCTATTAGGGTTACAATGTTTGACCATATCTAATGATCTACCTTGTGAGGGGTCTACCCTATGAAAAGCTTTTGAGACTGTTAGATCTCACCTTATTAGAGGATTTCACACTTACAACAAAGTAAGGACTCTGTTAGGAGATTTATAAATATTTGTTTAAGACAACTATGTTAAGGGATTTACCCTCTCTCAATCTCTTAGAATTGACTTAGTACATGTGTTCCTCAATTTTCTCTAATAAGCTAATATCGGATCTCCTCTTTTCAATTTGATCTAATCTCTGATCTGACCTTCATTGCCTAACTAGGTCACTTGCTTTGTTTTGAAATAATAGAAAACGTTTTCATCTTCTGCAATGTTCACATGAATCATATGAATATCTTGTTCACTCCTTCATATCTTTACCATACCATACTCTATCATCTATATCAAAATAGTTCATGTTCTGCCCTATTTAAAGATTTTCATAAAGAGTTTTCTAGATGCTTCCCTCTTTTTCCTCTCCATCTAATTCAATTATCACATAACATAGGGATCTATGATCCACATCATAAAACATGTAAAACTCTTTGTAGAAAACTCTACAAGTATTAAACATTATGTTTATGTTAACTTAAAATGGTTTACCTCAAAGTTTGCATCATTCTTGACTCAAATGTAAATTTTGTGTTGCTCGACACATACTATTTCTAATATTCAACACTTACTATATATGTTGTTGTCACTCAGTCTCTATCAATGTTGTTGTCACTCAGTCTCTATCATGCTCGATACCTTCTATATAACTCAGCTTCAACATACTTGAACTACTCAGTTAACACTCCACTTGGCTTACATTGAAAATAATTGGTGACCACATACTTTCTTGGCTCCTATAGAGCTCAATATACACAAGTTTATATGCATGACATAGCCTATACAAAGTAGATTGGTCATAGTGATGACTGTCTGACTCTACCTAGTTAATGACTAAGTTTTTGACACTAATGGACAACAACAGTTAGAGAGACCAACATACCCACCAAGGTTAGTAGAGCCAAAATTTAGGATTTAATCATTGAGTATCAATCCTAGTTATTGGGTAAATTGTGTTGGATTATGCAACATCAAGCAAGCAAGGCTCATAGGTTTTCCAACCAAAAATTTGAGGAACCAACAAGTTCCATGAGATTGGATAGGGGAACTTGTTAGTATAATAGCATGAGATGAGGTTCTATGATCTGAGATAATATTCAATTTATAACCATGGTGAGGTACTCCTCACTCATCACTTTATTTGGGGTCTTAAGGAATCTATAATGAGAGGTCCATATGCTTCAACATAGGACACTCACATTGGCCACTGATAAGGTGAGGATTTTTTAGAGTAATGTAGCCAGAGGTTATAGTAGTAAAGCGAGTACTCAGGGTCATAGTGAACAACCTACAAGATTAGTTGAACCTCCTTCATAGGCACAACCATCAGAATAGACTCGTACCCAGTCAACACACCTTTGAGAGGTGGATGTTAATGGCCTAACATGTAACACTACACCAAGAGTTAGAAGAGTGGTCATGGTTCAAGTACCATAGGTAGGTGTATGTTTCAAAATAGGCTACACACACTTCAATATGGTATGTTTCAAAATAGGCTACATGCACTTCAACATAGTCCTTGCATGTTAGATTCATTTGAGAATGAAAATGAGGTTGTTCATCTTGAAATATACAAGCAAATTGACCTGCCACCTTCTATCTAGTAGGGGTTTGAGTACATTCTCCCAGAATGAAGAGCTTTAGTGACCGTAAGACCTAGCTCTATAGAATGAAGGATTTGAAAGCATGAGATTCAATGTAAATGTAAAACTAGATCTTTTTGTGTTTTCTATGCAAATAGATGAATTAAGCTATATGAGAATGCATATTTAAGCTGAGAACAAGCAATAAAGGTATCTAACTAAGATGCATGAAAGATTACTAAATGTTTTTGGGTATTTTAAGATGCAATAGAAATGAAATCTAAGCTGTCAAATCAAAGAACAAGAGTAATCTAAGATGAATATGAATATGCAGCTAGAAATGAGAACACTGTGCAACAAAGCTTAGATGCAAAGAGCGAGTTCTCAATTCAACAAAGTTTCAATACACAAAAAAGTGGATCCTTTGCGAGAGATAAGAGCTTTCTATTTATAAGAAAAGTTGGTCAAAAGTACAAATAAAGGAGCATAAGGAATATGACCAAAATAGGAGATTTTGTAAGAGTAGGGTTATGATGCATCATATTCTTGTGTCATTTGTCTCATCTCAGAACAGTCTTTTTGAAAGTGTCACTTGATTGATCAATATTCTAAAAGGTGTCTCATATTTGATTATTTAAATTCAAATAAATGAATATGTGGAGATAATTTAATATAGATTAATTAATAAATCCCATTTTCATTTATTATTGGCTCAAGTATATTAATTTAAGTGAAAGTGTTAGAACTTTAAATTAAATCAATTAATGAAAGGGGTTTAGCTAGCCAATTTTAATCGAATATTTATGAATTTATTAAATTTGGATGATTGTTGTAAATTCTGGATTTTATGCAATTTATATTCTAATCAAGTAGCATCAAATGGGACTAGAAATGCCCAGTGATCTATGAATTTTTCAAACATAGATTGATTTAAGCATTTAGAAGAAAATTGGTTTAGGAGACTAGTTTTAGGGTATTACATTTTCCACTCTTTGAATTGATGTGTGAATAGTGCATTGATTCAAAGAATAATCTAATTCTAAAGCATGGAACAAGAACTAAGAATGAGAATTGAGATTGGTTCCGAGCTTGGTTGAATGAAACTGAATCCTCTAGAGTGTGATTGATGTAGATGGTGAAGAGATAAATACGTATCTATTAGAAAGAGTTTTTAGGATTGTCTCTAGAATGAGGCTTAATCCTCTAGAATCCAAGTAAAACACTTGGATACAAGTCCTTTGAGAAAGTAACAAGAATTACAACAATTAATAGGACTATCTCCATTATGAGGCTTAATCCTCAAGATTCTAGATAGAACATCTAGATACTTGTCCATTGAATGGTGACTAGAATAGGGTTTTAGGATTATCTCTAGAATGGAGCTCAATCCTTTGTAGTCCAAATAGAACACCTAGATATCAATCCATAAAAGAGTTGATGAGATCTATCATGAGCCATAGGATCATCTCAAAAGTGAGACTTAATCCTCTAGAGTCTAGGTTGAATACATAGATACATGTCCAAGGTGAGGGTTGTCATGAGCTAATATATGATGATACATGATTTATATGGGCTATAGGAATTCGATATGCCTCTAGAGATTTGAGATAGTCATGGGCAAGTTATAAGATATCCAGTTGAAATGGGATATAAATAACAAAATATGCCCCTAGTGATGAGATGCCCCTAGTGATGCAGACTTTGAATTTTGAAGCAAGATTTGATTGATGTAGAGAAATGTGTTCATCCTTGCCTCCTTAAGAGTGAAATCAAAGGATGAAACATGAGAAGGGTTATGAAGAAGATTTGATGAGATTTGAAGATTGGGTTAAGGATTCAACACAATATAGAATAGGTCAGAATAAATTGAGATTGATTTGGAGCGAGAATGAAGCCACATGATGAAGAATTTGGGTCCTAGTTGACCAAGTTTGACCAGAGTTTACTAGAATAGACTAAAATTAACCATAGTTGACTTTTTTTGGAAAAGTTGGAAAGTGTATGAAAATGTTGATAGAAAAAGATTCTAGGATAAGCTTAGTGTTAAAGAAATGGACTACACAAATGATCGATCGTATCAATCCCAAAAAATTTAATCACATATTTTAGCTGCTTGAGAGTCAAATTTCAATTTTGATTTTGATCCTGAAAATAGATCCAAGACTATCAAATTAGGTATGAGGGTGGTTTGATCACTTATATTATAGTCAAGATGAAAATGAGATGCATATAGATAACTCTCCACCCATCAACATGTCAAATGTGAGCGAGCAAGTAAGTGAAACCATGTCAAAATATAAGCCTAGAAAATGAAATGCAACCTAATTGAATGCAAACCTAGGACTTGGTCACTGAAGAGTCATGTTATATTTTTCATCACTAAGTATTGTTTTGGTAAGGCCCTGATGTGTTATACAATCCTCACTAGTATTTCTATCATGAGAATATCAATATGACATTAGTCAGAGTTTTTGTCAGAAATAAATGTAAACATTAAGGCAAAAAGAGCCAAAATGACTAGAACATCCTTTCCTACTAACTTAGCAAGTGAAAATAAGAATCAAGGCATAAGCACCTAGATGAACATAATTTTTCTTGCATACAAGCACACTAAACATGCAAGAGATCCTTCTCATGCTAAGCAATAGTAAGTATTCTCTCCTCAATGACCCTTTATTGTTCATGACCTATGGTAGAAGTTTGTTGGATGCACCCACAGTTACATTCACTTTACAAGATGGGTATTCATATGTATTGTAGCATAGATAATTCACTCAAATAAACAAGGAGAAGAACCAACCTCACTGAACTACACTGAAGTGTCCTTATAAAATGGGTCAAAGTACACATGGTCATCGAACATGAGATAGAGGCTCTTATAGTGGACACTCATTTTATTAGGACATTCCAGATCATTGGAACTAAACCAAAATGCAAAAAACAACAAAAAGATCATGCCCCCAATCCTTGCAACTCTAGTTGAGATAGACATATTGGAGTCACTCAAAGGGGAATGACAAAGAAAAAGAAAAGCACAACATAGATCAAACACTTTTAGTTATCAGTTGTCATATGAGTGGATTGATGTTAAGTTTCAAATTCAAAGTGTGTGTAAGAAATCTCTTTAGTATAAGGGCAACCATAGGCAAACTTAGTTAGGACAACTGGTGACAAGGCATGAGAGATTCTAGGATAGAATAGGACATTGCCCCTAGACAGATGGGTTGCCTGAGACCTATGAAGAATTTCAATCCATGGAGGTATGAGTAGTATCTCAAAGATTTCAAGCTTATGTACAAGCGAAAGTAGCAAATGAAAGCAAGAAATTGCAAAAAGCAAAGCACTCAAAGAAGGAAAGTGAAAGAAAAGAACAACTATACAACAACCATGAGGTATAATGATAGATGGATCATTTTGAACAAGGGGAACCTTTTTGCCAAGTTTTCATTGTCTTGGCAAAGATTTTATTTTTTCTACCATGACACCTTTTTTCTAGGTTTTCATCAATGACACTTTTTGTTCTTTTTCAATTTTTTTGTTCTTTTTCATTTTTTCCCTTTTTTTGTATTTCTCTCTTGATCTTCAAAAATATCATTAAGGATGATGGAGGGAATATCTTGGTCTTTCTTAGAAGGATAGGATATGCGAGATAGAAGGCTACGTGGCTCTTGAGATGGAGGAATGATAGCTTGGAGGAGTATGAAGGGATCTTGTACAATATAACTCAATTGAATTAAAAATACTAATAAAATGTACAAATTATCATTATATATTATTGGCAAATGACATAGTTTGTTAACAATTTATCATTTAAAAGATAACTTTAATGAAAGAATTTATTTCCACCACTATTCAATAAATAAAAGGAGTAATAGAAATAAATATATTTAATAAATAAAAAAAGAAAGAACCTATAAATAAATAAATATGTCATACCCTCTAAGGTATAACCCATGTCAAGCGACGTGACCACAAGTCACATTACTAAGGACAAAAAAATGCATATTTAATATAGTCACCACTGCCATAATAAAATATGCCATGGTTCTATTGACCATAGATTTAAAGAGCCTTATCTCCATTCCTTCATCTGTTGTATTAATGTTAACAAGGAACAAATCCATAACACTCTTTGAGGTCCCCACTAGCGCAGATTTCCAACCATTTTTTGTGGGTTTTTGAACTACAGAGCCGACGAACCATTGCCTTCAATAGCACCACGACTTCACTATATCCCTTCAAATTTCTACAACTTTGAACATATCGAAATTCAAACGAAGTCTATTAAACTCCACGCATCTCTTGTTTTGTTATGTTATCTTGTAGAAAATAGTTGTTGGATTTGGATCTAGATCCATGCTAAAAATTGTGGCTTGTTATCTGATGCTTCAGTTTAGTTTTTGGCATCAAACCACTATGAAACAAAGATT
Source organism: Cupressus sempervirens (assembly GCA_028749045.1). Lineage (NCBI taxonomy): Eukaryota > Viridiplantae > Streptophyta > Pinopsida > Cupressales > Cupressaceae > Cupressus > Cupressus sempervirens. The sequence continues at coordinate 423,861,282 of CM053793.1, read as the reverse complement.
ACTCATGGAGACATAAGCATTAAGAGTTCATGGTTCTCGTGAATGAAGTTTGATGAAATTAGTCACCTATAATATTGGTGGATATCTTATTACGCCGAGAGGCGTTCTATACAATGGCAGCACAAATGCCCAGCACGGGAATATGCCAAGATTCCTTGTCAATAAAAAAGATTTGGGAGCAGTTACAAACTTCCAAATTAAATATTAAAAAAGAATTCCTGAAATAATAGCTGGCCGAAATAATAGGAAGCCAAATGGAGGCCGAAATAATAGGCCTGAAAAAGTAGGGCGCGAAAAAGTAGGACTCGAAAAAATAGGGCCCAAAAAAATAGGGGCAAAATAATTTTGCATGCACATTCATGCTTATTTTTTGTGGGGAGTGGGGGAATTTGAAACAAATTCATGGAATGTGAAGAGACATCTGTTGGGGGATATGAGGAGCCTCTCAGAAGTTATAAAACCAAGGCTCCTCATTTCATTTTCATTTTATGTTTTTGCAGGAAGGAAGAGGTGGAGGTTATTGGAGGACTAGATTGGAGTTTTTGAATAGGAGTAAATTGAAGTTTTGGAGTAACCTTTTTGCAGGTGAGATTTCTATTTTTTATTTACATTTTCATTTAGATTTAGATGTAGATGTAAATTGAAATTCAAAATTAGTTATAATATTCTACTTTGATTTAGATTTCAATTTTAATTAATTTCAATTTGGTTGGCTCTCCTCCGCAACAAACAGTGTATTGTGTATTTAATGGGTGCATTGGAATGCAGATTATCAGCCTAATGGCCAATCTCCAGTTTCCTCCACAAGCAAACCAATCTCTGGAAAGATCCCTCTTCCGAACCGAAAGGATGTGGCAAATTTCTCTCCTCCTCGGCCTCTAAAAACAGAGGAAATTCCCAATATAGTTGTTGATTTTTGAAATGCTGCCAGGAATGCAATAGATGCAGATATGTTTTTTTATTCTGGTCTATCTTGGTTCGAAGAAGAGAATGTTCCTTTTGTTGACATAATCAGTCCTTTTATGAATAGGGTTTGACGATGTTGAGATCCATGGGGCGCATGGGTACCTTGTGGACCAGTTCATGAAGGACAGCGTGAATGATCGAACAGATGGCTATGGTGGAACATTGGAGAATCATTGCAAATTTGCACTTGAAGTTGTGGAAGCAGTGGTAGATGAAATTGAAGCAGAGCATGTGGGAATTCAGCTTTCTCCATTTTTGGATCATGCAGAAGCATATGACTCAAATCTAGAGGAACTGGGACTTCACATGGCGGAGGCTCTAAATAAATATAAGATATTGTACGCTCATTTCTTTGAGCCCAAGATTGATAATTCGCAGACGATGATAGCGAGTGAAAAGAGCCTGATTCCCATAAGAACAACATTCAAGGGGACATTTTTGGCTACAGGGGGTTATGATCGAGATGATGGTAACGAAGCTATTTCCAGTGGCAAGGAAGATTTGATTGCTTATGGTCGACTGTTCTTGGCAAATCTAGATTTGCCGAAAAGATTTGAGGTGAATGCGCCCCTCAATAAATACCACAGAGAAACATTCTCTACTTTTGATCCTGTTGTTGGATACACAGATTATCTATTCCTCAAATCTTGAGTGCTTTTGATATGTCCAATGTAATCATGCCTTCTCTAGATATTTGCAAGCCAGAGTTCTCATTCAATTTTCAGACAATTTATCTTGTGTTAGAGATCAATCGATTTTCAATACCATGAAATATGATAAGTCAATATTGGCAAACTTTTTTAAAGAGGAAGATTCATTTGCGTTGACCATTTTTGTCTTCTAAATTTAAATTTAAATTAGGGTTCATTGAAATATCCGAGAAAACATAGATGGTATATCTAAACTTTAAATATGTAATATAAAATTTATTATTAATTGTGATTTAAGGATGTATTTAAAGTACGAAAATACATGTCGTATTAGCCATTTTTACACCTTTGAACTGTATAGATGGGCTAAAAAAACTATAAGAACAAATGAATTGATAGGGTAAATTTTTAGAGAACTATCAATATGACAAATAAATTTATTATTAAACTATCAAAATTTGTTATTAAACTCTCAATGTTTGTTATTGTTATAGGCAACTTAGTATTTTATTTAATATACATAAATGTACTTAGTATTTTATTTAATATACATAAATGTGATTTCATAATATGTATAATCTATATATGTATGATAAATATATAATATTAATATGTTTCTTTTTCTTTTTTTCCCTTTATGTTTATATATGTTTCTATTTTGTATTTGATGATTGTATATTTATATTAATTTAGAAACTTGTTGAAATAGAATATAGTAAATTTAAAAATTTATTTTTAGCAATTTACAATATTAGATATATATTTTTATATATAATTATATTATTTAAAAATCTCTTAAAGTAAATATATGAACTTAGAAACTTGCTTCTTTTATTTGAAACTTTTGTATAGATTACTAATTTATAATTATAAGTCCTTCATAGAGAATTTTACATAGATGACTAATTTATATAATAATTGTCTAAAATATAAAATATTTAAATTTAAAATGATCTATTAAATAATTTTTAAATTAAAAAAATTGACAATCAACGTTTTTTTTAAACGTAAAATGAAAGGTATGAAAAAAAATCTAGCCGTCATAAAAAAATATATGGAGCGGTCGTCAAATTCCAAGCCTGCTTAGGAGTGTCAAATTCACCAAGGTAGATGTAATCTAAGGTTTTGGCTATGGAGGGTCAAAATGTACCTGCATAATCAATTTGTGTGTATTTTTTTAGAAATTAAAATTCATAAATCTGTTATATGCAATTTTTAAATTAATTAATAAAAGTGCATTTTGGTCCTTGTATAGAGAGTGTCGTAATCTAATAGGGAGAGATTCGAAGTTGATAATTGGCGTTAAAAAGTGTATATTGCAACATGTGTTATATAACGACTTGTATTTGTGTAAGTTATAGTAGTTTAATTAGATATAAAATAGATATAAAAATCTAATAGTTGGGTTAAATTAATATAAAATAGATATAAAATTAAACCTAAGGGTTAAATTAAAATTGAAAACCTTAGGGCTACTATTAATATATCTATTTTATATCTAATATATATTTAATTTTAATTAGATATAAAAATATAATAGTTTGCCTCAAGATCCTTGACCCATTTTAAGGGTTATAATTTAAGGTGATCCATTCCATGTGCAAGCCATCTTTTATACACACTTTCAAGCATGCAAGTCATCATTTTATGTATGTAAAAAATTAAAAGAATTCTATATACATCTAGATTTTTTGAAAAGAATTCTATTTACATCTAGATATTTTGATTGAAATAACCATAATGTAAAAACAAAATAGAAAATAGAAATGTTAATATATGTATGTAGAAAAAATTAGAAAGATTGCATGCATCTAAAAAAATTCTATTTACATCTAGATTTTTTTAGAATGGAAAAAAATGGATAATAGAAATATCAGTTGCATGTTTGTAGAAATAAATTAGAAAAACATGTATCTAGAAATTAAAAAGATTCTATATGTGTCTAATTTTTAGATTTTACTTTATTCTAAACTAATTATTGATGGATATATATTTTAAAAATATTTATGTAGTTTAAAGTTTAGATTTTAATTATTTGTATGCAAATAGGAAAAATAATAAATATTTTATATATGTAGATTAATTTCTATTTTTAAAATTTACAAGTAAATGAGTACTTTATTCATTTAAAGTAAACAAGTTTTTAAGTAATATATTTTTATTTTAGAAATATAATCATAATGTTCATTTATTATTACTTATTTAATATACTTACTCTCAAATCTAAGACAATAGAAATGATATTTTATTAACTTTGAAATAGGGAAGTGTTAAGCAAGTTCGTTTACAAAAATACCAAAAATATATTTGGTCTTTGATCAAATTGGAGTTAATATTAGAAATATAAATATGATCATTAACAATTAAGCTAAATTCAGTTCAAAACAATAATATTATTTAAATTTAAATAAAATAAGCCATGTTTACTTTGAAACATCAAACAACTAATTAACTAATACAATAATTAAAATAAATGAATCTATTATGACATAGAAAAATATTTTCGAAGTATAATTTCTTTGTTTTTCAATCAATATGAGTTTTTTTTTCTACTTGAAAAGATAAACCATCCTAATTGTCATCCTTAGTTAACCCTAACAGCAACCCCTACCTTAGCCCTAGCCCCAACAATGATGTACAATCTAACTATAATCCAACATTAAACTATAATTATAGCACTAAAACATATCCCTATTGATATTCTAAACTCTAATCATAACGAAAATCTTAGCCCAAACCATAATCTAAACCAAAAACCTACACACTAATATTGGTTATAGTCCTAACCCTAAAATCTAACCCTTAAGCATAATGTAAAAACAAACTCTAGAATATTGATCAAAATCCTAAACCTAACTATAGGGATAACCATGATATTAAACTCTAAATCTAGTCACAAGGTCCTAACCATGGTGTAAACCTATAACCGAACTCTTAAAAATTTTACTAATCCCTGATCCTAATCACATTCCCAACTTTAAACTTGAACCATAAACCATAGTTGTAACCATAATCATAAACTTAAACAAAACCCTAACCCTAAAGGTACAATCATAAAATTAATCATAGCTTAGACCCTAATCCTAGCACAAACCACAATCATGACCAAATATAAATCTTCACCTTACCCCTAATCATAATTTCAATGTTAACCCTAACATTAGTTTCAATCCTACCATGATATGAACCCTAATATAGACTTCACCTTGATCCTTACCCTAATCTTAAGTCTAATTAAACCCTAACTAAAACCTAATCTAAATGATATATCTAACTATAATTCTAACTGTAACTATCATACAACCCAATGCTAACCCCTCATGTATATTTAATCCCTAATCTTAACTCTAAATATTCTATAAACTCTATAATTGACCTTGATTCTAACCATAACCCTAAAATCTAAATTGTAACCATAGCACGAAAGGTGGGGACCCCCACTACGTGGCACAATTCTGGGTCTTGGAGCCTCACGAAAGCACTACAGAGTGAGGAAATGTCAGAAAGGTGACATGTGGTAGCATGACACAATTCTGAGCTTTAGAGCATTGAAGAAATAATGCAGCGTAAGGAGGCGCTAGAATGGAGACTCATGGAAAGAAGAGGAAAGACTTTCATGTCGTTGGCAGAAAACTATGAAAAGAGATAACATGATGTGTTAACCTCCCACAAAAAATGCAAGGTTGACCACAAGGGGGAATTTGGATTCCCCCAAAATGAATGATGGTCATCGATGAAGGTCTTCCTCTCGAACTAAACGGCATAGATGCATCGTGAATCCTCATCAATGAAGGATTAAGTCACAACTATCGATGTAGATTCTCCCCTCAAAAAGGATGACTGAGATGCAACGAGGAAACTCCTCCCAATGAAGGATTAAGTCACATTCGTCGATCAAGATTGGCTTTATTTCCAATGGATGATTAAGATGTAGTGAAGAGATTCCTCCCAATGAACGAAGCAGCTAGCACAAAAGGTGTGAACCCCCTCCATGTGGCACAATTTTGGGTCTCAAAGACTCATGAAAGCATTGTGGAGTGAGGAAATGTTGGAAAGGCAATGCATCATAGCATGATGCAATTCTGGGCTTCAGAGAATTGAAGAAACAATGTAGCATGACGATGCATCAGAATGGAGATGCATGGCAGCATCTTGTGCAATTCTAGGCTTTAGAGTGTTTCGAAGACACTAGCGTATAATGAAATGTTAGAATGGGAATGCATGGCAACATCTTGCACTTTTGGGAAGATGGGAAGATAGCTCGCAAAGAAATAAGAGTTATCGAATCTCACAGCATGAATCAACTTGACCAAGAAAAAATGATCCAGCGTGGTCAATGAAGAAATCGAGCCAACACAAAATGTTAGCCGCCAACTTTAGTGATGTTAACCCTCTGCAAAGAACCTATCCCATTTAAGGTCTCTCAGATCAGACATCAGTGATGGGTTGAATAGGGGGAAAAAATAACACACAATGCCCTCCTAATGAAATTCTAAATGTAACACTAATAACCGTGGTCCTACTTCTTTCCCTAACTTTATCCATGAGCGTGGGAATATACATATTATTATATAGGGCACCTTATATAATAATAAATATAATTTAAAATCCCAACCCTTACTCCCCTCCTAACTATAACTGTGACCATAAGAAAACTTCTAAATATAACCCTTCCTCTAACTGTAACCCTAACCCTAACCCTAACTATAACTGTAACCCTATCCCTACCACTAACTGTAACCCTGAATCTAACTCTACCATAATTGGACTTTAACCCTAACTATAACTGTAACCCTAAACCTAACTCTAACCTTAACCATAACCATAACCGTAACCCAAAACCTAACCGTAATTGTAGCTAGAATTCTAATACTCTGTCTACCCCTAACTCAAACTATATCCCTAACTATAACTCAAACTCTAACCCTAACTCATATTCTAACCCTAAACCTAACCCTAACCTTGACCCTAACCCTAACCCTAAGCCTAAGCCTAACCCTTTGTCTACCCCTATCTCTAACCCTAACCCTAACCCTAACCCTACCCCTAAATCTAACCCTAAATCTAACTCTTGTTGTAAATCTAACTCTACCATAATTAGACTCTAACCCTAACCCTAACTTTAATCCTGACTGAAACCCTAACCCTAACCCTAACTCTAACCTTAACCCTGACTCAATCCCCTTACCCTAACCTTAACATTGATATAACTCTCTCTATATATAACCCTAACTCTAAATATAAACCTAACCATAACCCTAACCCTAACCCTAAATCTAACTCTAACCCTAACTGTAAGCGTAACCCTACCCCTACCCATAACTCTAACTGTAAATCTAACTCTACCATAATTGGATTTTAATTTTAACCCTAACCCTAACTCTAACCTTAACCTTGACTCAAAACTCTAACCCTAACCCTAACTCTAACATTAACCCAACTGTAAAATTAACTCTATTGGTAACTCAAACCCTAAACCTAACCCTAATTCTAACCCTAACTCTAACTCTAGCTCTAGCTCTAACCCTAACTCTAACCATAACTCAAACTCAAACCCTAAATCGAACCCTAATCCTAACCCAAATTATAATGCTCTGTCTACCCGTAACTCAAACTATAACCCTAACCCTAACTCAAACTCTAATCCTAACTCATACTCTAACCCTAAACTTGACCCTAGCCCTAACCCTAACCCAAAACCTTACCCTAACCCTATCTATAACCCTAACCCTAACCCTAACTCTAATCCTAATCTTAACCCTAATTCTAATCCTAACACTAACCTTAACCCTACCCCTAACTCTAACCATAAATTTAACTCTACCATAATTAGAATCTAACCCTAACCCTAACCTTAACCCTAGCTCAAACCCTTACCCTAACTTTGTCCCTAACCATATATCTACGTATGACTATAACATTTTACATTACAATATCCCAAAAATAAAATATATATTTTTATCTAAATTAAACTCCTTATATTAAATTTAAAATAATATTTGACTCAAACCTTAACCGTAACCCTAACCTTAACCATGAGCATTACTCTAACCCTAACCTTAACCATAAAAATAACTCTATGCCTAACTCTAACCCTAATTCTAACTCTACCATAATTGGACTCTAATCCTATCCCTAACCCTAACTATAAGCATAACTCTAACCCTAGCCTTAACCATGAGCATAACTCTAACTCTAGATCTGACTCTACCATAACTAGACACTAACCCTAACCCTAACCTTAATTTTGATCCTAACTCAAGCCCTAACCCTAACTCTAACCTTAACCTTGATTCAAACCTTAACCCTAACTCTAACCCTAGCCTTACTATAACCCTAACCCTAATCATAACCATAACCATAACTCTAACCCCAACCTTAACCATGACCATAACTCTAACCCTAACCTTAACCATAAACATAACTCTAATCTAAACCTTAACCATAACTCTAATGATAACCATAACCACAATTCTATCCTTGACCTTAACCATAGCTCAAACCCTAACCCTAACCCTAATTCTATCCCTAAGGTTAACATTAACTGTAATGTTAACTTTGTCCCTGACCATATATCTACGTATGACTATAACATTTTACATTACAATATCCCAAAAAAAAAATTTTATCTAAATTAAATTCCTTATATTAAATTAAAAGATATATTTGACTCAAACCCTAACCCTAACCATATCCCCACTATAACCCTAACCATAACCATAATGATGACTCTAACCCTAACCTTAACCATGAGCATTACTCTAAACCTAACATTAACCATAAGCATAACTCTACCCCTAACTCTAACCCTAATTCTAACTCTACCATAATTGGATTCTAACCCTATCCCTAACCCTAACTATAAGCATAAGTCTAACCCTAGCCTTAACCATGAGCATAACTATAACTTTTGATTTGACTCTACCATAATTGGACTCTAACCTTAATTTTGATCCTAACTCAAACCCTAACCCTTTAAACTCTAACCTTAACCTTGACTCAAACCTTAACCCTAACCCTAACGTTAGCCTTACTATAACCCTAACACTAACCCTAATCATAACCATAACCATAACTCTAACCCTAACCTTAACCATGACCATAACATTAACCCTAACCTTAACCATAAACATAACTCTAATCTAAACCTTAACCATAACTCTAACAATAACCATAACCATAACTCTATCCCTAACCTTAACCATAGCTCAAACCCTAACCCTAACTCCAACCCTAACTCTAATGCTAACCCTAACCCTAATTCTATCCCTAAGGTTAACATTAACTATAATGGTAACTTTGTCCCTAACCATATATCTATGTATGACTATAACATTTTACATTACAATATCCCAAAAATAAAAAATATTTTTTAATCTATATTAAACTCCTTATATTAAATTTTTAAAAATATTTTGAAGCATAATTTTATAGTAACTTCATACAACTCTAATTAAAAATTAATTAACAATTTTATAGTAACCTTATCAAAATAAATAATAAAAAGTAAATATTTTTCCTATTGCGCCGCGACTGCCACTAGCTATATATACCTCTATATATATTACGCCGAGAGTAATCATTCTCGAGGTGCCTATTTTTATTTTCATTAATCCCAACTTCGATTAAAATAACTTTGGGATTAAATAAAAATAGGCGCCTTGAGAACGATTACTCTCGGCGTAATATATATAGAGGTATATATAGCTAGTTAAAGGTAAGTTTAGCAGTAAGGTAAAATTAAGACTGTCTGTAATAGTCCTAAAGCCCAATCATTCATTTTTCTTTGTAATTGACTGCTTGTTAAAGATTCTACCGTTTCATCTCCCCAAAATATGTTATATTAGAATATACGATATAAGGAAGTTAGAGTTGTTGTACATTGTAAGAAATCGATTATTATTTGAATAAAGTAGATTTTCCTTACTTGAAGAGTGGATGTAATCCAGTTTGGACAAACTGCTATAAATTTTGTTTTTCTCTCAAAGTCTTTTGATATGCATATTTTTTATTTTTTATTGTTTACATTTCTTTTAACTCAAAAATTGTTATCAAAGCTAAGAGACCTCGATTCAGTTTTCTTGAAAGAGATGAAAGTTTCATAGTGTCATGAATGAGACAAAAAAATGGACAATCAAGAAATTCTCTAATCAGAATTTTGGGTTATGGAAAGTGTAGAAGGAATCACTGCTTATCAAGTAGTATACATTGCTTGGCAAAGCAAAGGGTCTAGGTTCTTTAGTGGATAATGAGTGGGGCAAACTTGATTTGAAGGCCATAACAACAATTTTTCTATTGCTCTCAAGTAATGTATTATTTAATGTCTCAACAGAGAAGACAAGGGAGAACTTTGTGAAACATTGTCTTCAATATATTCATAATGAAAATGTTGTACAATCTAAAAATGAAAGAGGGTAGGGTTATGTCAAATCACCTTATTGAGTTCAACATTTGTGTCTCTATTGATTTCAAATTTCATACCTCTAAATGATTAAATAAAATCTATTTTATTGTTATTCTCACTACCAAATAGCTAGGAAGGGATAGTAATGGTAGTCAACACTTCAGTTGCTGCCAAAAGAAAATTGAAATTTGATGAGGTTAGAACTACACTTCTTAGCAAAAACATGCAAAGGAAGAATCAAGAATCTTCCTCTAGTCATGCATTATCTGCTATGAGCACAAGCAATCGAGGTAGAATTCATGAAAGAGGAAAACATAACAACAATGGTAGGTCCAAATCTACATATCATTCAAAATCTAGAGGTTGAAATGGTGCTTGTTGGTTTCTTGGTAAACCAAGACACACAAAAAGGCAATGCTGAGATTATAAAAAGGCCTAAAATAAAGTGATAAATGATGGTGTAAATATTGTAGATTTTAAAGACAATGGTGGTTGGTTCTTGTATTTGGTGACATAAATGCAATTTCACAAGTTCTCAATTTTGGTACTTCCTTTCATGCTAATCCATAACGAAGTGCTTTCCAAAATTATCACAAAATTATGTTTGGTAAAGTTTTTCTTGGCGATAACAAAGAATGTGACATTGTTGGAAAAGGTGATATTTTATTATCATTGAAAAATTGTGGTAAATGACTTATGAAGGATGTTAGGCATGTTTCCACTCTTTAATGCAATTTGATTTCGATGAGCCAACTTTACTCTCAAAGTTGCATTATTAATTTTTCTTTGGATTGTTGAAAAGAAACCAAAGGTTAGCTGATTTTGCAAAAGGAAATAAATTAGGAAGTTTATGTGTTTTAGAGTGTAATGGTGAAGTGGGGGAAACCATGGTTGTTATAGATAGTAACATTGAACTGTGACACAAGAGGCTCAACCACATGAGTGAGAAGGGTCTTGAAGTAATGCTTAAAAGGGATCAACTTCTATGTCTTAAATCAATTAATTTAGAGTTATGTTAGTATTGCCTTTATGAAAAACATAATCAAACTAGCTTTGTGTGGATGGGTCATGAGAAGGTATCTTCTCCATTAGAGTTTGTGCATTTTGATTGTTTTGATCCAGAGGTAACTTATATAGGTGGTGCTAATAATTTGTTCACATTTCTTGATGATTGCACTCATAAAGTCTAGATTAATACACTAATTAAAAAATTAGAGTTTTTTTCCAAATCCAAAATTTTTAAGGTTATGGTGGAAAATTTGATTGGAAATAAAATCAAATGTCTACTAATAGATAGTGGTGGTGAGATTTTCTCTTTGGAGTTTCATAAATTATGTGCAGATATTGGAATTTGAAGGATTAAAATAGTTCTCTTTACACCTCAAGAAAATGGTGCAACTGAGAAGTTTAATTAGAATATTTTGGAAAGATCTCAATGTATGTTCTCCAATGCTAGTTAGAGAAAAGAACTTTGGGTAAAGGTATGCAATACAATAATTTATTTGATTAATCATGCCCCTTCATCTCATCTTAATTTTGACATTCTAGAACAACGCTGGCTTGTGAAAATAATTTAATTCAAATATTTGTATGTGTTTGGTTGTGACACTTATGTTCACACTTCTAGTTAGCATTGAATGAAATTGGATTTCAATTCCAAGAGGTGCATATTCTTGGGGTATGCTGACAATCAATTTAGTTTTTGTTTGTGTGATATGATTGCTCATAAAGTGCTTCATAGTTGGGATGTTGTCTTCAATGAGAAAATTTTCTTAGGTTTGCAAACTCAAACAATTTCTTTGAATGGTTATTATTATTTGATTTATTTGATGATGGAAGAAGCATTCAAAAGACCCTCCAAGCCACATTTTACATGTGTACCATTGTTGTGTCTTCACAAACTATTGGATTCACCAGCAATGCACAACATATGCCTTACATTATACTCATGCAACCCCTTTTTACTAGTGCAAACACTATAGTTATTCCAAATGGTGCTCTTGGTTCAATGCAATATCCACATGGGTCTGTAACCTCATCCATGTTACTACACTAATGATTATATACAGTTCCATTTATTGAATAATGGAAGACACATTCAAAAGGCTCCTTGAGTCACATTTACTCATCTACCATTGTTGGGTCTTCAAAAATTGTTGGATTTACCACCAATACACAATGTATGCTTTGAATTATAATCACACAACCCCTATAGCTATTTTAAATGCTACTCTTGGTTCAATGCAATCTACACATGGATCTGCAGTCTCATTGGTGTAGGAGCACCTAAAGACTTGGTCAAACTCTAGGGCAATTTTGGCTTGTATTGTTCCTGACCAAACCACAAGAAAATAAAGGATGATTCATAGTCCTAATTGTGTGTGTGTGGGTTGTTTAGGAGTTCCATGGGTCATTTGCACAAGGTTGCCTAGTGAGTTGCTAAGGTAAGCTTGTTATTGCAATAGTTGTCTAGGTAGGTTAAAGGTTGTCTTTGACTCCAAAATGAGTGAAATGATGTTGAAAGGTGTTCAATGGTTGATTTGAACTAAATTTGGCTCATCAGAAGTGAATTTGAGTCTAGAGTGCTTTGGAATGCAAAAGATGTAGAAGTTGCTCATGACAACTTTGCAACTTTGCAAAGTTGTCATGACAACATTGGAGAAACTTACCTTAAATTAGTTGGAGGATTGTGCCAACTATTGGCACACATGCACTAGAGCCATATAAAGATCATGTTAGACCTATGTGAAGGGTTCGAATGCTATCATATGGATTTTGAAAACTAAATGCAACAAATTTTCTTGAGTACTTTTATCATAGTTTTCTTGTAACTCGATCATCTTTATCTCCATGGATTGATCTGAGAAGCTTTACTATATCTTTAGAAAGTACTTAGTGGTAGTTAAATTGTGTGAGATTTGGTAGTTCCAAGACTTTTTTTGATAGGAATAATAAATTCATCTTTCATAGCCCTATTCATTGGTTTTGGTAGGGTAGATTGTACAAAAATGGCTTTAGATTGAATTCCACTAGATGAACCATCATGGCCCCTTGGAATCAACTAGAAAATTGTATACACTATGTAAATATGTGTTTTGGAGTCACTTTTCTTTTGGTTTTCTATTTTCACTATCAAGCCCTGGGAGAGACTTGGTGTGCTTGACTAGGAGACTTGATGCTTGCAGGATACAAATGAGGAAGAACTCATATTGGTTTGTGTCAGTCAAGTTATGGAGTTTGTATTGTGTTGAGGAAGGGCCCTATGACCAAAAGTTGAGATAATTTGGAGGTCATTTTAATACCTCTTGAAGCCAAGATATATTAGAAAGAAAGGGTAGGCACAAAACTATTATAAATAGGCATATTTCTAGGAAGGTGATGTACAAACACTTTGAGGGTCCAATACCTAGAAAATATTCAAGTATTTTGAAAAGGGTTGATGGAACATAGGTTAGTTTGGAGTCTTATTAAGAAAATTTAGGAGTTATTTATAGAGAACCCTAGTAGAAGGCCTAACTTGGGGATCAAGGACTACAAGCCTTATAAAGAAGGTTTTATGGGAGTGATAAAAGAATAATGGGTTCTATAAGAAAAACCACATATAACTTAATAAAATTGAACAAGGAAGAAGTCTCACATCCTATCACGGCCATGGGAAGATCCGTGCTAAGTAGAAAGGGAAGTTGTTGACCCTAGTAGAGAATGGTAGTTTGTATAAAGTTGTTATGGAGATCCTAGATGGGAGAGGGAGATTGTAGTGATCATTCTCCTAGTAAGGGTTCATAGAGTGAACCCTAAGAAGGCCTAAGTTAGAGCTTTGAAGAGTATTAGAAGAGAATAGGACAAGAGTTTAGAGGAACCTCCCTATCAAATTGATATAAGAGTTTGTCAAAGGTTTGGGTTAAGACATTGCATATGTTAGAGTCTATGGGAGAAACCACCATGGTGATAAATACAAAGCTAGCTAGAGAAGTGACTAAATAGAGGGAGAAGAATAGACTCGTAGAGGAAGCCCTAGTGGCTATGAAGACTAAACTTGATGAAGTTGTAGAGGCAATTGATAAGGTGAAATAGATATTGGAAGATAGTGAAGTCAAGGGCAAGGAAGTGGATGAAGAGGATATAATTCTTGAACCTAATTCTCCATTGCAAGAAGAGCCATTCCTTATGGCCATTAAAGCCTTAGGTGGAAAACCTCTCGAGGTTATACCCTTATTTAATGGTAAGATGGATTTAGAGGTAGTTATGGAATGGATAGAGGGAATGGAAAGCCATTTTGAGTGTGAGGGAGTTATAGAGGCTGAAAAGGTGAAAGTTGGTAAATCAAGATTGAGTTGACAAGACCTAACTACATGGAAATTCCTCCAAGAAGAGAGAGAAAGAGAAGGTAAGAATCCAATAGCTAATTGGAAGGCTATGGTGGATAAAATAAGAGAGAACTATCTACCTGAAGACTATGAGATTAAATTGCACAAGAAAAGACAAAGCTTGAAACAAAAAGGCATGGATGTTGCCTCCTACATTGGAAAATTCGAAAACTATGCTTGAGATCCAAGGTTCAAGAAGAGGAGAGTATTAAGGTGGCAAGATACTTGGGAGGAATAAGATGGAGCATCCGAGAGGAGATTAACTTATGAAACCCTACTACTATCCACAAATGCTTTTAGTTGGCTCTTAAGGTGGAGGAGAAGAATACAAAGAAGCATGATACTAACTCAAGAGGCAGAGGTAGAGGAAGAGATTCAAGAGGTATTCATAGAGGTGGATATGATGGCAGTAGTAATGAAACAAATAATCAAGCAGACTCCAAAATCATTGAATAGAGCAATGATACAAGTGCTAGAGGTAACTACAATAAGGGTAGAGGTTTTAATATTGGTGGAAGAGGTGGATTTGGGAGCTCTGGAAGAAGTTTACATTTTTCTAACATGAAATGTTATAAATGTGGTCACTTAGGTCATCCTACTTATATATGTCTTGACAAGGCTTCATCATCACAAGGTGACAAAAAGGTTACCTATGTGGAAGAAGAAATAAGAAATAGTAAATCTCTTAGAAGTCAGTCTTTATTTAGAGAGTGGAGAGAACCTTATGTTTAGAAGGGTGTTGATTAGAGAACCAAGCAAGGAGGAACCCAAGAGAGAAGAGCATTATTTAGAATCAAATGCAAAATATTTGGAAAAGTGTGTAAGGTAATCATAGATTCTAGATCCACTGATAACATCATCTTTGAGGAAGTAGTACAGAAGTTAAAACTTGTCAAGATACTTCATACCCATCCATATAGGGTCACTTGGCTGAACAAAGGGTAGAATGTGCTTATGAATGAATAGGCATGGGTTGATTTTTCTATAAGAGAGTATCAAGATAAGATACTTTATGGTTTAGTACTTATGGATTCTTGCCACTTATTGTTAGGAAGACCATGGCAATATGGCAGAGATGAAGTCCACCAAATCAAGGAGAAATTATACACCTTCAAGAAGAATGGAGACACATACAAGATTCAATCCATTGTTGATGAAAAATCTAACAAAATAGTGGAACTTACTGTCTTGTTTATGTGTGGAAAAGAGTTCCTACATGATATCAAACATGAAGAAGGAATGGGGTTTGATATTGTGGTGAAACCTAAGGAGGAAGATACTCCAAAATAGACACTTTCACGTACTGAAGTGAAGCAACTACTAGAATAGTTAAAATACATCATATGTGATGTGACCCTAGCCACATTACCTCCTCAAAGAGAAATCAATCATCAGATAGACTTCATACCATGGGCATCATTACCTAATAAGGTTGCATACAAGA
The DNA here is from genome assembly GCA_028749045.1 of Cupressus sempervirens. Classification (NCBI taxonomy): domain Eukaryota; kingdom Viridiplantae; phylum Streptophyta; class Pinopsida; order Cupressales; family Cupressaceae; genus Cupressus; species Cupressus sempervirens. Next base: position 423,845,451 of record CM053793.1, on the reverse strand, counting down.
TGAAACCTAACCAACACAAGGAGATTGTTAGACAAGTTCAAGAGCTATTGGATCAAGGCCTAATTAAGAAGAGAATTAGCCCATGTCTAGTTCTATTTGTTTTAGCACCAAAGACATAAGGTAAGTGGAGAATGTGTATTGATTCTAAGGCAATAAATAAGATTACCATTAAATATAGATTTCCTATTCCTAGAATAGATGACTTAATGGAGTGTGTAGAAGGTGATAGATACTTTTCAAAGATTGACCTTAAAATTGGATATCACCAAATTAGAATGAAAGAGGAAGATGAGTGGAATACAACTTTTAAGACCACATATGGACTTTATGAGTGGTTAGTTATGCCATTTGGTCTCACAAATGCACCTAGAACATTCATGAGATTGATGAATGAAGTATTGAAAAATTTCATATGTAGGTTTGTAGTAGTCTACCTAGATGACATCCTCATTTTTAGTAAGACCAAAGGAGAACACATGAAGCACTTAGAGCTAGTGTTGAAAAAGTTACAAGAGGAAAAATTAGCCGTCAATTTGAAAAAGAGTGAGTTCTTGAAACAACAGTTGGTGTACCTAGGTTTTGTGGTATTACAAGGAGTCTTGAAAATGGATCCAAGTAAAGTAGAGGCTATAATAAATTGAATTACTTCTAAAATAGGGACTGAAGTAATAATTTTTCATGGTTTGGCACAATTCTACACAAAAAGTTTGTTAGGAGGTTTAATGAAATTTGTGCACCTATCCTAGATACAATTAAAGGGGGTCACAAAACTAAATTTAAATGGACCAAGGAAGCCAATGAAGCCTTTGAAAGGTTGAAATAGAAGTAGCTTCACAACCCATCATGATGTTTCCAAGTTTTGAGAAACCATTCATAGTGGACTGTAATACAAGCAATATAGTAGTGGGAGCAATTCTAGACCAAGAAGGAAGACTCATATCTTTCTTTAGTGAGAGGTTAAATGAAGCTCTATCCATTGGTTCAAGCCCTTAGGAAGTGGAGACACTACCTTTTACCAAAAGAGTTTGTGATTTATATTGGTAACCATGCTTTGAGTTTCATCAATACACAAGAGAAGGATAGCCTTAGACACATCAAATTGATGGAGTTTCGATAATCTCATACATTTACAATCAAACACAAGAAAGGATGGAGTAACATGATGGAAGATGCATTGTGTAGAAGACTACTCACAATCCAAGAGATCTAATTGAAAAGCATAGGTATAGAGGGATTTAAAGGCCTTTATGAAGGAGATGAATATTTTGCAAAAGCCTACAAGGTATGCATTGAGTCTAAAAATCAGTTTCATAGTGATTTTGTTAATTATACCCTACAGTAAGGTTTGTTGTTTAGAGATAACCAGTTGTGTGTGCTTAGAGGTTCCATGAGAAAAAATCTCATCCAAGAAAAACATAATGGGAGTTTGAGTGGGCATTTTGGTTTGAATAAGACATTGGAACTTGTGACAAGATTCTACTATCGACCTAAGATGCAAAAGGACATCAAGAGGTATGTGAAATAGTACATTGTTTGTCAAAAAGCTAAATGTACATCTTCTAATGTTGGATTGTACCAACCTCTACCAACTCATAAAAAACCTTGGGAATGCTTGAGTATGAATTTCATAGTAGGCCTTCCAAGGAAAACAAATAGGTTTAGTAAGATGAGCCACTTTATACCCTACAAAACTACACATGATGCTAGTTACATAGCTCACTTATTCTTCAAGGAAGTAGTTAGAATGCATGGATTGCCAATGAGTATAGTGTCAAATAGGGATGTCAAGTTCATGGGGTATTTTTGGAAGACCTCATGGAAAATATTGGGAATAAACCTAGCCTTTGGATCAACCTACCATCCACAAACTGATGGTCGGACTAAGGTGATAAATAGAGTGCTAGGAAACTTGCTTAGATGTTTGACTAAAGATTATGGGCAAGTATGGGATAAAGTTATTCCTCAAGAAAATTTTTCTTAAATTGGAAATGTAAAAATAACTACTAGTAAAATCCCATTTCAAGTGGTGTATATTGTCCATCCTAGAGGTGTTTGTGAGCTTAGAGAATTGAAGAATCGAGAAAGGTTCAGTGGGAATGCAAATGATTTTGCACAATAAATGAAAGAGGTTCATGAACAAGTTAAAAGGACATTGATGGAAGCTAATAAAAAACTCAAGTCCAAGGTAGATGAGAGAATAAAGGAAATTTAGTTTTAAATAGGTGATTGGGTGATGGTGCAAATTACTAGGGATCGACACCAAAAAAGTGTACCAAGAAAGTTATAGAAGAGAAGATTGGGACCATGCAAAGTCCTAGCTAGGTATGGGTAAAATGCACAGAAGGTGGACCTTCCAAAGGAGATATCCATATCTCCTCTTTTTAATGTTCAACATCTCATTAGATACAAAGCACCTGAGATCAAGGAAGGAGAGAAAAATATATAGGTAGAAGAGGATGTGAAGAAACTCAAACTACCTACACCAACCAAACCTCAAGTTGATTAGATCTTAGATTCTAGAGTGAAGAATTAGACTAGACATGGAGTATATATGGAGAATTTTATCAAATGGAAGCACCAACCTAATTCTAAAGTCACTTGGGTAGAAAAGAGTGACTTCAAGAAATTGGGAATCAATAAAGAACTTTTAACTCCATATCCAACTTCATTTCTTTGTTGCAGGGGGAGAATGGTGCAAGAACACCTAAAGACTTGGTCAAAATCTAAGGAAATTTTGGCTTGTAGTGGTCTTGGCTAGACCACAAGTGAATACAGGATGGTTCATAGTCCTAAGTGCATGTGTTTGGGTTTTCTAGGAGTTCCATGGGTCATTGACACAAGGTTTCCTAGCGAGTTGCAAAGGTAAGCTTATTATTGCAATAGTTGTCTAAGTAGTTCAAAGGTGGTCAAACATTGACTTTGACTTCAAAATGAGTGAAAATATGTTTAAAGGTATTCAATGGTTGATTTGAACCAAATTTGGCTCATTGGAAGTGAATTTCAATCTAGAGTGCTTTGGAATGCAAAATATGTAAAAGTTACTCATGACAACATTGGAGAAACTTACCTAAAATAAGTTGGAAGGTCATACCAATGGTTTCCACATGTGAACCAGATCTATATAAGCTCATGTGAGACCTATCTGAAGGTTTGAAATGCCATTGTAGAGATTTTGAAAGCTGAATGCAACAAATAGTCTTGAGTAGTTTTATCACTATTTTCTTGCAACTCGATCATCTCTATCTCCATGGATTGATTTGAGAAACTTTATTGCATATTTGGAAAGTACTTATTGGTAGTTGACTTGGTGTGATATTTGGTAGTTCCAATACTTATTTTGATAGGAGTAATAAATTCATCTTTCATACTACTGTTCACTAGTTATAAAAGGGCAGATTGTACAAAAATGGCTCTAGTTTGAACTCCACTGGATGAGCCATCATGGTCCTTTGGAATCAACTAGGGCATTGTATATACTTTTTAAATATGTTTTTTGGAGTCATTTTTTTCTATTTTTCTATTTTTACTATCAAGTTTTAGGCGAGACCTAGTGTACTCGACTAGGAGACTTGATTCTTGTAGGATACAAATGAGGAAGGAATCTTATTGGTTTGTGTCAATCAATTTATGGAATGTATGGTGCACTGATGAAAGGCCCTATGACTAGGATTTGAGAGAATTTGGAGTTCATTTGAATACCTCTTGATTAAGCCAAGAAAGATCAAAGAGAAAAGGTAGGCATGAAACCCTTATAAATAGGTATATTTCTAGGAAGGTGATGTACAAACACTTTGAGGGTCCAAGACCTAGAAAATATTCAAGTATTCTGAAAAGGGTATCTAGAACATAAGTTTTTTTGGGGTCTTATTAAGAATATTTAGGAGTTATTTACAAAAAAACCCTAGCAGGAGGTATAATTGGGGCTCAAGGGCTACTAGCCTTATTAAGAAGGTTTGGTGAGATTGGTAAAAGAATAATGGGTTCTATGAGCAAGACCACACTAAACTAATCAAATTGAACAAGGAAGAAGTCTCACATCCTATCATGGCCATGGAAAGATTCTTGGTGAACAGAAACGAAAGTTGTTGACCCTAGTAGAGAAGGGTAGTTTATATGAAGTAAGTTGTTAGGGAGATCCTAGAGGGGAGAGGAAGATTGTAGTGAGTATTATCCTAGTAAGGGGTGATAGAGTGAATCCTAAGAAGGCCTAAGTTAGAGCCTTGAAGAGTCCTAGAAGAGAATAGGACAAGAATTTAGAGGAACTTCCCTATCACTCATCCATGTCACCACAATCTACAACCATCTCACACAATGGAGTCACTCTAGAGCATCCTACTCTATTTCATCCAAAACTCTTATTGTCTCCTACACTCCATGTGGTTCTATTTTTTTTGGATCTACTTCAATTCCTTTAGGAGAAATAAAGTGTCCCAAGACCACTCCTTGCATCATAATAAAGCACTTTTCATCGTTTAAAGACAAATTGTAGTCTTTGCATCTTTGTAAAACCTTGTCCAAGTTTTCCTTGGCTTCTTCAAATGTTTGCCCGTATGTGGTGAAGTCATCCATATACACTTCCAAACAATCTACAGATATGTCAAAAAAAATGCTAATAACAGCTCTTTAGAAGGTTGTGGGTGCATTGCACAGACCAAATGGTAGGACAGAATAAGCAAATGTTCCCCATGGACATGTGAATGTTGTCTTGTCCTGATCTTCTAGTGCTATCTAGATTTGATTGTAACCACTGAACTTGTCTAAGAATGAAAAGTATTTTTTTCTTGCAAGATTGTCAAGCACTTGATTGACAAAAGGTAATGGAAAATGATCCTTCTTGGTAGCCAAATTAAGTTCTCTATAATCTATGCAAACTCACCATTTCCCCCACTTTATGGGAACAATAACTAATGGTGATACCCATTGGCTATCGAAAATAGGATATATGAAGCAAGCATTGAGTAACTTTTACAATTCATTTTTGACAATATCCCTTAATGTTGGGTTTATCCTACGCTGAGGTTGTCTCACAGGTTTACAATCTGGACTAATATAAATTCTATGGGTACAGAGTGCAGGATCCAAACCTTTCATATCTGTATACTCCCAAGCAAAAGCATCTTGATGCTTTTGTAACAGCTGCAAGGTATCATGATGTTCTGCCTGAGATAAGGACTTACTGATATTTAATTCTCTTCTTGGAATGATTGTTGTTTTGACTACTTTTTCATCTATTGAAATTTGCACAACTGGTTGTGAATCTATCTCATTTGGCAGAAGTGAATGCAGTTCATCAGATAAAGGCAGAATGCTTTCTAAGACATACTCTTGTGTAGAAGATGCTTCAGGTTGTGTTCCATACTCATTCAGTATAATAGAAGAAATGACATCATCTTCCTCTTTGATGTTTACAAATGAGTCCCGTGAGATCATCATCAATTGTTGAATAGAATCTATGTCCATATCAGAGTCATCCATATTTGGCCAGACAACTTGATCATCCTGCAGCAAAGGCTAAGCAGGAGAATACAAGGTCAAATTTTTAGTGCTTGTTCCATCTGAAATAGTCATTTTCCCTGATCGGCATGCAATATAAGCATCTATTGTTGCTAACCATGGTTGTCTTAAAATGATAGGGTAGCCTCCAGTACTTGTTTTTGGAGATAGTACAACAAAATCAACTGGATACTCCCATGAATGTAATATGACAGTGACCTCTTCTAGCATACCATCAGGAATGATGGTAGAACTATTTGCTAATTGCAAGATTATTGGCGTCTGCCTGAGACCAATGATACTTAATTTGGACACGACTTCCTTGGTTATTACATTGATGGATGCTCCTAGGTCTATTAAGACATTCTGTACTTGTACTCCTTGAATGGTGAGGGTTACTACTGGGCTACCAGGGTCTGCATACTTAGGCATTTTGTAGTTATCAAGCATAAGATCAGAAAGTTGTCCAAGGACAAGGATAGTCTTTGGCTCTTTCTTTTTCCTTCCTGGCTTTTTAACACAAGCTTCTTTGATGGCTTTTGAATATATAGGTACTTCCTTGATTGCATCAAGTAAGAGAATTTTTACCGTCATTTTCTTGAGTTGCTCGAGCAAATCTAGTGCAGCTTGATTTTCACTTGGTAGTATTTGCTTTGTTAACCTGCTAGGAAATGGTGGTGTTTTGGCTGTAGGAGAAATAGTGGTGGTAGGTTCTTGAACTGACTCAACACTCATATCATCTATTTCTATTATAATGGGTTGCTAAGGTGAGGCAAGCGTTGTTCCAAATCTTAGATGAATATCATTTAGGGTAATGGAATAACTTTGTTGTTGGGTTGAAGGTTTTGCACTATTAGGGTTAGGTGCAGGTTGTGCAGGTAACTGTGGCTATTTTGGAGGGGCTGTATTGGTTGCAAGAGGCATTAAGGCTTGTTGTTGAAGAGGTTGAGTCAAAGCTGATTGCTGCCAACCTTGGTAAGGCTGTTGCCAACCTTGGTAAGGTTGTTGCCAATGATTATAATTACCATGTTGTTGTTTCCATTGACTATTACTACTATAATTATGGAGTGGGTCTTGAGGAATACCTGATCTTGGAGCCCATGGCCTCCATTGAGCAACATAAAAGACTTCCCCATCTTCATCAATTGCCTTGAACTCAGTAGGCACATGCTGTGATTCCACGCTAGCAATAGGCTTACATTGACAGTTGTGTTTCTTTTCTCTGCAATGGGGGCAATATTCTGCCAACATACTATTAGCATCTTCCTTCTTCCTACGTGCTTGCATGGTATCCAATTGTGTAGCAACATCATTAATGATGTCTTGCTTGAAATCTGACAAGCAATCTGACAATTCTATCTTAGATACTCCTGTCCCAGGAGTCTTTTGGAGTAAATCCCTCAAACCTCGTCCTTTTTTTGTTGTTGCTCTGGAATAGTTTAAACAAATATTCTAGATTTCAGCCCACTTCTTCTGTGTAATGTCACCTCCAGCCATTAAGTCTAAAGCTTGCATACTCCTATCATGTACTCCTTTCAGAAAGAGATGCTTTTGAGACTCCTCATTTAGCTGATGTTGTGTGTTGTGTTGTAGGTTAAACATGAACCGAGCAACATAGTCCTCCAAAGTCTCATCCTCCTTTTGTGTCATTTTAAAAATATCATCTCCTTTCAAATCATGGCCTCTGTAATATTCCTTATATTTATTAAGGAATAGATTACTCATAGTTGGCCAATCTGTCATAGCATTGGCACCTAAACTCATAAACCATCTCAAAACGGCTTCTTTGAGAGTTGATGGAAACAATTTCAGCCTATGGGCATCAGTTGTGTAGTCATAACTTTGACAAAGGATGTCAAATTCAAAGAGAAAAGTTTCTGGATCTTCAGTAATAAGGCCATAAAATCTAGGTAGGGCAGTTGAGGGTATATTTTTCAAATTTTGATTACCCTGTTGAGGAAGAATTGGAAAGGGAAAGGTAGGTTGAGCTCTTTCCATTTGTAGATGTCCTAGTGGTGGCTAATAAATGACTAGAGCTAATGGATTATCTTGATATTATGGCTCATCAAAAAGATTATTCAAATGAAAAGATTCTTCAGATGTGGTTGGTGATTGTACTTGTTCTGGTACTTCTACAAATACGTTCTCAAATAGTTCTTCTTCTCTCTCTTCTCTTTCTTCTCTTTCTTCAGAGTTAGGATAAAGAGAATCTTCCTGATTGAAGTTGGGAGAAATCTTCCAAGGTGATCTCTTCTTCTATGCATGTAAAAATGCTGGAAATGAAACTAAAAGACTCAATAGTAAATACTAGACTGACACCATCCCCGAAAATGGCACCAAAAATATTTCTAATCAATATAACACCCTTTTAGTTGCAGGATTGGTCATCCCTTACCACCAAAGTACTATGCTGATTTTCATTAAATGTCAATCCAAGAGCATGAACTTGAGATGATGTCTGCAAAGTATATGCTCTAGTTTTCACTAAAAGTCACTACTACTTTGAATGCAATAACTGTTAAGAAAATATAGTTTATCCAAAGGAAAGATTACTATCAAATACTTAGAAAGAAATTCTAATTATTTAGCCATATATCTATGCACCTACTACTGCAGGAATAGTGACTGGTTCTGTTTCCAGTGGCTGCAGGAACAACAGTTTTAACTCTAACTTAGAAAACTGAGTCTAACTTCTACTTACTAAAATAAAACTCCACCTTCTGCGTGGGCCCCCATGGAAGAATGAAGGAAAGACAAACTTAGATAAAAGTGTAGAAACTCAGCAAAGGCATGTATTCATCAAATATGCAATATTACAATAACTTAGGAAAAATAGTAAGATGTCTATCAACTATGTCTTTCTATTCACTACTTAACCTCATAGATACAAACGAGGTCTTATTTATAGAGAAGGACAACAAACTCCTAAAACTACGACTTCCTCATGAAGGAAAGTCAGTTACAACTTTAAGACTATAAACATGCAATTGGAAAGACATTAATTCTCCCTTAAATTCCCCACAAATATAGAGATCATAGAAAATGCTAGATTTGCTCATTTATCTATCTTCAAACAGCTTTCCAAGAATCCAGGTATCGTGCTTTGCATGTTTAACTGATTGCTTTTATGCTTACTTCCTTGCTCAGCCACTTTATCAGGTCCCGCTTGGTTATTCATTAAAACAGGTCCCTTCTGACTTTGCCGCCAAGTCTTCTAGTTATAATAGTGTCATAACGCTTCTCCTTAATGTCATCAATGCTGCTAGCGCTATTCTTTCATAGTTTGTTTAATTCCACTCTGCTTGTATCTTGCGATCAACATTTAATACACACAAGACTTCCCGCAAACATTTATTTTTATTTATTAGTTTATAAAGAAAAGGCATTAATTATTAAACTAACACTTTTTGCAATCTCTTCAGCTGCAGGAAGATCTACCCACATCAAACATCCATGAAGAAAGATTTTTACCACAAAATGAACCCCTTTTTAAATATAATTTTGATTATCATTTTATGCCCTATATCCATACTTTATACATCAAGAGTTCAAAACATTTATACTAAAGGATGATAAAGTTCAGCATGTTATAGACAAATGTTCACAAAAAGGGTTAATAAAACTTCTATTTCTTCATGTCATCACCCTCTGTCCCCACGGTGCCTGCGACAGTAGGTACCCATGACAACAGCGAGTATGGGGTGTGGGTTCCTTTCCCCCCATCACTATGCAATATGATATTTATTATTTTATTTTTTCTGATAACATTTTACAAAAAACATTTGTTATCACTGCGATTTTGAATTTTCAAATGTATACTTTTTGCAGTGACTTTAGCATGCAGCTTATTATGTATGTGTATATATATATATATTTAAATGTATATATATATATATACATATATATACATTTAAATATAAATATGCATATATATATATATATATATATATATATATGTAGATTTGAATAAACATGTCTATACAATTTTAAAATAAAGGCTCTCAATTTAAAGAATTTCCATAAAATATTTATTCTCCAAATTTACCCAATAATTCTTCTAATGGATTTGGCTATAAATTTAATACCCTAGTCCCATAATCTCCTCAGATCTATGCATATAAGGTTTTCTCAAATAAATATTTAACTACCCATATTAAGAATGCATACAACCAAAATAGAAAGAACCCTCAGAAAGCATTTGGAAGACACGAAGAAGATAGGAAGTGCAAGAAGCGAGAATAACATAGATAAAATCACAAGTCTACTCGAATTTTGATGCTAATTCGCGTCTCCTCAGAAACTACAGAGCAAGCTCCTTTCTTCTCCCATGTTCCTGAGTCCTCCAAAAATGCTCTCCCTAAGCCTCTAGGAATGCTTGAATATAAAGAACTCTCAGGAAGCACCTAGAATGTCTCTAGAAACAATTAGAAGGTGTTGACAAGTAAGCATGAGTCTATTCCAACCTTCTAGATGAGTCATAAGGTTGTAGACACCATGTGCTTAATTTGTGCGCTAACCTCCGTGTTGTTGACATATGAGAAATAAAAAGGTGCGTTAACTCCTAGGCAAGCTTATAACTTTTATTTTTAATTTTTATAACTTTCATTTTAATTTTATAACTTTTATTATTATTATTTATTTATTACTTTATTATTATTTTATAATTATTAATAATTTTGATTTCTAATTTCTTTTATTTAATTCTTTTTCTCAATTAATTCTCATTTAATTAATTATAGTCAAAATATCAAAGATCATGATATTATATTAATTTTCTCCAAATAATTAATTTATTAATTAGATCTATTTATTAAGACTTAATTAATAGAAAATTCACCATAGACCTCCAAGATAAAATATGAAAACCCATCATAGAACAATGCACACAAAATCAATCTAAAGGGTTAAAAATCATGAATTATGTCATCCGACACATTTGGTGGTTAAAATATCCAGATACTTGTCCTATCTCTCTAGGACAATGGTTTTAAGGGTTTGGGATTTGGACTTGAGAATTTATCTCCCTTCTCTTATCATTGAGATAGTGTAATAGGGTACGCTCATCTTGGCAATTTAGGGAAGTTGATACATGGTACCTACAACCTGCATAAAAACCATGCATGTACATACAATATATATAATACTAAGCTAAACAAGAAATGACAGGAAGTGGTGCATCGTGTTGATCCTAACTAGCAGGTGACTACGACTCCCTTCCTTAACCACATCAAAGATGCCATACAATAAGAACAAACATGCACACCATAGACATGCAAGTATGGGGTAAGTATCCATAATAAAACACATGAGATAATAAATCATCTAACTAATCATCATCAATAACTAAAAGCAATGTAATGATCATCATGCATATGTGAAATGTAAAATCTAAATAATCTCATCATATATCAACTGAATCCATAACATAATGTCTAATTGTCTCAAAACAATACTACTAATCCATCAACATAAAACTAGTCTAACATAGTCTGATAATGATAACAACAATGTGTCCAGAAAGATGTGAACGAGGGCATAGATGAATTTGAGTCTATAAGAGCCAATCAAACTTGGGATTGGGTTTCACTTCCACCAATCAAAAAGATTTGAAAAAATATGGGTTTATTAACTAAAAGATGAAGGTGGAGGACAGAAAAGATACAGGGCCCAATTAGTGGTGAAATATTTTTCTCAACAAGGCATTGATTATAATGAAATTTTCTCACCAGTTGTAAAAATGCAAACAATTCATTTGGTTTTGGGTATGGCATTTTCTTGGGATCTTGAGCTTTAGCAACATGATGTCAAAATAATGTTTCTTTGTGGTGATATTGAGGAGGAGCTATACATGAAAGCAACAACCTGAAGGTTTTGTTAAACAAGGTCAAGAAAACTTGTGTTGCAAATTGAGCTGGAATTTATATGGGCTTAGACAAGCTCTAAGACAAGTGTATTTAAAATTTGATAGTTTCACGACTCAACAAAAGTTTGTTCATTATGAATCAGATTCGTGTGTTTACTACAAGCAACTTCCTAATTGTGAGTTTTTCATTCTCTTACTTTATGTTAATAACATGTTGGTTGCCAGAACTAGTGTACATATTGTTAGTGACTTGAAGAAGCATTTGGCTCTTCATTTTTCCATGAAATATGTAGGGCTAGCAAAGAGGATCTTGGGATGGATATAATCCAAAATAGACAAAAATGGGAAATCAAATTATCTCAAAAATATATTTGAAGTCTGGGACAAATTTAGTATTATAAATGTCAAGTGTGTTAGTACTCTATTCGCTAATCACTTTTGCTTGTCTTCTGATGTGTGCCCCTCTACTCTAGAAGAAGAAGAAGAAATGAAAAATGTTCCATAATCATCTTCGGTTGGCAGTTTGATGTATGCAATGATTAGCACTTGTCTGGATATTGTTGATGCAATGGGAGTTGTGAACAACCTTATGAGTAATTTGAGAAAAAATCATTGGCAAGTAGTTCAATGGATTCTTCAATATTAGAAAGGTACCTCTACTTATGTTTTATATTTTACAAATAAGAATAATGTACTTTAGGGTTATGTTGATTCTGGTATGGTTGAAGATTTAGATAAGAGGAGATCTACTACAAGATGTGTTTACTTTTACCTGGACGGTGATAAGTTGGGTCTCTTGTAAGCTACAAGTTTTTGTTCTATCCTCTATTGAGAATGAATATGTTGCTCTCACTAAAGGAGCCAAGGAGTTGATATGACAACAATGATTACTTTGAGAATTGAAGTAACACCAATCTATATTTAATTTATTTTGTGACTGTAAAAGAGTGACTCATTTGACTAAAAACTCAACTTTCCATAGTTGCATAGAGTATATGGAGATTAGATATCATTTTATCTATCACCCTCTTGAGAAAGGAAAGTTACAATTAAACAAAATTAATGCTAAAGTCAATCTAGTCGATGTATTAACAAAGGTTGTATCTTAAGAGAAGTTCAAAACTTGTAGAGCATCTCTTCACCTTGTGATGACATACCAATAAAGACCAAGTGGGTGACATCTCTATGCAACTCTTCTCACATCATTGTTTGGACTTCAAGTGGGAGATTGCAATGATTATTTCACGACCCACTTTGTGCAACACCTACTATGTAGGATGATGTTGATAGTTTTTGACTCAGTCAATTAGGTTGGTTGACTTTGACTGGAGAATTTTATCTTTGCATCAATTTGCATGAGCTACATATTAAGTCATTATGTGTTCAACCTAAAACTATAGTTGATATGTTCTTGGTCAAAATGTGTTCTGATTATATAACTTGTGGTTTTGGTTTATTTATTTTATATAATGAAGACCTTGTTTGATTATGAGTGTTGATTGACTATGATGACATTATGTTAGCAATAGTACATGAGTGGATTAATTATGATATTTTAAAACTAAGCTTAACATTTTCATGATAATGTGTAATATTTATTTAGTGATGGATATTGTATGGTTATATTTACAAGTTGCTATTTTTTATTTGATTATGTAAAATGGATGATTTAAAATCATTCTTTGAATTTTTTTGTATATGGCAGTCAAATGCTTAAAATTCATATTATATAAATGATGAAGAAATCATGAATTATGATATGAGATGTTTTCTTTATTTTATTCTATGATGTAATCTTATTGATAAGATTGGTAGTATTGATGCCTTGGCATGTTTAAGGTTGTGAGTGTGTAGGTATAGAAGGCAGAAGAGTGGTTGAGATAGAGGAGTTTAGCTCCTCTAAAGGGTTGGCCCAGAATTCGTATAGTGTAGTCATACACACACACAGTTATTTTAATTTATATTAAATCTATTCTCTTATGATTTCAAAGTTAGTTTGAAAAAGTAATTAATACTTTTTCAAATTTGAAAATGGTGGTCTTGAATTTGTTTAAAATGGAATTAAGAGAACTGCACATTTTTAATGTTTCTTTAGCCATGTGGAATTTTTCATTTATGAGCTACAGTATTTTTTTCATAAAATGAGGGGGTGAGAGTAATTCAAAGTGGAAAAGTTGGGTAGCAATTGAAGAAGAAATAAAGAGATGCATTGTTTGAGAGATAGGGGGAGTGATTTAAGATTGGAGGGAGTTCAATGAGAAAGTAGGGCACATTTTTTCTTGGAGAAATAAAACAAATGTACAAAAAAAAACTTCTTATGAAGATCATAGGAAGTGAGGAAAAGTTCTTTGGAGTTTCCTACTTCGTTTGGAGGAGGAGGTTTTGTTGACATGAAAGTCTGAACCCTTTCTTAAGGTATGACTCTTACACAACCTTGTGTAACATAGAAACATGCTCTAAGCTATGAGATTTGAACTATGAGATTGAGTCTCTGAAGAAGGTCAACTTCCTTACAATCAAGATGCACCTAACTACTACTTGGGAGGAAAAGGGAGAAGGAAATGCAGGAAAGTAAATTTCTGAAAGGGAAAGGGGGGTGATGCACCTAATTGAAATGGTTACAACTCTACCCTTATATGCACAACACATCAATGAAAAGCCCAAATACATAGATCTTGATTCTATTCTACTCCCAAAGAATCGCATCCAGGTTTGGAATTGATTAAGTTCTGCAAGGAAAGACCTATTCACGGTATAACAATCATCAATAGTTTGAACACAACATATAACCTTTAGAAACTAGGAAAGAAACATTCAGAACAAGGCAACATATATGCAAAAAAAAAATGGAAAGAAGGGGTAAAGAAGAGAGCTATTCCATTAATGGAAAGCAAGGAATACAATTGTAGAGCATAAGGCTACTACAAGTAAATATGACAAAATAAGGAAGAACCCCCTAGAACATATTTACAACTACCTTTGATAGAGTTCAGGCATAACTCTAATGTTTTCATTGAAATAGAAAACTCAACGACTAAGTTCAAGTTGGACAAGAAAAATTATTGCTAATTAGAGGAGATCGTGATCAAGTGCTCATTCCCATACAAAAGATCTGATTTTATGTGCAAATCTAGTTTTGTAGAGGCAAAAATGGCGGCCATTACTGCTCTGGCTAGGTAGATGGATAAAAAAGGTGACAAAAGGATGAAAACTACATTTACCAAGCATGGGGAACACCAAAGAGTGGTTGCAAGAAATCAAAAGGCTTGTTCATCATTAAAGTGTTGCTTCTTATTTTGTGTTCGCAACCATGCCAAGTCAACCATGTCATCATTCAAAAGAAATCAACAATCAAACCTGTCATGCGGCCTCATAACTTTGAAATATTTTGCCACCTCACCTTGTGTCTTCTTTTTCAACCTGCGACATTGCACCTTTCTCTTATTCACGGCTTCGCAACCCATTCTCCATTTTAACTGTTTGGCCTTATGAGACTACAACTGCTTCATTCTTTGTTTGATTGTTGCCTTATAGCTTGAAAACATTTTAGTGCTCTAACTGTTGTGACCTTGTGATGACCATAGAATTGACCACTTCATGCCTTTGCAATGGTTATTACTTAACATTTCCATATTTGTGTGATGTTGTGATGCCCTTGACTTAGCCTTTGTCTCCCTTTCATAGTTGCTAACCATGAAACATGTTTTAGCTGTGTGACATTGCGAACACTACCCTAGATGACTGCCAACTTTCTTTACATCTTCATACCCAAAAATCATAATCGCAAGTGAACTCATGCGATGTTGCACTAATGGCTTGGTCTTAACACTTTATTTGTTTGCAACCTCGCAACCATAAAATTTAACCACAACATTAACCTTGCAAAGATGTGAGCAAAGCATTTTGCATCACCACCACCCTAACCCTAGGTTGACATGAAATGTGTGTAACACTACGACTAACCTTCAGACTGACTACCACCGCACTATTGTGATTTAAGTTCTTAACTCAATAATTAACCTTGCAATGGTGTGAACAAAGACTTACAAAAACATGCAACCTTAACTCTGGGTAACTTTTAACTATGCGCGACAATGTGAAAGCACTGAATCAGACTGCAACTATTTGATTTTAGCAACTTGAAGCTTTCGATGGAATGATATTGATTGAAGCTGAGCTGCATCTATTGAAAGGGCATTCCTCTGAGCTGACCACATTAACTACCTCATAGCCTTGCGATGATGCGATATAAGAATCGGGGCCACCAAGACACATGTTCACCTCTCACTCACTCGCAACCTGAAATTGGAGTTTAGCATTTAACTCTGTGACCATGTGCTCAAAGCATTTTGTTGTTTCACAGCCTTGACCTTAGGTTGCATTTAACCATGTGTGAGGATGTGCCTTGACATCACCCATCACTATATCCACTTTATGCCTTCTACACATAACAATAATCAATATTTCTATAGCCTATAGCGATAGGGCAATATCCTTGCTCATTCTGCAAAATTGCTTGGCGACCCTGAGCGGGAACGAAACTACACACTATTTTTGACCTATGAACTATCAAATGAGAAGAAAGCCTTTCATTTGATAGAAGAATCATTTGATATAGCCCACCCCTAACATACAAAACTGCATTATGATTTCATGCAACCGAGGATGCCCAAAACTACACAATTTATTTTTGGCTAAAAATTGCAAAAATTTAACATTTGAATGCCCAAAAACCATATAACTTATCACATGGAATTTTTTCTGATTGGTTATATGAAATGGGATAAATGGTGACAAAATATGTCAATATGTTTCAGAAGTCTTGGAGTCATACTTCGAGTTAATCCAGGTTTCCCTTTGTTGTTTGATTTTATTGTTCAATATATTCAACTCTTTTATGTTCTAGTTTTTAAAAGAAGATATGTTGATTGAAATTGATATGCCATTATGATCATATAAATTTACTTATTCTATAATCTACTATGAAGTGAATGAATCAATTTAATGCTTGGATAGAGGATAAACAAGTAAATATGTTAGATAATATTTTATTTAGTAGCAACTATTAACAATTTCATAGTTTGTTTTGGGCTGAGCATGCCACTAGAAATTTTGGACGTAAGTGTTAAATGGTGTAAGCATATCTTAAGCTATAGATTGTTTAACTTTTAATTTTGTTAAGCTATGTATGCCACACCATATATTTTTGGAGTGTTCTATATGAAATCAATTACTTTTGTGAATTGATGGCCTTGGTGAAATCGATGTTCTTGTGACATTAATGTCTCCTATGAAATTGATGTCTCTTGAGAAATCGATGCTTTTGTGAAATCAATGTCTACTGTGAAAATGGTGTGGTAAAACTAAACTTAGCAGTTTTGCTATGATGATTAATAGAAAATATGAACATATCAAATTTTGGCTATGATGTTAAATAGAAAATATGAGCTTATCAATTTTTGCTAAGATGTTAAATAGGAAACCTAACTTATCGATTTTTTCTTGCTAGGGAATTAGTTCAAACAGAACCTGTTTTTACATTTCAAAATTGGATTCGACATTACTTAAAATAGATAAATGGAGTTGAGAATAAGAGAAATCCATTGATTGGTTTAAAGTAGTTATGCAAAATACTTAGTGAATTTAGGTAAAATGTAGGAGTACCACTTGCATTCTGAGGAATGAAAAATTTGGTTGTTTTCCAATAGAGATAATTGGTTGATTTTTTAATGGAATGTTTGGGCATTAAAAAAGATTTAATTTTCCTTATGCATTATTAAAACAAAGGTTTTGACTTCACCAAACAGACTTAAGAACTTATATCATTTGTGAATCATTGGTTTTGATCAACGTAGATGGGTGTATATTATTATTTTATTTATAAGTTTGATGTAACATTACTCTAAGTTGTATTAACATTTTCAGACCAAATGGGTCAATAGTGAGATAATAAATGTATTTTGCTAATAAAATCTTGTTTTAAAATGGAAAACATAAATCTGAAAGTAATAATAGATAGATGAATAAATGAACATAGTTGGATTTATCGCTCTATATTCTTTGACTTTGTGTTCTTAAAGAAGGGGTGTTGAATGTGGGTATAAAGGGGAGGGTAGATCTAATGAGGACTACTGATGTTTTTCTTCATTTTCTAATTGCTAGCTTTTAACATTATGTTGGTTCATGAAACTTGTCCAAGCTCAGTAAAACCATTATGCATATGTTTGAAATTCAACATTAAATAATTGTTTGTTTTCCCTCTTCCACATCCTTGTGTATGTTTCAACTAGACATATGTGTAAGTAGATTAGGCATTTGGCTGAACCAAATTCTTTGGATCCAATTGTACCAAGTTTCTAGCCTTCTCGTGCCAAGGTTGGGTCATTCTTCTTAGCCAAAGAACCTTGGGGAGCTAACCACTCCATGGTTGGGCAATAACAGTGCTTGGGCCACTCTTCCATCTCATGATAGTAGATGGACAATGTTCTGATGGCTTGGAGATAGGACTACATGCAGATGGGCTCACAGGTTTGATGACATATTATTTTATGTGTTTTGTGTTAATGAACATTTATCTCATTTGACATACTCATGATTCTTTATGTTCACTGTGTAGGTCGGCATACTTTTGACATCTGTTTGATGTGTAAACTTTATGACTTTTGTTAGTTTATGATATCAACATGTGGTCGACAATGTAATATCCGAAGTATAAAAAGATTTATGGTGCTTATGTAATGATGACTTGTGATACTAGTTTCAACTTGATTAAATGTTGTTATGTATAATTTTCAACTCTAATTTGAAATGGGAGCAAGTTCTTATGCTTATGTAGTTGGTGTTTGACTTTTCAACTTTTAGATTTTTTGCTTATATGGTTGTTTTGCATATGTGGCAATGTTAGTGGATTTTGGTGCTTACATGTGCTATCAGAGTTGTGTTAAACACTAGGACCTAAGGTCTAGCTGATGCTAATGTTGCGTGGTCTACTCTTGGAATAGGAGTAAACTATTATTATGTATTCTAGTAGAGGCAATAGGGTTGGTGGCAACAATGGTCCTTAGGATGAGCCTAAAAACCAAAGGCTGGACCAAATTGTGGTGCCCTTCACTTAGTAGGGACAGTGCATAGATGACATAGAAAATGCCATAAGAGGATGAGAGGCTGACGAGAATGAGCACATGGAATCTATGTGTCAACAACAAGAAGAACTAAAGAAAAGAGAGGAAGACTAGCAACTTGAGGCTCAATGGAAAGATGAGGAGGATCTAAGGATTGAAGAGAAACATAAGAAAGAAGCTAACCATAGGATGACTAGATTAGTTCACGATAGGGTCCAAATCATAGAAGATTTCAGTAAGGACCTCAAGAAGGTCACACCTCCTACTATTAATGGTAAGACTTTAGGAGAAGAGGTAGAATCTTGGCTAACTAACATGAAAAAATATTTCATGTCTGTAATTTCAACAGGAAATCCAGAGCAATATGGGCTATCTTTCAATTGGTTGGTGAAGTGGCAATATGGTGGGAAAATGTTATAGCTAAGAAGAAGTTACAATATAGAGAGATATCATGGGAGGACTTCTTGCAACATTTTCAAAAGTAATGGTTGCCTCAACTATTTTATGACAAAAAGGCATATGAGTTCTATAAGCTTATTCAAGAAGTCATGTTAGTCACACAGTATCATGAACAGTTTTTCCATTTGGTTAAATATGTTCCTTAGTACCAAAATGATGACTTTTTAAGGACTCACAAGTTTGTCATGGGGTTGAGTCTTGAGATCTACAATGAGGTAGAAATGCATGAACCAGAGTCAATGGGCTATGCACTTAGGAAGGCTCTAAAATAGGAGTAGAGGCTAAAAGATGTAGCTCCCGTGAAGTAATCTAATAACCAAGGTTTTAAGAGGAACTTTGAAGATGATAAACAAGAAGGTGGTGAGCATTCATCAAATTGGAAAAGGAGAGAGGAAAATCAACAAAATTCAAGAAGGAATCCCAATAAAAATTCTCACAATGGGAATTGGCATCATAACAGAAGCCAAAATGGTAAGGGTGTACTTGAGGGAAGGTAGGGATCCTACGATGGTTGCTTCGTATGTGGGGGCAATCATTTTTCTTTTAGTTGTCCACAACGTTCAGATTCCAGAGATGGGAAGAAGCCATAGTCAAATAGTCCAAGAACTAGGAATGGTGTTCGTGAAACCTATCCACCTAGTTGATTAGCATTCTTGAGAGAATGCAAAGCATGTGCTTAGATCCTTCTTTTAACTAGTTTTCATGAATATTTTATGCTTTATTGTCATGTATAAAACTTTACGTGTGATGTGATGATTTTGGGACATTAGGAAAATGTTTTTTCCTAGTGGGGAAGGATGTCATGAACCGCTTTGTGTGACTCCTACTATATAGGATGATGTTGATAGTTTTTGACTCAGTCAATTAGGCTGGCTGACCTCAATTGGAGAATTTTATCTTTACATCAATTTATGTGTGCTAGCCATTAAGTCATTATGTGTTTGACCTAAAAATCTAGTTGACATGTGTTTCGACTATATAACTTGTGGTTTTGGTTTCTTTATTTATATGATGAAGACCTTATTCGATTATGAGTGTTGATTGACTATGATGACATTATGCTAGCTATTGTACATGAGTGGATTAATTATGATGTTTTAAAACTAAGCTTAACATTTCCATGATAATGTGTAATATTGATTTAGTAATGGATATTGTATGGTTATATTTACAAGTTGCTATTTTTTATTTGATTATGTAAAATGGATGATTTAAAATAATGCTTCAAATTCATTTGTATATGGTAGTTGAATGCTTAGAATTTATATTATACAAATGATGAGGAAATCATGAATTATGATATGAGATATTTTGTTTATTTTATTCTATGATGTGATCTTATTGATATGGTTGGTAGTATTTTATGTGTTGGCATGTATGAGGTTGTGAGTGTGTAGGTATAGAAGGCAAAAGAGTGGTTGAGGTAGAGGAGTTTAGCTCCTCAGAAGGTTTGGCCCAGAATTTGTATGGTGTAGTCACGCACGCACACACATGAAGTTATTTTATTTTGTATTAAATCAATTTTCTTGTGATTTCAAAGTAAGTTTGGAAAAGTAATTGATAGTTTTTCAAATTTAAAAATGGTGGTCTTGAATTTGTTTAAAATGAAAATAAATAGAGCTGTATTTTTTTAATGTTTCTTTAGCCATGTGGAATTTTTCATTTATGAACCACAATGTTTCTTGCATAAAATAGAGGGGGTGAAGAGTTTTTCAAAGATGAAAAGTAGGGTAGCAATTGAGGAAGAAATAAAGAGACATGTTGTTTGAGAGATAGGGGGAGTGATATAAGATTGGAGAGAATTCGGTGAGAAAGGGGGGCACATTTTTTCATGGAGAAATAAAACAAACGTAGGAAAAAAAAATCTTCTGAAGATCACAGGAAGGAAGGAAAACTTCTTTGGAGTTTCTTGTTTCATTTAGAGGAGGAATTTTTAGAAGTCTTGGAGTCATACTTCAAGTTAATCTAGTTTTCCTTTTGCTATTTGATTTCGTTGCTCAATATATTCAACTCTTTTATGTCCTAGATTTTAAGAGAATATATGTTGTTTGAAATTAATGTCATTATTGATCATATAAATTTAATTATTCTGTAATCTGCTATGAAGTGAGTGAATCAATTTGATTCTTGGATAGAGGACAAACAAGTAAAAATGTCAGAAAATATTTTATTTAGTGACAACTATTAACAATTTCATAGTTTGTTTTGGGTTGAGCATGCCAATAGAATTTTTGGATGTAAGCACTAAATAGTGTAATCATATCTTAAGTTGTAGATTGTTTGAATTTTAATATTGTTAATCTATGTATGCCGCACCATATATTTTTGGAGTGATCTCTATGAAATTGATTTCTTTTGTGAAACAATGGCCTTGGTGAAATCGATGTCCTTGTGAGATCAATGTCTACTGAGAAATTGACACTTTTGTGAAATCGGTGTCTATTGTGAGAATGATGTGGTAAAATTGAACTTAGCATTTTTGCTATGATGATTAATAGAAAATCTAAACTTATCGATTTTTGGCTAAGATGTTAAATAGAAAATTTGAACTTATAAATTTTTGCTAAGATGTTAAATAGGAAACTTAACTTATCAATTTTTGCTTGCTAGGGAATTAGTTAAAACAAAACCCATTTTTACATTTCATAATTGGATTTGACATTACTTAGAACAAATAAATAGAGTTGAGAACAAGAGAAATCCATCGTTTGGTTTAAAGCAATTATGCAAAAAACTTAGTGAATTTAGGTAAAACATAGGAGTGCCACTTGCATTATGAGGAATGAAAACTTTTTATGTTTTCCAATAGAGATAATTGGTTGATTTTCGAATGGAATGCTTGAACATTAAAAAGGATTTAATTTTCCTTATGCATTACTAAAATAGAGGTCTTGACTTCACCAAATAGACTTAAAAACTTATTTCATATGTGAACCATTGGTTTTGATCAACATAGATGGGTGTATACTATTCTTTTATTTATAAGTTTGATGTAACATTACTCTAAGTTGTATCAACATTTTCAGGCTAGTTGGGTCAATAGTTTGATAATAAATGTATTTTGCTGATAAAATCTTGTTTTAAAATAGAAAACATAAATTTGAAAGTAATAATAGATAGATAAATAAATGAACCTAGTGAGACTTATCACTCTATATTCTTTGACTTTGCGTTCTTAAAAGAGGTGTCAAATGTGGGTATAAAGGGGAGGGTAGATCTAATGAAGACTACTGATGTTTTCCTTTATTTTCTACCTACCAGTCTTTTACATTATGCTAGTTCATGAAGCTTGGCTAAACTTGGTAAAATCATTATGCATATGTTTGAAATGGAAGGTTAAATATTTATTGTTTTTCCCTCTTCCACATCCTTGTGTATGTTTCTACTAGACATATGTGTAAGTGGATTAGACACTTGGCTACACTAGATTCTTCTGATCCAATTATGTCGAGTTGCTAGCCTTCTCGTGCCAAGGTTGGGCAGTTATTCTTAAATGAAGAACCTCGGGGAGCTAACCACTTCATGGTTGGGTAGTAAAAGCATCTAGGCCGCTCTTTCATCTCATGATAGCAGATGGACAACATTTTGATGGCTTGGAGACATGACTACATGCTGATAGGCTCACATGTCCGATGTCATGTTATTTTATGTGTTTTGTGTTATTGTATGTTTATCTCATTTGATGTACTCATGATTCTTTATGTTCGATGTGCAAGTCAACATACTTTTGACATTTTTTTGATGTGTAAACTTTATGACTTTTGTGAGTTTATGATATTGACATGTGGTTGACAATGTAATATCAGATGTATAGAAAGATTTATGGTGCTTATGTAATGATGACTTGTGATACTATTCTCAACTCAACTAAATGTCGTTATGTATAATTTATAAATTTAATTTGAAATGGGAGCAAGTTCTTATGCATATGTAGTTAGTGTTTGACTTTTCAACTTTTAGATTTTCCACTTTTATAGTTGTTTTTGCATATGTGGCAATGTTAGTGGATTTTGGTGCTTACATGTGGTATCAAAGTTGTGCTGAAAACTAGGACCTAAGGTCTTACTAATGCTAACATTGTGTGGTCTACTCTTCGAACAAGAGTATACCATCATCATGTATTCTTGTAGAGGCAATAGGACTATAGGCAACAATGGTCCTCAGCATGAGCCTAAAAAAAAAGCTAGACCAAATTGTGGCGCTCCTCACTCAGTAGGGACAACACATGGATGACATAGAAAATGCCATGAGAGGACGATAGGATTGTTGGAGTTGATGAAAGCCAACTCCGAAGACGCCCAAGATCACCTGCATGCGAGAACCTATCAAAGAGAAGCCAAGGAAGGAAGAGCGAGGAGCAAGGGAAAAATCCTAAATGGACATGAGAGACCACAAAATATTGAAACAAAATGAAAATGTATTTACAATGAGAAGCGATGTGATGAAATACGAAGCGAGGGAGGTCACTTATAAAGACCTTAAGGAAGCTTGTAGAACAAGTTGGAAGGTAGTAGAAGAAAAGGATGACAACTCAGCACATATCCACAAAAGGTGGAACATGCTAGAAGGGAACAAACTCCCGTGTTGTCAACAACTAACTACTACATGCATTAAATAAAAAATATTAAATAAATACATTTACTTAAGTAAGCTTAAGTAATAGAATAAATAATTAATTATTTACTCTAACACCCCCCCCTTAAGTGCAACTTAGGGAAATGCTTTAAGCTCACAAAACTAAGATGAATGCAGAATGGGTCCCAGCAATGAGGCCATGTTAGGTACCCATGTACAATGCAAGAAAATGCAACCTCTATAAAATGGGGAAAGAGAGAAAACCATGTGGGAAAAACCCTCCCCCAAAAAGAGGTAAGAACCTAGTGAAGAACTGAAGAAGCCTCCAACTAGGGAATGTCCCCTAAAACAGGAACAAGGAGTGATCATGAAGAAGCATCACTGAAGCATGAAGAAGTCGCAAATTTGTCAAATTTTTGATCTGAAGAACCTCCATGGAAGAAGAAGGCACAAACTGAGCATGTCTATATGGTAGATGATCCATCTCACCGAAATGCATAGGTAGCCAGCCACTGCAATCGCCTTGTACAAAAGATCAACCACTGAATACATAGTTCACACTATCGAACCATCGAACCACAGATGCATTAGAACAATAGCATAACCCCCCCTTAATGCAGATGGGGTCTGATGACAAGCAACTGAGAAGGTGGGCCAAAGTCTCCTGCAAATGAACCAAGAACGACGAGAGAGGGAGAGAGGTACAAACACCCATAAAGACATGGTCAAACTAACTCTGCATGGGGCTAATGTCGTGGAAGGGACACTCACTTGACAAAGGGAGAATGCCTAAAACAACAAACAACTATCCCCCTCCCCATGGTGCTTTATAAAAATAGTGCAAGTACAACTGACTCAAAACAATGTTCATGACCCCTAGAATGTAAAAGTGGCACTTTATCTTAGTGCGATACATAAAAGTGCTTCAAAATGATGGCTACAATGATCAAAAATAAAAACAAGCTACAACAAAACAAAGTACAGCTCAAAACAAGAGAAACCATGCCAGGAAAACGATCCTCGAGCCTAAAACACTCAAAATATCCACCATATAGCAAAAACACCAAAACTATGATAGAAAGAGCATGGGCCAAAAACTAAGAAAAAGGATCACATTTCTGAAAAGGTGACAGAACCAGCTTTCCAAAAATATAAAGTTTTCAAAAAACGGGCATGGGACGCAAAAGATATGCATGCCAGAGTCAAAAATAGGACTTCAGACTTCAAAAAAATGGGCAATAAAAAAGCATCAAAACCTTAAAATACCTACACCAATATCTTCGTCTTGGAACTAGTTTTCTGGCACTTCTTTTGAATCGGGAAAATACCTCCGTATGCTCAAGTTATGGCCAAAAAATCAAGAGTAGGTCCAAAATAGAACCAGCAGAGAGGTGCATGCAAGGTCTAAGATGTTGATGATGTCATGTTGATGTCAGCAAATTGTTGCATTAAAATTGATGGCCTGTCAGCCATTACAGCAAAAAAGATGCCACGTGGACACCATGTGGCAGAGTAGATGATGTGGCAGGGGTTATGTGGCAATATGCCACATGGTAGACTTGCCACGTGTCACACGCTGGCTGGTTCAGAAACTGCTGACTGGAGCTGACACAAGCGTTGACTTAGATTGCTCAAGTGTCAGCTGACTGTGCGAAGGATGTTCCCTGGCGTTTCTGACTAGACCTGGCAGAGTAGTGGGTGGCGGAACTAGGCGCAGTAGCTGCAGGGGTGGTGAAATGGAAGAGCCACTGGAAGCGGTGGCGACTGGGTGGCCTACGAGTTGAGTAAACAAGAGGTGCAGCTTAGGTGGAGCAGTGGTGGGGTGCAGGCTATGCGTGGGTGGCCGCTGGGCGGCGTGGTGGTGACCACCTGGTGGTGCGGCCTATTTTAATTTTTTTTAATTTTTTAAAGGCCGAAATCGTCCGTACATTCGTACGGAAGCCCTGAAACTAAAAAAAAATTGCCTCCCGGAGCTTTGTCTCCAAAATCAAAAAGCTTTATATGAATCCTGACTGCAAACGGCCTTTCGGATCCAATGGTAATGTTTGTTTGGCCTCAATGTGCTCCGAAAAAATGTTGATCCCCTGATTTGAAGAAAAAATGCACAAACAAACTAGGGTTTGTAACTTCAAATCACGGCTTCAAAAATCTTTAACGAAGCAGCAGTAGGAAGGCTCTAATACCATGTTGGAGTTGATGAAAGTCAACTCTGAAGACGCCCAAGATCACCTGCATGCGAGAACTTGTCAAAGAGAAGCCAAGGAAGGAAGAGCGAGGAGCAAGGGAAAAACCCTAAATAGACATGAGAGACCACAAAATATTGAAACACAATGAAAATGTATTTACAATGAGAAGTGATGTGATGAAATACAAAGAGGGAGAGGTCGCTTATAAAGACCTCAAGGAAGCTTGTAGAACAAGCTGAAAGGTGGTAGAAGATAAGGATGACAACTCAGCACATATCCACAAAAGGTGGAACATGCTAGAAGGGAACAAATTCTCGTGTTGTCAACAACTAACCACTACATGCATTAAATACAAAATATTAAATAAATGCATTTACCTAAGTAAGCTTAAGTAATAGAATAAATAAATAATTATTTACTCTAACAAGGATGAGTAGGATGAGTGCAAGTAAGCTATACATTAGCAGGAAGAAGAATAGAAGAAAAGAGAGGAGGAACAACTGCTTGAGGCTCAGAGGAAACAAGAGGAAGATCTAAGGATTTAATAGCAACAAAAGGAAGAAGTTGACCATAGGATGGCTGGATTAGTTCACGATATGGTCCAAATCACAAAAGATCTCAGCAAGGACCTCAAGAAGGTCACACCTCCTACCTTTAATATTAAGATTTTAGGAGAAGAGGTAGAAGCTTGGATAGCTACCATGGAAAAGTATTTTCATGTCCATAATTTCACTAGGAAACTAGAGTAGTATGGGCTACCTTTCAGCTAGTTGTTAAAGCGAAAACATGGTGGGAAAATGTTATGGCTAAGAAGAAGTTACATCATGGAGAGATATCATGGGAGGACTTCTTACAACATTTTCGAAAGCAATGGTTGCCTCAGCTCTTTTATGACAAAAAGGCATCTGAGCTCTATAAGCTGATCCAGGGAGTCATGTCAGTCACGCAATATCATGATAGTTTTGCCATCTAGTTAAATGTGTTCCTTAGTGCCAGAATGATGACTTGTTTAGGACTTGTAAGTTTGTCATGGGGTTGTGTCTTGAGATCTACAATGAGGTAGAGTCTATGGACTATCCACTTAGGAAGGCTCTAAAACAGGAGCAAAGGCTAAACAATGTAGCTCCAATGAAGTCATCTAATAACCAAGGTTTTAAGAAGAAATTTGAATATGATAAACAAGAAGGTGGTGAGAATTCATCAAATTGGAAAAGGAGAGAGGACAATCAACAAAATTCATGAAGGATTTCCAACAAAAATTCTCACATTGAGAATTAGCATCACAATAGAAACCAGAATGGTAAGGGTGGACTTGAGGGAAGGCAGGGATGCCGCGATGGTTGCTTCGTATGCGGGGAAATCATTTTTCTTTTAAATGTCCACAACTTTCAAATTCCAGAGATGGGAAGAAGCTACAACCAAATAGTCCAAGAATTAGGAATGGTGTTCGCGGAACCTATCCACCTCATTGATTAACATTCTTGTGAGAATGCAAAAGATGTGCTTAGATCCTTCTTTATCTAGTTTTCATGAATATTTTATGCTTTATTGTCATGTATACAACTTTACGTGTTACGTGATGATTTTGTGACATCGGGATGATGTCTTTTCCTAGTGGGGAAGGATGTCATGACCCACTTTGTTTGACTCCTACTATGTAAGATGATGTTTATAGTTTTTGACTCATTTGATTAGGTTGGTTGACCTCGATTGGAGAAATTTATCTTTGCATCAATTTGTGTGAGCTAGACATTAAGTCATTATGTGTTCGACCTAAAACTATAGTACTATAGTTGATATGTTCTTGGTTGATATGTGTTCTGACTATATAATTTGTGGTTTTGGTTTCTTTAATTTATATGATGAAGACCTTGTTTGATTATGAGTGTTGATTGACTATGATGACATTATGTTAGCTATTGTACATGAGTGGATTAATTATGATGTTTTAAAACTAAGCTTAACATTTCCTTGGTAATGTGTAATATTGATTTCGTGATGGATATTGTATGGTTATATTTACAAGTTGCCTTTAATATTTTATGGTATCATGGGCCCAAATATTTAGAATTCGTAGGTAATAATACCCAAGATTATTTATATAAGTGCTTTAGTTTGTCATGGATGGCTATTGTTGGTGTCTAAGAAACTTATTTGTGTGGGGACCAGTAAACTAATATTCCATGTTTGCTCTATCATTGTTTAGCCTAACATTTATGATATTTGTTTTGGTTTGTCAAGAAGACAATGAATAATTATTATTGAGGTGAAGGTAGCAGTTAAGTGTTGAATTGAGGCAACATTTTGTATTGATTCCACCATGAGTTATTTTTAGTGGGTCCCATTTTAGACATGCTCATGGAATTGTGTGAATACATATTCGATGGAGTTTATAAAGCCTTCACTAAAATATACTTTTCCATAAACCAATAAATAGTAATATATACCATGGAATATAAAGAACGACCTTTGGAATTATCAAGCCTCTTATTAAATATATGGAGACTTAAATTCTTCCTCCCCACTATAGAACTGGGAAAAATAAATAAATATTTGTGGTGCTTTGGAGACTATCATATAATTTTGATAAATATTTGGGAGTAGAAATTAATATGCTTGGTTGTTAAGGTGAATAAGGAATTTAAAGAGATATTTGTCATGCATTCTTATTCTATCGTGAAAGACTTTTGGAAAATGGTCTTTTTTGATAAGAAGTAAAACGACGCTTTGCATTTCGTCCTTGCTCAAATGAATAATAGGAGTTGCAAGACATTGGTGCTTCAAAAGCAATCTCTTCATTAATGCATTGGTTTGCATATACGATAGTCTCAGGGAAATTTAATAGGTAATTAGGAATCTTCTCCTCTAATTGGCAAAAATTGTAGGTGAATTGTCAAAATTCATCGTGCAAGGTTAGAAACATATCTTCCATCCTGTTGGTTCCAAAAACTGCAGATTGGAAATCCAAGTGGCTGCCACTTCTTCGATAGGACTTCTCAATCAGTTTTGGCCAACGAATGAGAATACTTCTCAATTCCCCTGCACTTTAGGCTCCGCTACACCTAGCTAGGTAAACCTTGTCCTCGAACCTGATCACTTGGTTCAGAGTTTTTCTAAAGCGAATCTAAGCTTTGGAGTTCTCTAGCTAGGAAAGTCCTTGAACTCGATTAAAATGAAACCAGATGTGAGTGTTTGAATTGAATGGATTGTAAAATATTTGTAAATAAGTGATTTGATACTTGTAGTAAGGAAGTTATAGATTTTTTGACTTCAATAATAGAAAGACCAGTGCCTCTGCTCATCCGGGCAATAGAGTCAACTTCAATGAATTTTCACGTACAAATTTATAAAGTTCTTATGCACTTATAATGCCACAAATTAAATAATCAAGATGTGACAAATCAAATATTTATGCAATTTTAAATTAGTCCAGATTGAACTTTAACTCCTTTGGTAGGGAGACAAACTAGACACAGATACAGAAACAATTATATATTTCACAATATCTATAATGATCAAATTTAAAATGCTAAATGACCATGTCCAGTTATCTAACATTTACATTGTGTACATAATTTCAAAAAATAATTACAAAAGACGATTCATCTACAGTTTAAATCTCCATGCTATTTAGAAATAAATAAAAGACATTATTTTATTATAAAAATTAAATACTTGAATTTATATTACAAGTCATATTTAAACCCTTATTCCTCCATACAAGTAGATATAAAATACTACTTCTTTTATGAATCTAAATGTCTGAATATATGAATTATTTTTCAAATAAGAAGATATCTTATTTATATCTTCTAATTTAAAAGTTGCATCTATTTAAAAGGAAAAGACACACCTTTATAATTAATAGATCTTATATAATTCCTATCAAACCTTTTAAAATAGCACCTCTTCGTAAATTTGATAAATTTAATGACCATAGTTTA
Organism: Cupressus sempervirens; assembly: GCA_028749045.1. NCBI lineage: Eukaryota > Viridiplantae > Streptophyta > Pinopsida > Cupressales > Cupressaceae > Cupressus > Cupressus sempervirens. Next base: position 423,815,810 of record CM053793.1, on the reverse strand, counting down.
TTGTTTGAAATGAATTAACTTTTATTCTTCATAGCGCCCGTGAGTTTCAAAGTTCAGTTTTGATTCTTGAGGGCTCACAGGGATCCATGGGTGACTTCCAGACAGAGATCCTTCCAATATCGTGCAAGCACACCATGTCTAAGAAACACCACGGTGTCTGCAATATGAGGATAGCATCTTGATTTATCCTTATTACTTGTCCCTATCGTGTGGCGAACAACCATCCATTTCTCCTCATCGTTCAACAGATTATCAAAACTCCAAATTTACAATGCTTATTTCTGAAGGCGCTCGGTTTCATTTCCTCATGGTCTTCATGTCTTCGATTTATACTCCCTTTCTATTCATTCCTACTTGAACTTGGAAAAGATGAATGTATTTTTGCCATCAATTTAAAAACACTTGGTGGGTCCTTTTGCTTATCGTGATTTCCTTTAGCAAGTATTTTGCCTCTTACTTTCATCGATATCCATCTTTGAACAGACACATGGGCTTTGTCCTTCTATTTGTTTCCATCCACACTTATGGCTCCTTATGGATGATGACATGGGTGCTCAAATACTTCCATCGAACATGCTAGCACGAATTGTCTCTACACTTTATGTAGTTTGCGTGTATTTGTATTGATATTATTTTAGCCATTATAAAAGCTTGGGAGTTTGCAATAACAGTCACATGATGATTTTGTTCATTGACTACTATTATTTTGTAGTCGATTTTTATTTCTTTCAAAATCCTTTCACCATTGCCATATATCTCACCACTATGGTATTCTTCAATTTATTATTTATGACAGAGATATATGCCTACAATTTCCTAGTGCGCTACATCAAACTTTCTAGCTTTGCATGTTTGGAATAGTGACTGGACCATCCTTGAAACACTATTATCTTGTTGTTGGGACTTGTTAATGGAATCAGAAGATCACTCTGTTGTAAACTTCTATCTCATTCATTCTTCATGGGCTTCTCCATTGTTATCTATCAGATATCTATGTGAAAGCTTGAACTTTCTTATCGGTATCCATCTACTTCACATACTACCAGTCCTGATGAAACCGTCCCATACTTGTTGTTCATGTTTTGTTTATCAGATCTGTACATTCATCCATAAATTGGTTTGAATCTGCAAGTCATTGTACACCTAGCATAGGAAAATCACTGAAACATGTAAATATAATATTATTTGTGGGATAAAAGGATTAGAGAGGTTGCTTAAATGGAGGCCCAAATTCGCCATAATTTTTAGGGTCCATCACATCCTATATGTTGAGACTATAAGAGATCAGTTGTTGTGTATGAAGCCCTTAATGGCATAATTCTTTCTTGAGTATTCCTAGATTGATGTTATTCTCTGAGTGTAGAAGTTGTATGTTTGGGTTCTCTTTCCTTGTCTTGTAGATCCATGCTCCTTGTATGAAATCCATTTGAAAATCACATGTCCATTTTAAGACAAATATGCACTAGGTTCAATTAAACACACAAAAAATAAATCAGATTGTATTCAAACCGTTTGCTGAAATTTCGTGCGAGATAAAGAAAACAAAATAGAGCAGTATAAGTGCAGAAATTTTCTGTGGAAACGATTGAAACGTCAAGTGCATCAGAAACTCAGATTCAAGAAAACAAAATAAAAATTATGGAAAATCTAGAGATCAATGCTTTGTCCAAAGAATATAATAAGATATTTAATGGTGAACAACTAAGAGTCTTGCATAAAGAGAAATCGGTAATGGCTCTATATAATGGGTTTGAAATTAGAGTCTGTGTAATCTTTGAATCATCTTCTTTCTGAGTTGGAAAAATTGGATTCATACTTATCCACAATGGACAACTTTAATGGGAGGTTCTTAAATTGGACTTTGCAACTCTCAAAGGTTTGCCTTAGTACAATATAGGTTATTAGAATACCCAATTGAGGGTGTGTGACTAACTGTTGCCTCTTGCCCTAGTAAAATTATCCAAATAACAGCCCCTATTACACCTTACAATGATAACATTTTAAAGGTGGTTTTGCACTTAATTATGGACAGGCTAGGTGGACTACATGGCATCAAGGGCATTAAAATTGGTAAGAAAGTCAAGACCTTGGAATAGATGGCTAAAACTAGATCTTTTATCATTATGACTCTACAATAATTTCAAGGTTTCTTAAGGGATTACATGAAGCATCATCAAGACAATGTGAGAGCATGCATTAAGACTATCTTGGATGAGGATGATGATGTATGCAAACAATCACAATCAAATTTATTGACACTTTAGAGAGGGGAATTTAAAATATCAGTTATAGTTTATGAGTTCATTGAAGAATTGATTGAGAATAAGATTGAAAGGTTCAAGGATGAAATGATGCAAAGTGAGTTGATAGCAATAGGCATACAAGTTTTAGAATCTACCAAAAAGAGTAGGAACCAAATGAGGGAAGAATATATTTGTTTTATGTGTCAAGAGGTTTGGTCGCTTGAGCTTGTTTGTGGTATTATTCAAAAGGAAGATTTACCACAGCCAAGTCATGATGGAAATATAACCTTGAATTCATCTCTTACAAGGCATAATGAAAGCACAAAGGAAAAGTGTTACCAATCAACCAAGGTGGTTAACGTGGGCAAGAATCAATTCTCATAGTTGATGGGTATTCAAATATATATATATATATATATATATATATATATATATATATATATATATATATATATATATATATATATATATATATATATATATATATATATATATATATATATATATATATATATATATAATAAAACATGAAGAGAAAAAGCATGTTCGAGAAATCACACAAAAAATTGTAACTCACTGGCTATAAAAGTAAGGGTGGGTGATGGAAAATTTTCTTTATTTGTTAATGACAAATAACAAAATTTGACAAGTGACAACCCATATGCCTTAGATAATTTTGGGAAAAAAACCCTTTATCATTGCATGATTTGATGGGCATGTTATTGGTTAAAGATGAGAATCTTGTACAAGTAATAACAAGGGCAACTAATTCTTACAAATTTATTGAAGATTTACGTGGATGACCAAAGTGAAAGAGATTCAAAAGGAAGTGTATGGAGTGTTACTAGCTCTCAATTGCATACCATCAAAGAAGCATTCAAAAGAAAGGAACCAAATTACTTGTAGTCGTTAATGGATAGAGACCTTACCTTCAAATTTGGGGAAGATGAGGAATATGAGGTAGATGATCTTTTTTACCAGCTTAGCATGACTCATTTCTCTCTATACCAATTAGAAAATTAGTTTGTTTCGTCCATACAAAAAGATCAAGAAGTAGGCTATAGGGAGATGTAGATCAAGCATATAGTAAAGGATGATGATAAACACATGAGGGAAGAAATGAGAGACAATATTATGAGAAAACTACATACTAAAGACACCCTAAATGTTAGTGAATGGATTGAAATTGTCAACATAGAAACACCTTGCAACCTTCTGTCATCTCATGAAGATGTAAGTGATGCATTGCCCCATTTGATCACTAAAGAAAGGCATATAACAAGCCAAGATATGGTGAATTATGATGAAGAATCCAAAGAAAGTTCATAGGAAGAGACTAAGATTCTAATTTGAAACAACAAAGGTTTATCTTCACAATCACATAAAATGGTGACTTTAACACAAGGAAATGAATATGATAAGGGGTCTATAAATTTGGTATCCTTGGTATAAATAATGGCCATAACACTCTCAGTGAAATGATGTTTGAAATGAGTGAAGACAAGACATGAGGGAAACACCAGAGATCTGATATTTATATTATCAGTGGTATGTATTCACTATGCCATGAGGATAAAGGGGAACCAAGTGAAATTAGTTCAAAAATTCCAATTGTTGGAGGTGAATTTTTGATTGATAACACTTGTGGTGAATTGGAAATTTTAGAGTTGTCCTTAATGGGTATTGAGGGCTTCTACAATCCATCTAGCGATTTGTCACCAAGTTTTTATCATGTGATAGCTATTCATTTATTGGTTGGTGATTTTATCTTCATACCTACTTCAGTTATTAGTGGTTGTCGTGCTTGGTTTACCATTACATTTTCAGTTTTGGCTTGGCCTAAAAAAGTTAGTGAGTTGTAAGCATATTCATAGAGACATCTCATCTTGTGGTACATACCTTTCGATATGATTATCTTTCCAATATAGGGACACAATGATAACAATGTTATCATTCATATAGTTGACCCAAATTATGACAATAGCATATGGTGGTCTAATGAAATAAACTTCATGCATATGAGAGATATTTTTGGCATTGGAGGAGTGAAAGACATCTATTTCTACTTCTAGAAATGAGTTGATAAGCTAATTTGGGATCCAAGAATCAATAGGATGAGTGCTATGCATTTTCTGGATTATGTTGAGTTGCATCACTATTTGAGTCTTGGTGCAATTATGTTAGCAGTAATGGAACATGTAGGTGCAACAATGTTTTCTAGGTTGACTTGGGATCTAGGGATCTTACTAAAGGATCAGCTATGCCCTTGTTTCCTATTTCACAACATGGCATACCTTGATTTCAGGGATACTAGTATGACCTACCGAGTAGCTTGCAGATTGTTATAGGATCCTAGTATTGACTTACAAATTCATGATTGCTTGAGGACAAGAAATCCCAATGAGGTAGGATTATAATGCCCCTTTTTGGGACATTAAAAAATCACAAGTCCACTTCATCAATTAAATAAAAAGTAACTTATTTGGAGCTGAGTGCAAATTTATTTTAAAAGGTCATTTTAATTAAAAGGGAAGAAAAATGTGACAAAAGGGGAAGATGATGACATATAGAGAAGAAAATCTAAAGAGTCACAACCTGATGCATTAAAAGAAGGAATGGAGATTCATTTGGTATGCTTGGATATTGGATTGGAATTTTAAATTTCTTCTCTTGAAGAATTAGAAGCTCCAACTACAATCAATTTGAGGAAAAAACCCCTTAAGTCAAAAAAAATGGACAAGCCCATTGTCTGCGGGGGACGTCATTTTTAGGTGTTACACGTGTGCTTCCATTTTATCTCTTATTCTCCAATCTTACTATTATATTCTATTTTTATGATTGGAGTTGAATGTTATTTTACTGAAAAGTTTGATTGTGATATCCATTTGAGAAAGCCTATTGTTGCTGGTATTTCTACATATACTTCTTAAAGCGGAATGAAATAGAATTTTTGAGACTTTTTCAATTACATTAAAAATAGGTTTTGAAGAGACTTGAAATCCTTTACAACATTAGAGCAAGAAGATGTTCAATAAAAGCCCCAAGATAAAATGGTGCTAGAAAACACTGACTAGAAGCACAAGACAAATCAGAGGAATAATGCAAAGGACAAGACTATTCAAGACCAAATGGAGCTAATAGAATAGAAAATAAACAGAAAGCCCAAATTGTCCGTTGGGTTTTAAAACCAAGAACCCACAACTTGCAAGAAACAAGGAAAAACTAGGATTTTCCTTTACCTCCCTTCTTCTCAGAACACAATATAATGTCAAAAACAACAGGGGATTTCTTATGGTATTTTCCTATAGCTAGGATCCACCTCTTTGTTGTCTGTAAAGTTGTATTATCACACATAAATAGTTAAATGTGTTGAGAAGTTGTTACTTACTAAAGGGAGTTATGACGTGACAGTTGATTCACAACTCTTCAGGTAGTATATCTATGATTTGTCATTCACAAGAAAGGCATTATCTCATCTTGTCTTGTATTGTCATGTGATGTACTTGAGACAAGCATTAATGGAATATACAATTGTGGTTTCTTGAAACATTGCATTTGTATTTACTTTATGTTACACTTCTATTTTCATAGCATGTGTTAAGACTAGTTTACTATCAGTAGTAAAAATTTGGCATTGTTATCTTTAACAAATTGCAAGAAGTAGTAGTGATTGAATGGGGAAGGGAATGTGATCAGGCAACTAGTAAATAATGACTATAACAACGAGGAATACGAGAACCTTGAGTTATTTGAGGGTGAACGAGAGGTAGCAAGAAACTTCTGGTCACTACTTCAGGCATTCATAGAAACACACTTGTAGAGAAGCCACACAGGAAGGAATTCCTGAAGGTGTTTCTTGGAATGCACTCTGAGTTAGCCCTATTATTGATCATTTGATGAGCAGTCTCTTGCAATTACTAGCACAAAAAATTTTGGCAGTTAAGAAATTAACCGAGTGAACCAACATCAACAAATCCTCGAAATCTTCTATAGAGAGAGAGAGAAGAATGTCATCATCATGAAGAGGAAAAGGAAGATCATTGTAGGATAGACATGAAGTGAACCCAAAGGAAAATATTGTCATGATTATGTCCTATAGAGACATGAATTGTAGAGAAAATATTATATAAATAAAAGTTCTTAAAAAAATTATTGTGTTGTTGTGGATGAGTACATGAAACATTTATGCCAAACCAATTGAATAAGAATAGAAATAAGAAAAAAGAAACGGAAGAATGTGAGGCCACTAGCAGTGTCGTACTACTACAAAAATAAGCTGAGTGAAGGCAAAGATACAGGAGGATTGTTGAAGAATGATTAGAAGAGGCCGAAGGTGAGACCCTACATAGTGGACATGGAGAGGAGTTTGGCCACATTGACGAATGGAATAGTGAGGATTCCATTAAAGAAATTAGTAGTTTGCTTGGAAACCTAATCTTCATGTACAAAGGCAAGGGAGCCGTGAAGAGGGAGAGTGAAGAAGTGAAGGGTTGAGATGCTGAGGATACTAAAGTTGCCATGAGTATTGAAGTGATTGAGGGGCATAGGGACCAAAGTAGTTTACCAAGCTTAGACACTCCTAGTGGTTCAAAGACACCAAGTGAAGGAGTAGAAAACACTTCGGGCAACATGACACTGACCTCAAGGGTATCAACACAACCTATGGTATCAAAACAACAAATACCTACACTAGCCACTAAGGTAGGCTAGAAGAAAAAAAAAATGCCTAAATTCATAGGGATGGAAAAGAACATCATGTAAACCACTACAAAATGTGCAAGACAATCTAGACAACCAATGGGGTGATAGATTAGGATGACTAGGTAAGACAATTCCCAGTGACATTGAGGGGAGTAGCCATTGACTGGTTCTCTGATGTCAATAAACCAAAGGTGGCCACATAGCTGAACATGAAGAAAGAATTCAAGATGGAATTTTGATTGCCATGAGTTGACAATGAAATTGTGGCAAAAATCTGTAATACAAAACAAGCTAAAGATGAAACTCTTTGAGGGTACGGATGGAGACTCAAAGAATTGGTGGGGAAGATGGAAAGTCCACCAGCCAATGGATTGAAGAAGCATTAAAGCATGCTCTTTAGAGGAAAATGAAGAAAGTTCCTTTGGCATCGTATGATGATGTTTACAATCAAGCAATGGATCTAGAAAGTGAAAACAAAAAAGTATAGAAAAAGAAGAACTAATCATTCGATGACAACAATGATGATTCTTAAAGAAAGAGTAACAGTCAAGAGTCGAACAAGAAGATTCAAGCACTTCAAAAAGACACGCTTTGGATGATGAAAGAATTCAAAAACATGAAAAGGAACACCACCCAAAGTGATGAAGGGGACTTATGGTATACAAACTGCAAGGTAGGTCACATAAAGGGTTCCTATTTAAAGAAGCAATTATGTGACATCTATTAAATTTTCAGACATTCCACAAAGGAATGTCCATACAACATGAAAACAATGGGACCTCAACAAATCTTAATGACACAAGAAGCATCTACTTCAACAGTTGGGGCAACAAACACAAACACCAATTTGATATTGTCTAGCAGTTACAAAAATAATCGCCATGGAGGAAGAGGTGGAAACAATAATAACAATAACAATAACGAAAACTATAGTCGTATCTAGTATGATGCCAGTGGATGCTCAATGATACAATGCAGAACATGTAACCAATGGGGACACTTTGCAAGAGACTGCACAAGGGTGGAAGTCTCACAATTACTATGCATATGGTGTGGTTTCAGAGACTGTGACAATAAAATCTAGAGTAGATCTTTTGAACATTTAGGGGAGTGGAGAGGAGGTCCTTGCCGCCACCCAAGCACAAGAAAAGAAGGCTATATATACCCAAACCCTGAAGTCGAGAACATGAGAATGCAAGAAGCAAAGGTAGGCATTGAAAAAGAAATGATGGTGGAAAGAAGGGAGACAAACGACACTGCCAACACCTCACTAAGGGGTCAAGTGAAACAAAACATCGTACAATATGTGTTACAAAACCAAAACCAAAATCCCCATCAAGTTCAAAGACCTTCTCGTTGCAATGCTAGCATTGAGAACAACTCTGCTAAATGTGACACCATCCCTAAAGGTGTTAGGTGGGATAGAGGTGAAGGGAACACATGATGAAGTTGAAAAATCTCTCACAAAGGAGAATCCTCTCGGGACTGCAGAAGATCCCATGTTACTCACGTAAAAACTAGAAGACATGCGATAGTGGTAGAAATGGGCTTGTTGGAACCATTTTGACAAATACCAGTGTGGAGGGCAATTCCGATGTCAATGTACTGCCCAAAGAAACATGAGGGCACTAGGGTGACCTAAATTGTGGCTACCAACATTTTAGCTCATTGGGGTCAATCAACAAAACATCAAACCCATTAGGACCTTAATCGCACAATGAGTCATGATTGGGACACAACTCTTCATCTTGGATTTTGTGGTGATACCAATGAAAAGAAAAGTGTATGATGCTATCCTTGGCATAGGTTCGTTAGTATAGGTGAAGGTAATCCACGACTGGAAGAAGAATACTCTTTGGACGAAGAGAGGTCAAGATTTTACAATTGACCTATGCATGCAAATGTGAGTGAGGGTGTGGCATCTTTGTTTGAATCAAAAGAAAAGGAAGAAATCAATGAAGAGAAGTGACAAATAGAACCAAACAAAGAGGGGCTTTTGGGAGTAGAGGGATGTTTTGACGATGATTTGGACTCACTAAATGGATTCTTCCATGGAAAATAGAAGATTATGAACTGTTCCATTGCAACATGTTGAAGGTGGATAACAAGGTGGAAAAGATTACATTTCTTTTGGAGCATGCCAAATAAAAAGAAAGGGAGATTAAATAATGGAAGCACCTACCCACTAATTTGACAAAGAAAAATCAATAAAGTATGAGGAACCTTAGGCGAAGGTAATGAACTTGGGAGATAAAGCCAATCCAAAGAATATTTTGTGGCGGATTACTTGAACCTCATATCAAAGGTAGCCACATTCAAATATTTATGGAGTATAAAGATGTATTTTCTTGAACCTACAAGGATTTAAAAGGGGTTCCACATGAACTTTGTGTCCTTCAGATCATGCTAGTGCAAGGGGTTTTACCTATAGGCAAGCATCCTTACAAGATGCATAAAAACTGTGCCACATGGGTAAACAAAGAAGTTGAAAGGATGCTTGATGCATGCATCATCTTCAGGGTGGAGACAAGCAAGTGGGTGTCTCCAATCGTGATTTCATTGAAGGACACTAATCAAATCCTAATATGTGTGGACTTTAGGTGTTTGAATGCAATCACCATCAAGGATCCATTCCCAATACCTTTCACAGATAGCATTCTAGAGGAAGTTGCAATACATGAGATCTATTCATTTCTGGATGGATTTTTCATGTAGAACTAGATATCCACTACCAAAGAAGATAAAACTTTCATAGTGGAAGACAAAACGTACGTGTACAATTGAACACCCTTCATATGCTATAACACTTTGCCCAAGTTCAAGAGGATCATCTTGCACATTTTTAACAAGATGTCCATTGGGAAATTCAAAGATTTTTCTTGGTGATTGGTCCATTTTTAATGTCGAGAACAAGCATTCGGTAGCCCTAAGGGAGTGTATGGAGAGATGTCGATGGGCTAGGTTTGCACTTAATCCTAAAAAGTGTAGAGTTATGGTGCCTTAGGGAAAACTATTAGGACACATCGTGTGCAAAATTAGATTGAAGACAAACCCAACAAGGTGCAGGTAATTCTGGAGATGGAACCTCCTATAAATTTGATTGGGGTAAAGTCATTCTTGGGGCACATTGATTAGTACAAGAGATTCATCAAAAACTTTCCTGAAGTGTCTTACCCACTAGATAGGTTGATTCGGAAGGGAAAGCCCTACATGTGGGGAACTGAGCAAGAGAAGGCATTCAAAGAGCTCAAGTTGAGGCTACTGGGAGCACCTATTCTAGTGTACCTAAACTGGGACAAGGAATTCAACATCCATGTAGATGCATCGAAGTTTAGCTGTGGGGAAACCCTAGTACAAACAGGTGACCATGGACTAGACCACCCTATTTATTTTCCAAGCCAACCTCTATCAAAGGCTAAGAAGTACTACAATACGACATAGAGGGAAGCTCTTGGGATGGTTTATGCCATATAGAAGTTTTGACATTAATTATTGGCAACTCTAATCGTTTTCTATGTGTATCACTAGGCTCTGATGTATTTGGTGAATAAACCTATCATTCAAAGGCAAGTAAGTAGATGGCTACTTCTACTATAGGAGTTTACATTCAACATTGCAGTATGCCATGGAAAGAGTCATGTAAGCGTTGCTACTTACTGATAATCAAATTGGGACAAGCACCTGAAGGAGTAAATGATGACTTTGCAGATGCACACCTGCTTCGAATAGCAGTACTACCATCCTTGTACACAAGTATCATGAAATACCTATCAACGGAGTAGTTTCTACGAGAGACGCAGTCAAGTGAATGTATGAAGCTGGTGTTGAGGAGAAAAACATTTCTGTTGGTCAATAGATTGTTGTACAAGATGGGGCTTGACCAAGTTCTTCACTAATTTGTCATCAACAAGGAAGTCCAAGATATTTTTGAGGGAAGCACATGGAGGTCCTATGAGAGAATACATTGGACCATATACAATGACACGAAAGCTTACTGGCTAGATTATGGTGGCCAGCGGTCTACAATGATGCAAGAGGATAGATGGTAAGTTAGTGATATTTGTCAAAGAGAAGAGAAGCCTCTCAAGAGAGACTTCATGCTTTTGAACCCGTCCAATGCACAAGATTTGTTCAAATGGTGGGGATTGGACTTTTTGAGGCTGCTCAAGGCAAGCAAAACAAGACAGTGCAGGTATATTGTTCTACAAAAGAAATACCTTACAAACTGGGTTGAAGCACGAGCTCTCTTCGATAACTCAATCTTCAGTATGACAAAGTTTATATATGAATAGATAATCACACAATACAATATACCCTCCAGATTGCAAATGATCCAAGGGGATACTTTGTCAACCATGTGATAAAACTGCTTCCAAATAATTCAAGATTTTCATTCTTTTTCAAGGCCATCCTTCCTGAGAGCTAATGGTTAGGTTGAAGCCACCAACAAGATATTGGTGTTTGTGATATACAAGTCATGGCGAATCGAAAAGGAAGATTGGAAGGAGATTCACCTTCCATACTATGGGCTTATTGTACCACTTACAAGGTTACTATAAGACACACACACCCTTTCAATTGATGTACATACAAGAGGTTGTCGTACTAGCTGAATTCACGATACTGTGTCAGAAGATAGCTATTGAGAACAAGTTAGGGGATATGGAGAATCTACAGAAGAGACTATATAATCTCAATGAATTGGATGAATGATGTCTTACAACATATTGGGAAACTGAAATAGCGCAACAATGACGAAAGTTATGGTGTGATAAGCACCTAAAGAGGACAAGATTTACACAATATCGAACACAATGAGATCAAGCTGGTAAAATTTAAAATAAAGTGGATTTCGCCATATAAGAAGTAGGAAGTTGGCAGCAATAGAGCAATTAAGTTGTGGTCTCTCAATGGAAAAGAAATAGCAGACCTAGTCAATGGTTTGAAATTAAAAATCTACCATGAGGCAAGAAGGTCTAAGAAATGATGAGCCACGCTCGAATACACAAAATAGCTTAGACTTGGGCAAAAATTAAACAAAAATAAATATCAAAATAAAAAGAAAAAGAAGAGAAAAGAAAATATTTCTTTTAAAGGAAAATGCAACCATATTGTATGGTGTGATAAAAGGAAATGAAGGCACAAAACATTAAAAGGAAACAAAGGCACAAAACATATCGCACAACAACTACTTATGAAGCCACCGTATGGCAATAGGGAAAGGTGTCCAAAGAGATGAAGAGGTATCATATGGTACAGCCTAATGGGAGGCCCTCGAAAGGCATATAAACTCTTCTTACAATGGGTGCATATGTGGTGAATAAAGGAAAAATGATGGAAAAGTAAAGGCAAAGGGATCATAACATTGTATGCCCAGGAATTACATCTTATAGTATTTAAAGAAGGTACTATACTTAAAAGAGAGACAATTTGCTCTATTGTGTATAGTATAGGTTGAGAATCAATATTTCTAGTGAAGGGCTTTGGCTATCGTATGGTACATATGAAGGCTATGAGGGTGTACAATTAGCTCCACCTAATTAGAAGTTGTTCACATGGAATGGTATGAAGTAGAGGCACAATCTATCCCCATGACAATAGAAGAAAAGGCATGGGTAAGGGCCAAGGAAATCAACAACGAAGGAAAGGACAATAAGAAAAAATGATGGAATGGGAATGATAGATGCATAATAGTGAGGGAATCACTCTAGAAAGAAACAACACAATACCGTACAGTGAGAAGAAATCAAACACAAGGAAAAGATTCACATGTGAGTAAAGAAGCCCATAGGTGAATTGAGTGCACATCTCAAATATGAAAAATGTATCTGATGGCTTGAATGGTTTCAATAAGAGAAATAGAGAATGAAGTGTATTGGGCCCCTCAAATAGGTATGTCCAAGAAAGAGGCAAGAAGAGTTCTCCAAGCAACAAAAGGTAGCGAGTTGTATGACCTATACATGAGGGGCACACAGTAAGAAGGGCAAGACAATGACTCCACCAAGAGAAACATAGACACAGTGATAAAAAGGGTTTGGAGTAGTACCCATAGGCAGAAAGAAAAAAGAAAAAAGAAACGTTAAGGGAAGTGGAAGAGTTAGGCATCGGAAGGAGGAAAATGCTAGCAGAGATATAGAAACTAAACGGTTGAAAGAAGAGAAGAGAGAAAAAAGACCTAATCATTTTTCTCTTGCACAAAATGACAAGACAAGAAACGATTAAGGACTAAACTGGAAAGAGAAGTTGGAAGATGAAATTACAGACAGGCAAGTGGCTATGGTTCCAGTATCAGTATGAATCAAAGTGCACAAGTCTTGCCTTCAGGAGTGTGAGTTGCAAGTCAAATAGATATAGGAAAGAAGTAAATAGGACCAAAAGTACAAGCATAGATGGCACCTATAATCTTGTCAACAGATTACATCACATCTCAGACCATACTCCTTGAGGGTTTGAATGGATTGGACTGTCAAAAATGGTGGTAGGAGACACCTGAGAATGATTAGGTAAAAAATAGTCTCAGAAGGCAACAAGTATAGTGGGCAATCCAAATGTCTGTTTTTTGTATTAATGAATTCAGGGGCCCCTATGCGCTATGATTGAAACTTTTGACAAGCACTCCAAGACGAGTATCATTTCCTATCTTTGTCGTGATTTGGAGATTTCCTTCTCTACAATTGAGTTCACAAAAGTATCCAAGATACCTGGGAAAGGCAAAACAATTGATTAGAACGTTAAGAAAATGAAGGGGTGAAGGAATTTTACATAAAAATGGTTTGTAGGGACAACCTTTCACATGAAGAAATAGATTCTCTCAAGAAGGCATCTAAAGGAAGGGGGGTGAAGAAATCATTTATCAAACAAGGGCCTTGGTGTTGCCTACAGATGTGGTAAAAAGTAGGCTTATAGGATCAAGTCATGCCTCAGACATCACCTTTTTATAGATAACACTCATGAATTGATTAATGGGTGGTAAGGTTTATGATTGGTTAAGGTTACTATCTGAGCACATGTATGAATTTATGACATTGCAACATAAGACTTTCTACATGACATATTATGCTATAGGGTTGTTTCTGGATGCTATGCTCAAATAGATTCTTGCAAACATACTTGAGCTCAAACCAAGACCCTTGGCGCTAGGAGAAACTCCTATCATGCAGTGGCATCACTTGGATATAGCTAGAGGATAGAAGGTTGCAGCAAAATCGAAAGTTGTCGTGGGATAGAAAAGGCTCAGGCAAGAGATAGATTCAATATTGAAACACAAAGTAATGAATAATAGTCAACATGATACCTCCATGAGTGAGAGTAAGACAAATGAGGGAAAGAGCACTTAGATGGTCGGGGAGGACGAGGTAGAGGTAGTTACTTTGACTCATATATTATTTGCACGACCTCTCCTACCTACCACAACATATTTGACCACTATCATTAGCATAGCACCTATCCCTACTTTCAGACAAGTTGGGACACCCATCAACACGACTCCATCCCTAATAGTGATAGATATGGTGATGGAGAGAGCTCTTGTGGCCATTCTTGAGGCATAGAATCCAAAGGAAATGGTAGTGATTCCAAAGGAGACAGAGTCCCACACAACACTAGGAGGTCATGGAGATACCTTATGAGACACTGGAGATACAGAGTTGTGCGATACATGAGGAGCCACATGTTAGACTAGAGGTGGTTGAGTTTGATGTTGTGCTAACAATGGACGTTGTGGTGATAGTGAAGCCAACTAAAGAGGGTTATGTCGTTAGAGGGGTATCTAGTTTGGCATCTTCGTAGAAGAGTACGAGGGGCTATCTGGTCCAAACATTCAACATCACACTAGCCATATAGGGATCTTCTATAATCTCACCTATGAGAGAAGCACCTCCTTCAAAGGTTGGGGATTTAGGAGGATTGCTTGTTGTGGCCGCTACACTTGCACCCAAGGAAAGAGGATGTCATCCAATGGAGATTGACGAGGGCCACATACAATAGAGACTTCTCAGGCTATGATAGTTCGAGGCTACCAAGGAGTAGTCTCTACATTGGCTCAAGCTTTAGAGGATGTGGTTTGGGAATTGGAGCATGTGTTGTCATTCATGAGAGTAGGGTGTCCTACTGCATTTGCCACCTACTTTGAGGCATGAGGATGACTAGATACAAAGACTCTAAAGATGCTCCAGGATTGGACTATTGGGGAGTCTATAGTACAAAGCCGAACAAAGACCCTTACCTGCAAGGTATTGCAGGTGCATTGAGATACATACTATGCTTGAAGTCAGAGTGACGCTAATCAAGTAACAACAAAGCAATCTAGGGTAGCAATAGAGTGGGCTCAAGAGGATAAGGCTACCCAACTAGTAGTAGTGTAAGGGGACTTGGTTAGCATGTAGTCAAACTGGGGGATAGAGAAAGAAAAGCTCTTGGCCCAGTTAGAGACAATTAAAGAAGAGAAGTGAGTGTTAGATACTTGGTTGGCTCAGGCAAAGGAATCTGAGATTAAGGAGGCTGAACTAGTAGATATTGCCATGATGTTGAAGACAACATTAGAGGTGCAAACATAGGTGAAACATGATTTGGAGTAGCAGACCTAGCAGGTGTATTAGTTGCGAGCATAATTGAACTCTTCAACATCACGACCAACACCTTTAGGGACACTCCAACCCTCGTCATCTTCATCTTAGTTTTTATTCTTGATATGTATATAGTAAAAAGTATTGTCTCCATTTTGTTGTGTTTCGTCAAGTGTCGACTCTCTTTTTTTGGGGGAATGATGTTCATAAAGTTGTATTATCTCTCAAGAATATTTAAATATGTGTTGGGAAGTTGTTAGTTGCTAAAGGGGGTTATGACATGACGGTTGAGTCACAACCCTTCATGTACTAATATATGATTTGTCATTCACAAGAAAGCCATATGATGTTTTCTCATCTTGTCTTGTATTGTCATGTGATGTACTTGAGAGAAATATTAATGGACTATATAGTTGGGGTTTCCTGAAACATTGCATTTGTATTTACTTATGTATTACACTTTATTTCTATAGCATGTGATAAAACCAATTCACTGTAACTAGTAACATTCTCCTCCACCATAAAAGCCTTATCCCACCAATCTTGAGAAACCAAAGCCTGAGATCCCAAGACAGAAACATGATAAGAACCAACTGTAATAGAACCAACAAAATAGTCTTGGAAAAGACCAACACTGGAGGAACATTTTGTTGGAGGAAATTGTGAGAGTATTTGTTGATATTTTACTGGTTGAATATGAAAGCTTTTGCATGAATAATTTGTTCAATTTTCAGAGGGTTTTGTGTGAGAAATTGGGTCAAATATTTAGGCATAATATTACACCAATGCCCTCTCAAGTTCAAGTAGAGCCTAAAGCATAAGAGAAATATGCCATTCTTGTAAAGTTGGTCTTGAACCTTTCGTGGTTTTGTTGATGAATCAATTTCACTTCTTACAACATCATTAGCCTTGTGGATTAGGTTTTTGTTCTAATAAGCAAAGTAATGGTTATGAGACCTAAAACTTCCTATTAATTTAAGCATGTTGCAATTGCAAGTTCAAGAAGTGTCAAGGAGCTACTAAAGATTTAAATACCTCCAAGAATTTATGAAATTATTTTAATAACTACAAAAGAGGTTTAAAAGGAATTAAGAACAAAGGTGTATCATAGTAATACAATATTTTACATCATGTGCTATACTTTAGTTATTAACAAGTTTGGAATATTATGCTACAATATCCTCTTTTAGATATCAATAAATAATGATATTTCATAGATATTATCTTTTCCTCCAACAATAAAAAAAGAATTCTAAGCACATTCTCGATAAATAATACCCATCAATTATTTTTCTTCAATTATTGCCCCTGTATGATTGAATCCACAAGAAATTTGCAATACATTAACAGCCTGACCAAAATTAATTCTTGTTGGTTCGAGATAATCAAACTCATTACCAAGACCCTACAAAAGAAAAACACAAGTAAAAGTGATTACCAAGTCATACACAAAAACAACATTATAGAATAATTAGTACGTCTCCACAATACCTATGTAGCACTTTACAAAACTATATTTAAAAAATATGCATGTGATTTTGACAAGATTAAATGTATCAAACTTTTTCTTAATCAATTCATTGAAATGATGCTAAAGATTAAGCCCGATATGTTGATCTTTGCATTTAGAGATTTATCAAGAATAAAAAATGTTTCAAATCATTTGTGCACTTTAATTTGCTCGAGGTGTGGAAATTATCCATAAAATATAGTAATGTGAATTGTCCAATAGGTTTATATACAATGGAACTAGCATGGAACAAATAGAAAACATAAGAGCATAAATTCTCAAAAAACCCCAAATTTTGCAATTTAAAAAAGCTATTCCCCAAAATCACATGATAATTACTTATGACCTTCAATGTTCAACAAGTCTTAAGGATTTAATTAGCCAAAAAAAAATTGTCCATTAATTGCATTTAGCATCCACTAACCTACTACAAAATCTTTACCATATCAAATCACTATTTAATAAAAAAAACACATTGATTTTTAAAAACAAAATTGAATTAATGAAGCTATTAATAGAGACATGTTTTCTAATATACTTCTACATTTGACATTAAGTACACTAATATGAATGGTTAATAGATGTGATTTTTAATCAGCATTTCACCATAAAGGAGCTTGTTTTCTTGGAATTCTCAAGATCTTGATTATTCAAAAGAATTTTAACATTTCAACCATCAACAATAAAACCAAAGAAGGTTGTTTAGATTATCAAGATTAGGTTGCAACAAATTTTCTTTTTAAATGCTATAAAAGTATGATAATTTGAAAAATTAATTTGACACTCGCTAGCAAGCTTTAATGACAAGCAAGTAGGGCAGTGCCAACTATATAATCATGTGAGAAGCATAAGATTGTCCATAAAGTAAATTAATATTTTTGAAATCATCAGTACAATGGTCTTATAAGTAAGAAAAAAAAAAGATCAACTCATAGTGCTGAAAAAATAAGTTATTGCAATTTCTTATATCAAAATGAGGGATTTTTTTATTATGTTTGAATTTCTTGCAAATTTTGTCAGCTTAATGCATTTGTGAAGCCACTATGCATTCCTCACACTTACTAGGGAATTACTTTCCATTTAGGCTCATCTGTACATGGAGGTTCATAAGGCTTGTGCTGGATGGAGTAAAATAGAAGTACAAGAATGCTTTAGAAAAATATAGTTTAGTGTTCCATGCATGTTTAATATTAATTAAATAAACTAATTCAAGCCTTGATAGAAGTCATATGCCCTATTCTTATGGGCTTAACTTAATCCCTCAAGAAGAAAGCCTCTTATATTTTTGATGATCAAGATATATTTTAGCAACAACTTTGCCATTAAAAAGGAATGTTCCTTGTGCTTTGACTTTTAATTAGAACGCATACCTATAATCTCTCAAATTCTCAACACAAATTCCATCAATGTTTTTAACCTCGTAATCCATTTATACAATAAAATCAATGAAAACATTTCAATATCATTTATCATCTTTTGAGATGTAATAATCTATTTCAAACATATTTCCATTACTCTATCTTGAGCTATTTTGTTCAAAACCTATCAACTTGAGCTTCGCAATTGCTTCCGTTTTCATATTATTTGCATTTCACAACCTTGATATTATTCTCATTCACATTGTTCAATATATTGCGAGTACTATTAAATCACAAATTTAAATCAATTGATTTCAATTTTGTGATTTAAATTATCTACTCAACCAAAGAAAGTTATCTTTCTATTAACTTTCTTAAGCTTCAGGATTTAGAGAATTAGAGGCAAGCTTGGATGGTCATGAGGTTGAATGACTTAAGAGAGAATATAAACTAGGAGCTTATTAGGACCTTCGAACCTTTAGAATATCTCAATTTAGAGTCATTGGCTATGTTTGCTTATTTGTACTTAATTTGTAGGTTGCCTTTATACAAAGTATATTTAATGGAGTTGTGGTCAATTTTAACCACCTACGTATAATTTATGCACTATTAAGTATGCTTTAAGCAATGCAATGCTATTAGCAATATGAATAAAAGAAAAATGATCCGATTTTCTATAATGCAAGGGTTAAGCTTTGTTTTAGAATTTTATGCTGCCATGATAGAAAATATAATATTGAAAATGACACATTGTGCCTTATTCTGAAAAGAAATTGCGACAATAGCTTTAGAACAAAAAAATTATTATCTCATGAAGACCCACGGAGCAAAGTTGGATGGTCATGACATTGAATAAATTCTAAGAGGATTTGAACTAAGAGCTTCATCAGGCCCTTCAACCCTCTCGAATAACTCTATTTGTAGTAGTAAGAGTCATTGGCTATGGTTAATTATTTCTTCTTAGTTTGTAGGTTAACTTAATACAAACTATATTGTAATTGAACTTTAGTCAGTTGTAACCAATTATTATTTATGCACTATGAGGTATGCTTTGACCAATGCAATGCTATTAGCATTATGACTATAAGCAACAACATCCTATTTTCTATAGTACATGGATTAAGCTTTGTTTTAACATTTTAAGTTGCCATGATAGAAAGCATAATATTGAAAACGACAAATTGTGTCTTATTTTCAAAAGAATTTGTGACAATAGCTTCCAAAAAAAATATTTTCATAGCTTGTCAAGACCCATAAGAAAAATTAAGCAGTACTTAAAAAGATTATATTAAATATATGTGTGAATGTAAGAAGATTAAAGGTGTTAGAGAATTTTCTTAATTAATTCATTGAGACAATGTCAAAGATTATGTCTATGATCTTGTTCTCTACATTAAGAGATTTGTTAAAAAAAGTGATTGTCAATTGTGGGCATTCTTTGATTTTCTTGAGCACTAGAATTTGTTTATATATCAAGCTAATGTGAATTGTGCGATCGGTTAATATAAAATGGATTATATTAGGTATAAATTTGAATGCATAAGAATCTTAGTGCATTTTGGTTCTATCACGATACTGAAATATTCTCCCCTCTTCCTTATCATTGTAGGAGGTCATGTTGAAACATATCCATACAAGTTAAGTGCACCTATAATAATACATATCCTCGCAGGTTAAGTGCACCTCTAATGATCTATATTCATATAGGTCCAATCATGAATTGATTTACAATGTTGGTTACACTATTCCCTAACCTTAATATGTAACTCCAATATCTTGGAGAAACTGACATTTTAAGAAAATAAAGAAACATGATTCAAGATCATATTAAATCTAATGATGCAAGTCTCAAATTTTGATCAAAGTTGTTGCAAGTTGTGGGGATGTTAACCATACTCAAATTATGGTAAAGAGTATATTTTGTTGTGCTTTCTTGAACATGGATTTAATGTTAAGAGGCAAATGCTTCCTCTTTGTAATCTATAGGACCTCTACAAATTTGTTTCATCTACTAGTACAACAAGATGTAACAAGCTTGTTCATAATTTCCTAATGCTTGTAGCTATCAATTTTTCAAACTGGTTGTCTTTTGTTTCATTTTGAATCCCAAAATCGTTAATCGTATATTTAAATTTCTTTTAGAAAAGAGTCATATTTTTATCAGCTGTTGTTTTATTATAAATCCCTAAAAATGCCTAAAAGAATAAATAAATTACTACAAACTAAATGATTACATATAGAAACAAATACTAAATAGTGGAATATGAAGAACAAAAGCAAACCAAACTATGAGATTCAAATAAAAAGAACTACAAAAAATAGTATTTGTACATCACTATATTATTAACCTTTGTTAAAATGAGTGAATAGGTGAGGCTCCACCCTACTAAGCTAAGTCACAAGGTTTTAATTTTAATTCGAGTTTGTCAATCATAAAATTTGGATGAAATTCAACAAGGATAAATATTCGAAAACAAATCGACATTAATTTTTTATTTATTTTAAAATATAAGTAATAGATGCACAAAATAGTCAAAATAGTTTGACATTGCTAAATATTTAAACCATAGTTCTGAAAATCGCCCAAAAATCGCCTGAATCGCGTGAATCGCGATACGATTCAACCCAGCTGAGTTTTTGTCAAGGTTGCATGGGTACGGGAATGAGAACGGGTACGGGAGCGAGTACGGGTACACATATTTTTCAAAATAGGGGACGAGGGTACGTGTGTATGCCTAATTTTTTCTATATAATTAATATTTTATAGAAAATATAAAAATCAAAATATCTGTCATGAGTCATGACATTGAGCATTCAAAACAAGAAATTTGAAAATATAAGCCATAAGTCAAATATATATATATATATATATATATATATATATATATATATATATATATATATATATATATATGCTATTGCTGAATGTTTAAAGTATTTTTCATAATAGGGGACAGAGGTACTTGGGTATGTCAAACTTATTTTAAAATTACACTTTTATATTTATAAAAAATCTGATTTTATGAGTTATGACAATGGTTTTTCAAAACAAGAACAATGATAAAGTTTGCAAATGTAATGTACTGTTTTCAATTTCAGATTTGCTATATGTTTGAAATAATAATACATGATAAATGCTTAGATGCATAACAAAGAAGGCAAACTTTAAACATGAACAAGAAGATCCTAAACCATATGACAATGACATATTGCAAATGATAAACTTTTGACTTGAATAGTGATAAAGTTTATTGTTAATGAGTATCAAAGTTTCAAACTGATTTGGTATTGAATTAAGTTTGATAAACAACAAGCTAATACAAAAACAAAAAACCAAAAAAAAAAAATCAGAATCTTAATCAAGGTCCTTAGCTATGATGCTCTCCACCGAGTACCTGGTACTTGGGTACGTGGGTACAAGTACCAAGGGTGTGGGTACGAGTAACCATGCAACCTTGGTTTTTGTGAATCGTGAATCGTAATCGGCGATTTTTTGGCATGAATCGCCTGAATCTCCATGTGAATCAGCCGCAGTAGCCCATAATGTTGCATTTAATTTTTTGAAAAAAATACATATTTTTATTGTTTTATTTTTAGCCTTTCCTCTTTGTTTTAACTCTAAAGGGCCTTCTAATTGTTAAGCATGAGTAGAAAAGAGGAAAAGTGAGAGAGAAGAAGAGAAAAGAAAAACCACAAGTTTCCAATCGGCAAGAAGGAAGAGCACCAAAGAGATCAGAAGTCCATCTGGGGAGGCCATAAATTGCATTGGGAGCATTAAGGAGTCAATATCTTCATACGTTTCAAACTTTCATGGATCTTCATCTTAGATTCTTACATACATTTATGATTTGATGTCTTATGGATCTTCATCTTACATACATTCTATGATTTGAATCATTATGATCATTTGATTTCTATTTGCTTCAGCTAGCCTACAATTTACATTTTATATAACATAGTTACGTATGTGATGGATTTTATGTTCCATGTTTATGTATGTTAAGTTTTAACTTCTATTTATGATGTTATAGTGTGTTTAAGTTATATTCAATAAAAGGTGCATGAAATAAGTTTTAAATTGTTAAAATCTCTAAATTTAAAGGGTTTTTTCAAATTTGCGAATTCATGGCCGATTCACGATTCGATTCAGCCTTGCCGATTCTGATCCGATTCCAATTCTCGTTACTTTGATTTAAACTAAATAACTCAATATTTTGTTACAATAAAATTATATTATTTTAAAAAACATTATATTAGATATCATAAAATTCGGATGAAGTTCGGATAGGCTAAAAATTCGCTGAAATTCGAATTTCATGGATGGAATTTGATGTATCATGTGACTTAGCTACTAAGGATAGGAACAGATATAGTAGGATTGTTACCATGTACCATGTACTTGTGGGGAAAATGGCCATGGAGCACTATGCCAGCCTTGATTGATTAGAATTTTGGTCTTGGAAGTATCATAAACTGTTTGGATTTAAGTTACTAAGCAAGAATAAGAAAATATCTTTTAGTTGGGTTTTAGCAAATCATTTCCCATGTGAAAAATTGTCTATTTATAGGGGGCACAAATTGGTGGGAAAAGTTATATTTTTTATAGCACCACACTGTGCTAACATTGTAAATTTACATCATACAAAAACAGTTTCTACATTCTACCAAGTTTCTAAAGCATATTTTGATAGACCCCTGCTGTTCGTGTTTTTCAAGAAGCCATTTTACTAAACATTCTGTGTGAATCAACTATGGCTACAACATTAGACAAGATTCCTCTATCACATGCTTTTGAGATACATCCCTAGCTCATTCCAATAGCTTCCATTTGGCACAAACCAGAACTATATTGATCCTACAAACATGGAGCTCTATGAGATGAAAGATTATCAAAGCAATTTTGTCAAATAGTTTAGACGCTTTGTCTAATAGCAACTGATACCATTCAAACAATAACTCTTCAAGGCACTCTGTCACATAATTTACATGTCATTTGTGTATTTGTCTACCAGGGTTGTAACTTGTGACAACTTTTGTTTAAAACACTACAACCTTTGTTGTTTGATTGTTGTCCACGTTATTGTTTGTGGGCAAAAGTATTTCACAAACACTTTGTTGGTAAATATATTGTTCTTTCCAATGTAACTCTTACATGCCCAAACTTGTGAAACAATTTGATACCAACAGTTGGATAATCTATCATGAGATTGATAGATTTTCTCTGAATTGAAAGGTACAGCTCCCTTATCAATGATATTCAATGAATTTGTTTGTTCCTAAACTAATTGGGTACGTTCTTAACCCGAGAACGGAAGAGAAAAACCAAGCCAGCCCTAGACAGAACTAACTCAGGCAGAGAATTCAATTCTACACCTAGCCAACCCCAGGAATTCACACTTCCTATGACTCCCCGACATTGGTAATGCAATGTGAATGCTATGTATGCAAATGCAGTGGAATATGAAATGAAAGAGAGTGTTAAATAATCCCAATTCTTGTAATAGGAACGTCTGCAAATACTTTGATCTACAACCCATTCATTATTCAACACAAGATGGAAGATGATGCCCAAAACTGAAAATAACAATACTCTGATTGATAATAATCAAAGGAAAAATAACTAAATGCTCTGATTTAGAATAAAACCCCTGTTGCTTTGAACATCACAAATAAGAATTCTCAGATTTTATTTGCTCACAACTTATGCTCAATCTATTACAAAAACTCAAACTCTTAACATGCATAATGAAAATGCAAAAAATTAACTAAGTTCCTTCCCCCTGCTCCAGCTCTCTGTCTCTTGCAAAAAAGAAGAACCTCTGCAAATGAAAAGGTTTTACAATAAATACATTCTCCAGCAACCGTTTGGTTTCCTTCGGTGACTTTTCAGTTCTTGTCTCTTTGACTTCTCATCCTTTCCTTTTGAAAATTGATATGCTTATTAACTTTTAAAGTTAATAATGATAGATATTAACATATTTAAATTATATTTTAACAATTGACATTTAAATATGTTAAATCAATATCAAAATCTTTCCTTTGTTGAGCGGACAGCAAAATAAATACTACTGCCAGGTAAAAATGAGTCATTTTTTGTGGGGCATATCTTTTTATTCCACCGTTGGATCGAGCTCATTTATGGATATGTTCTTCCAAACTTAGTTATCTTCATCTTGACCAGAGTGATCGGAAAAATAATCAATGAGTCAAAAGATATGAATTTCTGAATTCTGCTCTATATGACTGCTACAAAATCAGAATTAATAAAATAAAGTGTCTAGCCATTCTTCTTTCAATGCTCTATAATCCACGTCTTCAATCTGCAAAAATGTTATCTTGCATGCTTACAATGTTAATTCTCTGTTAAAATTTGGGAGAAATTCTCTAGAATGTTTATAGTGGAAATCTAATTTTGGTCTTCTCCCTTTTGTGGAAAATTGAACTTTGACTGTGAAAGGCGCAATGAAAAATGAATTTTCCATTTCCATGTAGTGGGCACAATTTTGATGTAGATTGATTCACAAATTATTTTTCTAGAGTGATCTTGATGCTAGACCCCATATACCTTTATTGTAGATTGAGATTTGCCTTTTCTCTCTTCACGTGGAAAATTGGACTTTGCCTGCGAAAGTCGTAGCGAAAAATGAATTTTCCGCTATACATTTTTCCTTTTGCTGGAAAATGAAATATTTGCTTCTCCAATGGAAAATTAGAAAATGACTGCGAAAGTCACAATGGAAAATGAGTTTTCCACTACACTTCATTTTCCTTTGGTGGAAAATCCCAAGTTGACTACTCCATTGTGGAAAATTCAAAAAGTGCTTCTCCAATGGAAAATCTGAAAATGACTGTGAAAGGCGCAGCAGAAAATGAGTTTTCCACTCTGCTTTTTCCCTTTGGTGAAAAATCCCAAGTTGACTACTCCATTGCGGAAAATTCAAAAAGTGCTTCTCCAATGGAAAATCTGAAAATGACTGCGAAAGTCGCAATGGAAAATGAGTTTTCCACTACACTTCATTTTTCCTTTGGTGGAAAATCTCAAGTTGACTACTCCATTGTGGAAAATTAGAAAATGACTGCGAAAATTGCAGTGGAAAATGAGTTTTCCACTACACTTCATTTTTCCTTTGGTGGAAAATCCCAAGTTGACTACTCCATTGCGGAAAATTCAAAAAGTGCTTCTCCATGGTGGAAAAATGAACTTTGATTTCTATTTGCTTCCACATTTGTATATCTGGACCCATAAATAATTCAATCCTTCATAGAAACTTTGTTAAGCATACTGGGAACAATTTTTGGGAAATTCTTTATGGGGGGCAACTTTAAAGTTTTTAAAATGGTGTACTGAAAGTGCACCTACACACTTCACATGCTTTTTCTAAGTTTCCATATTTCTACTTGGACAATTTCACATTTGATAAATCTCCTTTTTTTACACTTTGCTCAATGACCATACCTTGTTTCACAATTCCTATGCAGCACAGGCAGAGAGAATGTTGGTATCTTTGATCTATGCAATTTATGTAGCTTCCACATTTTACACATGTTTTCACTAGTCTAGTGAGAACCACATGTCATATTGTTCTTCAATGCCCATATCTTGTTTCACAATACCTATGTGTCAGAGGCTAGGAGTATGTTGGTATTTTTTACCTATGCATTACATGTGACTGAGAGAGAATAGATGCCTAGACAATGCTTCCATAATTGGCATACATCTTCTCAAGTGTTGTTGGAACCACATGCAGCTACACATAGACATTCCATTGAGCATTTTGTGGAGTATTAATACTTTATGGATTTACTAATTATCAATAGTTGTAAGCCTGTCACTACAAATGAATCTCACAGACATTATGACAAACAATTGCCATGCATCCATTTCACACTTTGATGATCATTCAGATTTCAAGAATGACATGGAAAGGCTGATCTCATTAATTTCTGGCTAAATTTACACATAATTATGAATGCTTATACAACTAAATTTGCTGATACAAGTCCGGAATTAAAATATAATAGGGTGACTTATTGTTCTAACCTGTGATGTTTTAAACTACTGCTAACAAGATTGTTGAATTGCCTGAATAATCATGACCAGCTGAAGTCTGATTAAAAGACTCAAATCACCTTTTTCCTCGTGAGCATTTTATTAAACTTAGCAAACCAAAAAAAACATCATCTCTGAGTTTCTACAACGAAGATCAACTGCAATTTTAATGTATGATTACAGACACTCTCAAAAACAATTTGAATACATAAGATAATGAATAGATATTTTAATAAACATTAGTCATACATGTAGTTGAAGCCAATAAACAATGCTTAAATTAGTAATATCTGGCCTCTTAGCTGGTATAGAAGATGCTGGTATAATATTTCTGAATATAGCAGTTAGCATTTCCAAAAAATGGAAGAATGGACATGCTCAAATATCACAGATGGGTTTTATGTAAATTTATATAGGACTGATATGCACCTCTTTCAATTCGTCCCAAATTTTGCAACTTACTTCTCAAACACCAAATTTTCCCCTAAGAGTGGCACTTCACAAAGTAGCACCCAAAATCCTTTGTTAATGAAGAATCACTGCATTATATTTTCCATGCCTCTCTTTCCAAATTTCCTTATGAAATATTTCACTTATGAGCTGTGATAAGTATAATCCCACCTCATAAATTAAACCCAAACAAATTCTTAATAATCCCAATACCCATAGCAGCATAATTTGTTTGGAGAAAAAACATGGATTTATAAAAGGAGGTAAAAAACTCTAGAAAAGGTCTTTTAAAAATTTAATTTTCTATAAATTGAACATTTCCATAGTATAGAGATATTGAGAGAAAATAGAATAGAAAGTTCAGCCCAAGAATTGTATAATATATATCTTCGTTGGTTATATTCATATCGCTGATTACATTGCATAACATACTATAACAACATAAATGATAACCTATGAAGCAAGACTGAGGCAACTGGTTAAGGACAGTGGACAACAAATGAACATGGTTACCTCTAGCCTGTGTGCGGCAGTGGCAAGTATTGGTAGGAGAAGCAATAAGGAAATCATCTCCCTTGTGGCAGCCTAGTTGATTGGTGCTCCAAGCAAGAGGACAAGGTAGAGCACAGAAAAGGCCCATTGAAGCTGCTCCTTGTTCGACTGTCAAAGACCTCGTTCAGGAGGTTGTCAATACTAGTAAAGAACTAACTATGGTAATGAAGGAGCTGGTGTAAGTTTTCTCCATTTTATTGTAGGTTCTGGTTGCTGGTCGGGGTTTTTGGTCCTAGTTGTTTCTGCTAGATGTTTTGCAGTTTTTCTTTTCGAGCTTTTATACTATATGTTTGACTGTATTTAGGTTCCAAGTCCTTGTAAAACCTACATTTTTGGCTTCTTGTCATTCTTGTAGGTCCCAGGTCCTTGTAAAACCTAGTGGGACTTTTATCTCGTTTATATAGCTTTTTGTTGATTGTATGGGGTTGCAGGTCCCCTCAAAACCTATTTTTACCATAGTCCAGAATAACATAAATGATAACTCGATGGTGACAATTGACAAAATGCCAATATAATATGTAATAACCCCAACCGGTTCACTATACCAAAAAATTGTTGATGATAAATTTCAAACACAATATAGAAATATGAAAATAACTGATCACAACTAGTTATGTATAAATTTTCGACATATCGCATATAAATCTGGCAATTGAAGCTTTGCAAGTTATTTCTCCTTTACTCATTCAATGAGATTCGCAAAGTCAAATATGAAGGCAAACATAATTAATAGTTCCAACTTTGAATTATGTCACTTATAATCCACTACGATATGCAAACCCAATTTCCATGAACAAATAAATTTCAAAGTTTGGTGCCACTTATACAACTCTAAAATAACCAAATTAATATTGAGTAAAGCAATCAAAATTTAGAAGAACTTGATCATTCTCAAACCATGCTTGAACTTATAGTAGAATCCAAATGGTCCTGAGCATGAATGGAACCTCTAATTTTGAATGTAGACTAGTAAAGGGTTGAGCGTTGAATAGAAGATTTTGAAGCAACTTTGCTCCGAGAAGATGACTCTAAGTTTTGCGCAATCCTCATCGCCTCTTGTAAGGAAAATGAGTCCGATGACTTCACCCATACAAGGAGTGGCTCAACCAATCCCTCCATAAATAGCGTCACTCACTTGCATTATAATATATCATAACCATAACTGAGAGCTTCTAGAACTCACTGATATAACTCTCTAATCTACTAGACTCCTTCAACTGAGCAAACTCACGAAAGTATACTTCAAGATCCTTCTTGTCAAACCTCTTGATCAAATGATCCACAAACTAGGACATGATCTGATCATACCACAAAGAAACTAAGCCATGGTACCACCAGGCATGGGCAACTTTGTCCAAATGTAATATTCCATATTTGATGGCGTCCACCTCAAACATAGGACGCAAAGGCAAGTAAGTGTCAATCTTAGTGATCCAAGCTCAAGTTGTAACTCTCCCACTACCATCGAAGTGCTCTAGAGTCATTTTACTGGCAATCTCTCTCAAATCAGTCTATCGAGGCCTCTATCTCTCAGGTGTTGACCTCACTCTGGAATGCTCCCACTTCTGCATCAGTAACCTATGAAAATTCAAATGTTGCTTTATACCCTTGGTAAAGTATCCCAGTCTACAAAGTGTGCCACCACATTGTCAGCAAATGGAGCAGCCTTGAACATTGACCATATCTACCTCGAGCCTCAAAAATGTGGACCTTTGTGGCTTATCATATGTGCTAGTCTATTTGTTAGCTCTATCAGCTAACTTGGCTCGATCCTCTACTCAAACTCGGACTCCATCTCTATATTTATCACCATCCCAGGATCTATCATAAACTCGAGATCTATGAGAACCAACAGAAACATCTCGAGCCCTCTCTATACTGTGTCCTTAAGGGAGTGCTATTTGCTACAATGTGTCAGAAAGTTATTGCAACACACTTTCCACCTGGTTCAATCCCACTACCAAGTCCTGGAATGTAGCCTGAACCTCTCTATCTTCCTCTAAACCTGTGCCAGCATCCATGTAACATTTACCCGCCAAACCACCTCGACTAACAACTCCACAGTCGCCCACTGTACCAAATTGAATGTTAGGATTGCCATCTCTGGGTGAAGTGCGACCTCTACACGTATAATGCATACCAAACCTCTCATCACCATCCATAACATTGAAAACCAAACCTCAAAATAATGCACTAATTAAACTGAGCCCAATTCTTGTAGGTTCGCAGAAACCGCTTTGATACAACTATAATAACCCCCATCAGTTCACTATACCAAATATTTTGTTAATGTTGAATTTCAAACACAATGTTGAAATATGGAAATAACTGATCCCAATAGGTTATGTTTAAATTATCACAAATTGCATATAAATCTTGCATTTGAAGCTTTGCAAGTTATTTCTTCTTTACTCATTCAATGAGATTTGCAAAGTCAAATATCAAGGCAAAAATAATAAGCAGTTAAACCTTTCAATTATGTCACTTATAATCCACTATGATATGCAAATGCAATATCCATGAACAAATAAATTTCAAAGTTTAGTGTCACTTATACAACTCTGAATTAACCAAATTAATATTGTGTAAGGTAGTCAAAATAGAGAAGAACTTGATCATTCTCAAACCATGCTCGAACTTATAGCAAAATCCAAATAGGCCTGAGCATGAACACAAACTCTAATTCTTTGAATGTAG
Source organism: Cupressus sempervirens (assembly GCA_028749045.1). Lineage (NCBI taxonomy): Eukaryota > Viridiplantae > Streptophyta > Pinopsida > Cupressales > Cupressaceae > Cupressus > Cupressus sempervirens. Next base: position 423,785,685 of record CM053793.1, on the reverse strand, counting down.
AAAGGTAAAGGGTTGAACCCTCCCCCATCCACTATGATATGCAAATGCAATAGCCATGAACAAATAAATTTCAAAGTTTAGTGTCACTTATGCAACTCTGAATTAACCAGATTAATATTGTGTAAGGTAGTCAAAATAGAGAAGAACCTGATCATTCCCAAACCATGCTCGAACTTATAGCAAAATCCAAATGGGCCTGAGCATGAACACAAACTCTAATTCTTTGAATGTAGAAAGGTAAAGGGTTGAACCCTCCCCCCCCCCCACACCCTCGCCCTCAAATGTTAGCCTCGGGTCATCAATGGTGATCCTAGGTTCTCCAAATTGAAATGCAAGTACCTGATGACAAATGCAGGACCAGTAACAGAAATCATAGGCCCTCAATTAATCCCACAAGTGCCTGAATATTGAAATGCAGGGGCTAGAATAATGAATTGCAAGGCTTGAATGAAGATCGTAGGCCTATGGAAGTTGATGCAAGCCTCGATTAGACACAATCTCTGCCACAAGAAGGACGACAACCTCCCAGAACACACACAGGCATCTCCAATCCCAAACAAAAGTATCAAATATTAACAATAGTGGTATCTCTAAATCCCAATAAGAATTCTACTTAATATGGGCGTCCAAGCTTGAAGTCCGACGCCTAGGTTATAATGCAAGTCAAACACAATCAACAATATTTTAAATACCAGATATGCAACCAAAGGACTGATTTTCCAATTACCAAATGAATTATAGGCCTCCTTTCACAAAGCAAATCAATTATATTCAATTCCCCTTAGCAAAATGATAACTCCTAGCCACAGATAAATACAGTAGGAGATCCAACCAAAATAACCAAATCACTATACTTCAACAGTGATTCAAAACAATTATCTAAAACTAATTCAGTATACCTCAGCTGTGAATTACAAAGCACCTTTCAACTCCAAACCCTTATACTTCAGCAAGGGCACAAAAATCATCAAACTCAAAAACTCTTGACAGGCAACAAAAGCAAAACAATCAATCGGATAATCAAATGATTTTCTAATCAAATGGGCTCATATTTACAATCCTCAAATGGCACAAGTTTCCCAAATGTAAATCCACTAAGTAGCTTCCTCAACACATCATTTTACAACATTTAAATATAATGAAGTGCCATATAATAATGTCAACTTTAATAATTAATTAATAAATAGGAGCCCATGCAATAAATAGCCCAATCCACTGCAGGCGATGACCAACTACCAATGCCACCATCTGCATTGCCAAATATGGCAACCACTCGAGTTAGATTTACTAAAAATAGTAAGTCCACAATTGAGACATCACCCTGTCAACTCACGAAGTTTGCTATTAAAAAAATGACTTTATCAAATGCAAAGACTCACAAAAAATGGGGATAATAGAGTCCTCCTCACTTCCCAAGTTTGTTGGTCTTCAAGCAATCCAACAACACATACAGAAACCTCCACTAGGGTCCCATATAAAGCAAATGATATCCATGTCATCACTCAACCAACTGTATGCCAACATCATCAAAACCAACAACATAACTAGCAATACCTACACTAATGATGTAGAATTCAGGATACCACCACTACGACACAACTCTGTAGGAGATCTCAACACATTCTCCTTCAGTATGTCTACCCACCACCCTACACACAATCTGGCTTAGGGACAAACTAACTCTGCAACCGATGCAAATCTTGAACATGTGAGTCGAATACAAGACTGTAAATACTCATCCTAGTATAAACACCATCATCGTCCTTCTATTGTTGTGATGATTCTCCCCCAACCATATCAATATATACTATAAATCCACATGCCAAATAGAGAAAGGCCTTTACACCGATAGCAAAGTTGTCTCCTCTTTAGGTCCTCTTAGCATGTATCATCAAACTTCCTTGTTGACTTGCCCTTGTCCTCAAAAACAAGCAGGGACTCCTCATTAACTTGTGGAGGAATAGAAGATTTTGAAGCAACCGGCTTCGAGAAGATGACTCCAAGTCTTGCAACTTCCTCATTGCTTCTTGTAAAGAAAATGGTGTAATGAATTCACCTATCCAGGGAGTGGCTCAACCAATCCCTCCATAAATAGCATCACTCGTCTACGCTCTGATATATTATAAACCATAACTAAGAGCCTCTGGAACTCATTGATATAGCTTTCTAATCCACTAGATTGTTTCAACTGAGCCAACTCACAGAAGTATACCACAAGATCCTTCTTGTCCAACCTCTCAATCAAACAATCCACAAACTCCTGATAGGATGTGATTTGATCATGCCACAAAGAAACTAACGCATGGCACCACCAGTCATGGGCAGCTCCGTCCAAATGTCATACTCCAAATCTGATGGTGACCACCTCAAATAGGGAGCAAAGCCAAATAAATGTCTAGCTTATGGATCCATGCACGAGCTCTAACTCTCCCACTACCATTGAAGTGCTCCAATGTCATCTTACTAGAAACCTCTCTCAAATCAGTCTCTCAAGGCCTTTGTCTCACTGGTGTTGGACGTCACTCTGGAATGCTCCTGCTTCTATGTCAGGAACCTATCAAAATAAGTGTTGCTTTACAGTTTGTGATAAAGCATCCCACTCCGCAAAGTGTGCCACCATATCATTAGCAAAAGGAGCAGCCTCAAGCTCAACATTGACTGTATACACCTTAGGTCTCAGAAACGTAGGCCTTTGTGGCCTATCATATGTGCTAGTCCACATGTCAACTCTATCAGCTAACCTACCTCGATTTTCAACTCGAACTCGATCTCCATCATTGTATCCATCACCATCTCAAAATCTATCATCAACTCAAGATCTATGAGAACCAATAGAAACATCTCGAGCCCTCTCCCTACTTTGTCCCCGAGGGAGTACTATCTGTTGTAGAGTGTCAGGAAGCTGTTGCAGCACACCTGCCACCTAGTTATGTCCTGCTGCCAAGTCCTAGAAAGTAGCCTGAACCTTTCTATCTACCTTGAAACTTGTGTCATTATCCCTATAACCTATACCCACTGAACCACCTAGACTAGCAACTCCACCATCGTCCACTGTACCAAACTAAATCTCAAGATCGTTCTCTCCCAATAGAAAAGTGTAACCTCTACGGGTATAATGCATACCAAACCCTCATGTCACCATCCATAATGCTGAAAACCAAATCTAAAAATAATGCACTAATCAAATTGAGCCTAATTCCTGCAAGCTAACAGGAAACTGCTTTGATACCACTATAACAACCCCCACCAGTTCGCTACACCAAATATTTGTTAATGTTAAATTTCAAACACAATATTGAAATATAGAAATAGGTTATCGCAATTGATTATATATTAATTATCACAAATTGCATATAAATCTCACAATTGAAGCTTTGCAAGTTATTTCTCCTTTACTCATTCAATGAGATTTGCAGAGTCAAATATGACAAATTGCATATAATAAAGTGCATATAATAATGTTAACTTTAATAATTAATTAATAAATAGGGAAATATGCAATAAACATCCCAATCCACTATAGGCGATGACCAACTGCCAGCACCACCATCTGCACTACCAAATATGGCAACCACCTGAAATAAACTTACTAAAAATTGTAAGTCCACAACTAAGACCCTCAAATCACCCTATCAACTCATGAGGGTCACTATAATGAACTGACTCAATCAATGACTCGCCCAAAAGGGGGACATTACATTATATAGTTTGTGACTTTGTACATTCAACCTATAAACTAAGTGCGAAGTTTCAAACTATTAAATGTAGCCAATGTTATGCTAGTGTAGGAAGTCCTTGTTGTCGTGCATTTTGTCATCACATGTAGGTTACAGTATGAAACTTTTTCAACTAAGCTTCACATCTCTCTAAGATAATTCACTATTTAATTGGCCAATACCAACCAATCGTTCCCAACTAGCATAACGAATCTTTTTACTAAAGGCTTACGTCAAGTCCTTTTCGTTTTTCTCATTTTGTTAGCCTATGCTTGATTTTTTAGGCATTCAACGTCTTTTATTGGGTTCTTAGTGCTTGTTTAGTTGGTTTTAATCTTTTTGTTACATTCAAAATCTTGCTTTCAATCTTTCCTTCGATTTGATATATCTTAGGTTTTAATCGGACTTATTAGTCAAAAGATATGATGACCATTTAAGTGCCCAAAAAGTGGACTCTCCAAACTCAATCATATATTTAGAATATTGATGTTTTATTTTAATGTTGAGTTGCACTTTTTGAAAAATATAACCAAAAATGACGTTATGTCATGTTTTTAAGTTACTTTATCACTTAAGTGATATAAGTGACTATAATACACTTTATGTTATAATTTCATGTTGTTGCTTTTTGATTTTTCAGTCAAGTGACTTTTTATTTTTATTGGTAAACAACCGAAGCCTAGATTAATTATTGTTATTTATTGTAATTATTTATTTTTGTGTTAAGTGAATTCGAATCCAAGACTATTGTGCACTATGTAGTCTAATTTAATGTTGAGATTTACTTTTATGTTTTATTTAAAACATCTAAGTAAAATGTTGTTTTTAAATAAACATTTACACAATATGTAAACTATATAGTATAAATATTCTATTTGACCCTTTTAAGTGATATTTTCTCAATAATCAATTAGACATGTGTTCAACAGAAAACTTATGTTGTGCAACTCAATAAGATGTCTTCCTTGAAATATGTTACAAGCAATTGCATCTAGAGAGTGAGATTTACCTTTTGCATGCAATTGCAGCTAGAGAGTGAGAATTACCTCTTGCATGCAAAAATGCAAATGACTAAAACATGCAAATGCATCTAGTGAGTGAGATTTACCTTAGACACCCAAGTGCGTGTTGTTTTGAAAAGCATATTTTAAAACATGTCTTTGCATACCAAGAGTCTGATTTGCATGAAAAACATCTTTTTCAACTAAGGCATTACATGTAAAGGCCCTCCAAGAGTGCAATTTGCATTGTAAACTCATATTGCATATGCATTTGCTTCATGTGTTTCACCTTGGAGAGTCCAATTTTGCTCATAAAATGAAAACGTTGGAATTGGAAGGAAAAATAAAAGATGCATTTGCATCCCAAGAGTCTGATTTGTCATTGAGAGCATGAATTCCCTTTAGAATGTTACATGTAATCGCATCTCTAGAGTGTGATTTGCACTAGAAATCACAAATGCAAGCATTTTTAACACATGTTTGCATCTATAGGGTGCATTTTGGCTTTGGAGTTCATGTAAATGTTTCTAGAGTCCATGTTTTTCCCTTTGGATGCAAAAAACGTTTCATGCAAATGCATCTTTAGGGCATGATTTGCATTAAAAATGGCTAAATACATGCAATTCATCAAAAACATTTGCATGTAAATTGCCTTTGGAGACCTCGATTTTTCTTGCAATGACTTACATGCAGCCATGTTGCATATTTAAAACATGCATTTGCATGTGGAGATCCCAATTTGGCCTTAAACTCCAAAAGCGCCCAAATGCATGTGTTTTCCTTATTTATTAAAAATATGCAAATGCCCTTGGAGAGTCTAATTTTCTTATTGCACTCAAAAATGTTGCATGCTAATGCATCTTGAGAACTCCTTATAAGGTAAAAACATGAGACGTAATGGCACAAGGAGAACCTGATTTTGGCCTAACAGGTAAAAATGTGGCATATATTTGCATCTTCTAAATCCGATTTACCTCAGAGAAATGCATTTGCATTAAAAATGTTACATGTATTTGCTCTTGTAGAACCCATTTTTTGTTGCAAACAAGACTTATATACATTTTCCTTACATATTTTAAACATGCATTTATCTTGGGAGAACCCAATTTGCTGTTCCAAAGCCAAAAACGTCCATGTAGAAGGGCATCTAAACCATGTTTGATAAAGCAGTTTGCAATGAAAGGCATTTCCAACAAGTTCCTTCATCATTTTATGCAAATGTAATGCAAGTTGGAGAACTCGATTTTGCCTTGAAAAGCCATTTTCAGCACAAAAATCACATGGAGAAATTCAAGCTGCACTTTGGAAGACATTTGCAAGATCATTTGTATAATCTAGCACATGCATTTGCACCTATAAAACACGATTTAGAGATAAGGTTTGTATCTTTCAAAAGAATTTGGTCATCACATCCAAACACACTTGTAGAACCTGATTTTGGAGAGAACAAATTTATTCTAACTTCTTCCAAATTTTGCCTTTTTCTCTCGAAGTAAGTGCAAGAATCTGGTTTTGTTTGCATTTCTTGCTTGTTTTGTTAATTTGTTGCATTCTTTGGCCCTTTATCATCCATTTGTTCAAATGCAGCCCTAGCTTTTTGTTGTTCATTTTGTGTAAAAGCAAGAGGTTTGATTTTTATTTTTATTTTTGTTTTTGGTTTGTCCATGAAGAAAATGATGGAATTTTTCACCAAAAGAATTCAAGTATTCTCCATGCTCTCATCTTCCATTTACCATCCATCATAGTTCAACTTCTTGTTCTCTGCCACTTCTCGACGAGGCTAAAATAAATTTCTCAACAAATATTGGAGAGATATTGACAACAACTCAGGAAAATATCGGGAATTTTAAAAATGACTTTAATTTAATTTAAAATGCACTTTTTTCACAAAATTCAATAACTTGATGCATGTATTGAGTCGGTAAATGAGTAAACAAACCAAACAAGCTGATATATATATATATATATATATATATATATATATATATATATATATATATATATATATATATATATATATATGCAATAAGTAACAAAATCACATCCTCGTGCAATGCCACTGTTGTTTGAACTCTGAAGCAAACTACAAATACCGAATTGTCTTTGTCAAAATATAAGCAAATACAAATGTCAAGTTTAATATGAAACTAGTCTGCATCTTCCTCTTCCCCTTCCCAATAGTTCTAGTAAAAACTATAGGTGAGGGAGGGGGTCTAGCAGCTCTCGCCATAGCAGTCATCTGTGGTGGTGTTGGTGTTGGCCCTAGCAATGACTCCTGATCCTCCTCATCCTCACTATCACTATGCTCACTATCACTGCCCTTATCCTCCACCCAAGATGCAGAACACAACAAACAATAAAATGATGTTTTCGTGTGCAAGTGTTAACTGGCACGCTACCTGCAAGAAGACAACAAGTTATTGCAAGAGATGGCAATATATCGCCAAGTTATCGCCAACTTCTTGCCGCAAGAAGTTCAAAATCGGCCCCCAAAACCGGCGATAAAATCTCAACATTTCTTGCTGCCTGGAACTTCTCACGAGAAGTTGATTTGTCGCTGATATATCGGCAAGAAGTTGAACTATGCCATCCATCATCCAAATGCATCTAAATTCCATATTCCTAAACATGTAATTGCATCTCCTAAATCCGATTTCAATCAAAACTCACGTTTTTGAACATAAGTCTCTGATCCTACATACCTCCATACAATTTTAACTTGCATTCTTGGCCATCCAAAGCAAAAGCCCAATTTTGCCAACATGTAATCCACCATCCTAAACCCAAGTTTGGCCATTTCTGCCCAAAATACAAGCTGTCTTATTCATTTCCAGCCTTCAAAAGTGTTCAATAAGTATCTAATCCATACTTTGAACACATATCCTTCATAGATCTGGAATTACAACTCAAATCCAAAGTTTTCATGGATTTAATCCCATTGGAAGATGCTTCAACTCATTGGAATTTTCATGTTACGACAGACTCTTCAAGTCAAAAAGGCATTCTTTGAACAAAAAAGAGCAGTAATTCATTTGGTCTTTATTTTCCCAATGGCTGCCCGAGAACCTAATTCATGTGGGAATGCACCAAAGCACTTTGATTTGTAAAAAAGAAAAAGAGGAGAAGAATTATTTGAAGATGTTGATTGGAAAGTAGTTCTAGGTTTATGTCTAGACATCATTGAGAAGGTCTTTCAAAGTGTTCGAAACTCCAAGATATACGAATCTAACAATGAAGAATTCACAACTGTGGAATGATGAAAAGCTTGATTACATCGAGTTTTCACATAATAAATGGTAATTCATCAAAGAAAGTGTAGTAGCGCGAAATACAAGGACTTTCAATCCGACGATCGTCCAACTTTTTCCTCATATTGTTATAGTTGGAGATGATGAATTGCGTGTAATCCAATTGCATATCCTCATGACATGTAATTCAATAATTTTTCTCGCCTAGTTTTACCGGGTCAAAGTGGTTGAGTTGCTCCCACTTTTTCCTCTTTTCTCTCACTTTTCCTTTATAAGAAGTGCCCCCTCATTGTAAAAATCATCTTTTATTGTATGCAAGAAAGCTCAGCCAAACTTATGCAAGCATAACTTTGACTGTGTAGTACCAATTTGGAAAAAAGGTGAATAAAAAGAAGCAATTGGATTCAAAGCTTTGAATGGAAGCAATTGTGATAGGACAAATTGGAAGCTTTGACTATAATTTGTGTCTATTGTCTTTGATGCAGGTTTTATTGTATGCTTAAATAATAGAGCATAGTGAGTTAAGAAACAATTAGAGCTGAAGCTTTGACTAAGAGCAATTGTGGTGATACATAAACTAAAAGCTTTGACTATAGCTTGTCTATCCATCTCAAATTCACGAAAAATAGTTAGAACTTCCCTACTTCTAGAAGTCTTTGCACCCCGATGGTAGAGGTTTTTCTTCCAGAATAGATAAAATCTAAAAATAAGTTATAGAATAGAAATCATCTACTTCTAGAAGTCTTTGCGCCCCAATGGTAGTGATTTTTCTTATAATTAGACAAAGAGGACTTAGAGCCAAACCAGTATGCTTTCAATCAGCCTTTGAGTTGGTGTTCGTTTATTGGTATCACCATTTCTAGCTATTAGATAGAAGTGTAGTTTCGTGATTTAATCTTGCCCATTACTTGCTCTATGGGTAAGTGGATTCTTTCTTGAAAGATAAGAGGAAAGAATATTGGTAACACCCCTTACGAAACTTCTCAACTTCTTGCTTACCTTGAGTTGATCCAAGGAACTGTGAGAAGGGGGAGCCTTCTCTTAAAGGTGGGAGAGACTTGGTCTCATACATTGTGTTTGGTCTACCTATTTTGCGAATGCACTTGCACAAACTGTCGGTTGCAAAACATCCACCCAACAATCTTGACATTGAAGCTCTTGGGCATGAGCCTTTCCTAATTTGTTCAATATGATGAGGATTCATGTTAGCCTTTGTCAGGATCTCAAAATCCTTAAGCTGAAAAAAATCATCACTAGGAGCAATCCACTTGGACTGTGGATCAATCTCATTGAGGTCAATTGGCTTGTCATCCTCAATAGCACCTAGTTTTGTCCATACAAGAATTATATTTCTCCTTATAATTGTAAACATAATGAATTTAATCTCAGCTCACTACTAATATAAAAGTCTAAACATGAGCTTCCTTTAGCTACAAGCTAATGTGATGTCCTTTTTTTAATGACATGTTATATTTCAATGAATTTGCCTATCATGGACTCTCGTAGGCAGATGATTTTGGTGAGAAAGTCATTCTGATGATTATTTGGGGATTGGATGGCCTATTTTGCTCTTGGAGAGATGGGATTTACCATATTTTTATTTTATGTGTTATGCAGGGCCAAAATATTATAATTTTAAGTTGAGTTGCACTTTTTATTTTATAAAGTTACTTTTTATATAAAAGTGCATTATAAAGAAATTTCATAAGAATATTTTATGGATACTTCTAGAAGTTCTTAGTAGCTTCTTAGCAAAATGAATAAATAGAGTGCTTGGCCCCTCATTTGGACATCCTATGACTTGAGTTTACACTAATTTTGTCTTTGAGCATTTGTGGCCTCGTCTTGGTTTGCAGATTGTCATTTGATCATTAGGAATAGAGTCTCCTAAGGATTTGCATAACTAAAGAGGTGAAGTATTCTTTGAAGGGTTGCACTTTGGAAGTGATATTCAGCTACTTCAAGTTGGGCTTATTTGGACATTTCCAGCAGGGTTCGATTTTCAGCCTGGACATGCATTTTTGCTCATATCTCACTGTTGGCTGGGAGTTTGATTTTTATTTTTTAGGAGAATTTTCCGTGGAGCCTGGCGATTATTTCCATAGCATTTTCGGCACCTTTCAGCCCACTATTTATTTTTGCCAGGTGTCATACCAGTCTGTACATGTATGGTTGTACCTACAGGCCGTACAGTCAGCAAGTTTGAGGGCAGGTTGGAGTCGCATTTTCATCATTTCATCTTTGGCATTCAGTCTCCAGCATTTGCTCAATCCAAGTTCTTTCATTTCAATTTGTAGTTACAAGAAATTCTCAGTTGCATTCAGCGAATGAGGGTTTGTTTGTAATGTGCCATGTTGTAATGCTTTGAGTTGAAAATCGCATATCATATGTAAAAGCATTTGGTTATCATTGAATAAATATATTGGCACTATTTTACATCAGCTATTTGAGTAGATTTGTTGCATAACAATTTTCTTTATTCAGCATTTTACTTTCAGCAGTATATTTAGTTTGCATGTCAAGTGTTTGACGAAATTTCACAATTTAGTATTAGTGGTTATTAGTGGCCTATTGGCAAGGGCCATTACAGCTAAGACGTGGAGAACAAACACCTAGCCACTAATTTATTGCTATGTTGGGCAATTCCATTTCGTCGAATGTATGTGTTTGAAACACTCTAATTTGCTGCCAAATGCATGAGCTACATAGCTGGTTCAAAATGTGTCTTGACATCTATCGAAGATTTTTTGTTTCATGACCAAAACATCGCATCATTAGGCTGAAAACACATTATATGTGAATGATTATGAAAGAATATCTCAAAATCATAACAAAATTAATGATCATGTCTAAAATATAGAGAAACTCACAAAAGTATTTAGAGTCTACTTGGTTGGAAGGTCTTATTGCCTTCCACAACCACCTTAGATTAAAGTAAACCCCTTGCATGCTTGTACTTGGTAACTTTGCCATAGCTACATGTGATTGCTTTAAGTTTGGAAACATTTTCTCCAAACATACAAAGAAGCCTTGTGTGACCTTAACATCATCATATTTGGATAAAAAGTTAGACAACGATGGCTTTAGATAGCATCCTTCGGCATGGAGAGGAAAGAGCATTTATCATTCCCATCTTCTATCAATCATGTCTCATAATGGCATGTACCTGTCCCTGTTATTTTCCATCCTACCCCTCATCACCTATGTTGGTTCCCAAAACTGCAAATTGGAAATCCAAGAGCTTGCCACTTCTCTGATAGGACTTCTCAATCAAATTTTGGCCAACGAATGGAAATTGCTTAGATTCCCCTGCACTTCGGGCTCCGCAACACTTAGGCGAGTAGACCTTCACCTTGAACACTGACTACTCAATTCAAGGGTTTTCTATAGCGAATTTAAACTTCTAGAGTTATTCATTTGGCAAGGTCCTCGAACTCGATGAAATTGAAACTGGACGCTGGATAATAATTGAATGTTTTGTATAATGTTTAAATATTAATGAATTTGATGCTTGCAAAAGGAATCTATAGATTTTCTGACTTCAATAATAAAAAGACCAGTGCCTCTGCTCATCCGGGCAATAGAGTCAACTTCAGTGAACTTTCACATACAACTTCATAATGTTCAATCCACTTATACTGCCAACAATTTTAATAATCCAGAGGTGACAGACCAATTATAATGCAATCTTAAATTAGTCCAGATTGAATTTTAACTCCGCTGAGAAGGAGACAAATTGGATAGAGGTACGGAAACAATTTTATATTTCACAACACCTATGATGATCAAATCTAAAATGCTAATTGACCATGTCCACTTAACGGATATCAAAATCATATACAGAATTCTAAAATATAACTACGAAGGACGATTTGCCTATAGTTTTAAATCTCCACGCGATTCAAAAATAAACAAAAGACATTTTATTTTATTTAAAAAATAAAATAATGGAATTTACATTATGAAGCCATATTTAGCTCTTTTTCCTCCTTACAAAAATATATAAATATAAAAAATGCTTCTTTTGAGAAAATATAAAGTGTTCGGATCTCTTATTCTTCAAAAATGAGATAGGTTTTATATCTTATCTATTGTAAGATGCGACTTTTCAAATTAGAAGTCATGTCCCACGTCTAAGTTATATCGGCACCTTTTCATTTGTTTTTTTAACAAATTATTTTCGTAACTTTTAATCTGACTTTAATAGGTGACATGAAACATTTTCACTACTATGTCATCGCTAACTCCAATATTATTTTATTTCATCGTTTAACAAGTCGACTTCATTATTCCATTGCAATGGTACTTTATTCAATTCTAGTTCATTGAACTCTGATATCACATGGTTTTCCAAACATACTCGTCACAATCAACATTGATATTCTTTGAATACTTTGAAAAATAATGAACTGATTAAAACGTGTCCTCTGCCTTGCGAATTCGACCTAGAGCTTCAACTTTACTTGCAGTTTCTGGGGTGTTAAAGAACCCCTGATCTCAGCACTAAAAATACACAAAAATGGATTACATGACTTCTCCTCTGCTAATGTCGAAGGTACCACAGTGTACTTGTGCCCACAAAAATATGCACATAGTCTGGCAATGATGCTATTTTTTGAGAGTGAAGACCACATCTGTCACATATCATTTATCGGGTATGAATTTTTCGGAAATGCTTCATCTGTATTTTTTAAATTGCAAGGCTTCTGACTTAATCCTCGATACCTCTGGTTGCTGTTAATACTTCTATGTTTCTTCATGGTGCCTGTGCGATCTTCAACTGGTTTCTCCTTTTATCAGATTCGGATGGCTTCCTTCTATATTGTCATTATTGGGCTTTATTATCCCTGCCTGGAGTAGAAGGTTTATGTTCATGTTTTTGATTCAAAGACTCCATTTGAATTACTCTCTGGCAGATATCAAACCTCCAGTGTAGACTTTCATGTTCTCACACTACTCTGTGTGTCATGGTATAGCCTGTATGCAATTTCGAAAATTTGATGTCTAGCAATCTTCCATCGTGAGTTTAGGTGTTAATACCACAGAGCTGGTCATGCAATTGCTAAACCGAATAAAAAGGTACAAAGAGCCGGTGAGCAATTGATATAGCTCTCTACTCTTGAATGTACACCCTGCAAGCAGCACATATGTAAAATATACAAACACCTCAACTCTCTTGCAACTGTTCTAAGAAAGTGTGCACAGGAGAGTAGGATCATTCGTTGAAAGATCGAGCACAACCAAAACATTCCATTCAATCACAGAAAAACTCGTAGATGCAGTGTTTTCTGAGTCCTGAACATAGTTGGGATTGTGTTGCTTTTCAGTATGCCTGCCTTGCTACATCTACTAACCCCTTATAATAAGGCTCCCACAACTTGGCACTCATAATTGCATTTTGTATAAGCATTTGTTACTATGAAACTTTCCATAACATCTTTCTTTAATTTGCCACCAATAAGTGTACAGAGGGTGATGTACAGAAGCAATATGTTCATTTCATGAAGCCTTGTATATAAGAAATTGCAATACTGAGACGAATCTGGAAACTCTCCAAAAGAGCCTTCAATACCCCTGCATCTAGTCCATTCATGATGATTCGATGTCAAAATATGCTAAATGGCTTTTACAGAGCTAAGCAGAAAACTGGTGGCACTTCTATCTTCAACAAATTAAGCTATTCACTAGCTGATTCACTTTTATTATCAGAGGGTAAAGAAGCTCTTTGAAGTACTATCAATAACAATATTTGAGATACTGTAAGTGAAACTTCCATTTTAACAGTCTGAGGCAATTATAGAATCATCCATATGAATGTACAATATGTGCTAAGACAGAGCAAGGTGCGGATCAGTTGTCAATTCCATTGTTTTCCTTGGTCTCACTTTGGCTGATCAGAAGTGTATCAAAGCTAAGACACAGGCAGAGGCATTCTCACACATCCTTCCAATTGGCTTAGGTTCTACATGATAAAATCTTACTGTCATAATCACCCTCCATGTCTTCATTCTCAATCTCCATTTAAATCAGCTTCAAATACATCAGCATCTGTCCTGGAACATATATGGATCACATACAATTTTTCTTCTTTTGCTATGATATTTGGGACATTACAATGTGTCAAAATTTAAAGTTCCATCAACCTCCTTGGCCTTATCCATGGCCTCACACAACTATCCCATTTAGGATTAATCTTAATTAGAATTGACTTTTTATAGAGGCTTTGAAAATTCTAGAACTTCTTCAATGCCTCCTAAAATCTAGTAGAGTACATGGAACTATACCCAACCATTTGAAACAGACACTCATTTCAAATTCATTTTTTGTTGGCAAAGAGTCTCTTGTGTGAGTAACTATGTTGTAAATCTTGTCACACCTAGTCAAACTAATTCATTGCCCTTTGTGAAAGAGTTTATCACACACAAATCCCTTGTATGATTATAGACAAAGTTGGTGACCACATGAGCCCTTTTGTAATGTCTCTTGAACCCATTCAATTTTCTCAATATTCACTAGGGTTGATCAAGGCAATGTGCTACACATGGGCTTGAAAACAGAGTGTTTGTTCGATAGGAGTCTCCCAACAGCAATGCACACAACAACATTGTCTGAGATAACCACATTATATGGGCCTACATCTTTGACCACTACACCATACATCTCGGATAATGCATCTGTTAATCTTAATAAATCTGATGCATCCACAAATTAAAAAAATATCAAGTCGATATCACAAGAGACAAGGAAGTTAATGAGGGTTTGGTTCCTTCTATATATCCACCTAGCTGACATAGTATTGCAGCCACTCTTTCCCCATCCTAATTAATTCTCCTTAGCATCCTAAATTGCATCATTGAGCATACCAATCCTCAATGTTTCGTAAGATGGGGCTTGAAACCTACAACTACAATAGCATCCACTACACATTGCCAATTGGAAACTATTAACATAACAAGACAAACTAGATCAGTACTAAAAGTTTTCTGTCATGTTTATTTCCATGTGTACATTCTCCCACCATCATGTATTCACCAAAGTGGTTTGTGTTCTTGTGGTAGTACGAGGTGGTGGAACACTAAAGTTTTGCAAATTCTGAATTCCAGATCCATGACCAAGAAGAAAATTTCTCTCTATGACCATGTGTGTCACCCATGATCAAGCATTCCATCATACTTCCAACCTCCAGAAACTGATTCGATGTATATGCCAAATGGTTGATTCCCAAGTATGTGCATATTTGCATAAGTAGAACCATTCTGGGTACCCATTTTGAAGACCCTAATTTTCTTGCACTTGAGTTTCTTTCTTGTTTATGTTGTATGATACCAATTCCATGCACGAAACACAACAAACAATAAATGTTTGATTTCCAGAGTTATAAGGGGTTTAAAACATTAAACGGAGAAATAAGAGGTTGCATGCAAACTGTTTGACAAAATCTCTTTCAGCAAATTGGTTTAGTTTTTTGGGACATCCAGGGGTGCCCATTACAGTGGTATCAGAGCTATAAGTCCTGCCATCCTGTGGAGATCATATTGATAGCTAGATAAAGATGTATATTAGTCCAGATCAAGATGTGATGTTCAGACAGTTATTGGGTACATTAGAGAAGGGGCAACATATGCAACAGGAGCAGAATAGGCGAATGGATATGATGTTGCAGCTTATGGCTAGACAGATGGGTATCAAAATTGATGATTTGTATGTTGCTCCAGAGCAGAAGGTAGTCGATTTCTCAGGTGGGATCGAGACACATATAGAGCCAGCCAGCTATGATGTTAGTGATGTGGGCATTACGGCAGAGTCAGTAGAGACATGCGTGCGAAGTCAGGAGACCACATATGAAGCCTTGTCGGGGGATGATGACGTAGCAATAGTGGAATTAGGAGAATGCGAGGATACTATCATATCAGCAACCACTTCTATGTCACTTGAAGCATCCAATGAGGAGTTTAATGGTATAAATGCAGTGGTTGATGTATTTTCTAATGAAGCCACACATGTTAATGATTATGAGTTTTCATCAACTACAAATTCAATTCATTTTTCTGTTGCAGCAGTTAATGTTGTTCCTATGTCCATATATTTCGATGCGGCAACACCTATTGTTGATACAGTTAGCATGAGTACATATGGTTCACCTACAACTACATCTTTTTCAATGCATGATGGTGATAATATGCATTCCATTCCAATATATATTATGTGGATGGATAAAGGTAAGAAGACGTTTCATAGATCTTCTATGGAGTTGCCTTATGGTGACATTCTGACTTCATCAGCACAAGTTTTGAATGCTAGGCTACAGGGGGTGGTCCTGATGATGCGGATTTGCAGTTGGTTTAACTTCCATATGGATATCACCTATTGGGATCCAGGTGGAGGTTGGAGTCCATTATGTTACTTAATTGCTTGAGGACAAGCAATTTCAAGGAGGGCGGATTTGTAATGATCCCATCTTTTGGCCTTCACGTTCTTTTAGCAGTTGACCAAGTGTGTGTGCGTTAGCCTTGTTCTACATGGTCCCGAGGGCTAACGAAGGGTTTAATGGGATCCTGGAGTGTTTTGGCCTAGTCATTTCCAATTTGGGCCAAAACGAAGTTGATTTGCTCAATTTCAGGCATACTTACTATTTTTAGTAAGTCGGCAGGACACAGTGCAGGTCAATTTTGGTGATTGGATTCAATACTCCTCAGTGAGAACTTTCCGATGAGCTATCACTCGCATTATTCGGAGTCCGATTGCTAATACATTTTAATGCCTGAAGTTTTATTAAAGTAACGTCTAATTTAATTGTAAAATATTAAAGTGTTACTTTAATATTTATTTTATGGTGGTGTGTACCCAAGGGAGACATAAGGGGTATTTTAATATATGTTTTATATATTACACATCTTTTATCCCACATTGCCCATCTGAGTTGAGCGGACCCTTGGAAATAGAATAAAAGGAAGCATTTGTGGCTTCATTAGGCAGGTTGAATATGAGAAGAAATTGGTGTGTGAGTTGCAGCTCTGTTCTTGGCATTTGAGGACGTCTATCCTCTCTTGTAACATTCTAGACGTCATTCCCTTGGGGTTTGGCCTCTGGAATTCTTTGTTATTGGCTTCATTATCAGGCAGTTTAGTTGCATTTCCGGCTACAGGCAGATTTGGTATTTTGCTCATATCTTCTTCATTACTTGTCCGACGCTTATGCCGCTTTGAGGGAATGGTATTATGAAGGTAGTGGACTGATTGAAGGACAAAGTATTGTAGCAGCAAGTTCGAAAGCATGGGCTGGAGTATTATGTCAATACTGCTGAAGTAATTAGCGAGTTGATAAATCTGCCATGTATTTGATTTTATGAATTCTGAAAACAACATTTTATTAGCAGTAGTTCATTTCCACTTTGCATATCATTGTAGTTTCTTTCTTGCTTATGTTGTATGATACCAATTCCATGCATGAAACACAACAAACAAATAAACGTTTGATTTTCGAAATTATAAGGGGTTTAAAACATTAAATGGAGAAATAAGAAGTTGAATGCAAACTGTTTGACATAATTCCTTTCAGCAATTTGGTTTAGTTTTTGGAACATCCAGGGGTGCCCATTACATTACATTACCACAATATTTTTCATTAAGCTATTTTATATGCATTTTCCTCAAATTTACTACATTCACAATTAAAGTTCATTAAAGTGCTCATATTCAAGAATTAATATTTTCCTCTCATAGAGCCATTATGTCATGACAATCACTCCTGTGCATTATATGCACAAAAATATGCCTTCGCTTAAAATTTCAATGTCATATGACCACATTTACTATTTTTACAAAGCCCAGTCACCTCTCGCAATTTTCTTCATTTTCCACTGTGCACTATAGAAACTGTATTAAGGTGATTATTTTTGAATGATTATAGAATGGTCCTAATAAGCTCCCATAACCAAATATACACTCTTCGGTGTTCTCGGTATCATAATAAAGCTTTGTGCCAATTTCTAGGCAATTTCACCCTGATCTTTTATTTTTACCAAAACCATTCCATTCCACATTTGTTAAAAAATTTCTCACAAATTGCAAAACTATGGTTTGGTTATACCAGGAATTGGCATAATATCTCATTGAATCACTGAGTTCAAATCCTTTATCAAAGGCTTAAGGTTCATAGATTCTTACTAGAGTAATCCATAGTCTGTTGAGTTAATTGTGACAAAGATTATATGGTTGATCTCATAAATTTCTTGCAAAGTAAGAATCAACGAATATACTCCAAATCTTTCTATGACCAATCTAATATAGTTGGGACATCTTTCAAAGAAAGATATCCAATTACAGGGATCAGGAAAGGTACTATAAAGCTACAAGAGAAGTCAGCCTAGAATTTTGATATAAGAGCAAAGATACTCAACATTTACAGAGAATATAAAAACCTTCCTAACCGAGTTCAGAATGACTTATCGTTCAACAATTACTTGGAGCTTCATCTAGAGCAGCAAAATAAGATGGATAGGGCAAAAAGAAAGTACTTTTATTTGGTTCAAGATCCCCTTGAAAAGGACCATTGCAAAAGTTTGTATGAAGAATTTCTAGCAGACCAAAATCATTTAATGGAGGATCTTGAAAAAGAACAATCAACCACCATTGATTTGTAGCCTTCTCGTGATCAGGCAAAAGTTGTTACACAAGGTACAAGTTTCTTCGTTGGTGAATTGGAGGTTAGTTTTGACAGGCAGATTGATGAGATAGGTTGGACACAAGGTAATAAAAGGTCGGGGTCCTTGTATGATGAGCCCTTACATGCAAATGATAACATAGCAACACTTTGGCCTTTGCATACAAATCAAGAAAACACGGAAAAGAATGCTTTTGATTTTGAGAGATGTGATGAACCATGTATTTATTATGCCCTTGACATAAAATTAGACGAACATACTGAGATAAAACTACAAATCGATGAATTGCTTCAAAATGAAAATCATAAAATGCATACCTTAAAGAAATAGTTGAAGGTTAATGAAGATAGAGTTGTGGCATCTCTGGTACATTATGATAGCACACACAAGTTGGTTGAGGATCTCTACAAGAAGGCACAAAGGTAAGAGAAAGGAGATTGGCCTATTGCTGATTTGTAGGTGGTCAAAAGGCAGCCCTTGAATCTATGAAATCAGATTACTTATGTTTGCTTTTCAAAAGGGATTATACTCTTAAGGTTGTTGGATCCCATATCAACCAAGTGAATAAAGAAAGGAATGAGATTAAGGAGCTCAACAAGGACCTTAAGTATGTTCGCGAGGCATTGGTTGATATTCAGTTTTCCCTTAAGGAAGTGGAAAATCAAATTAGGAGCACAAATCATTTTAGGAAACATGAGGATACAGAGAGACAGGAATTTTTCCTAGAGGTAATTGATGAAGTTGATAGCACTTAGTAGACGTATGATTTGGATAGTTGCCCCAAGCAACCAAGTTCCAAAACTTTAGATCACTTTTAGTTTATAGACAACCCTTTGTTTGAGGTAGATGCTGTTTGGATTTTTGATAACCCACTTTTTGAGGTAGAGGAGAGAATTCCTCTTGATTTCCAGGAAGAGGATGACCTTGAATTCAGATATTTGGATCAAGCTACAGTTCTTAACATCGAACCTTGGTCATAGGATTGGTGTGATGAAATGACTACTACTGCCCTTCTTTCTTTCAACCTTTACATGGTTCCAAATTCTAACTTATTGCAGCAGTTAAACAAGTCCTGGTGGAGGATTGAGGAGAGTTATGTGTTGATCATAGAGAATGTTTTTTTCAGCTTCATTCTTTCTCATGACCCCTATGTATTTAGGGATTCTTCAGAGTGATGATGGCAGTATTATCTTTTATGCGCCCTTGGTGTTGATTACATCTTTTGGGCAGCTCATTTCCTACATCATCTATTTAGGATGGGTCGTCACCGCCTATTGGGGTATACATAGCTTCTGGATACATTTTTATCTCATCATATCATTTGGTGATGCCATCGATGTTTGGGATCCAGGTGTTGGCCAAACGTATCTATGGCTTGTTGAGAGTTGGGTTGCAGTTCTACTCAGTTTGAGATTGGATACGATGACATTTATAGTTTTACAGTCCTCAGGTGTAGTGACATTACTTGGATTAACATGGGATACAGGGATCTGGTTGATGGATGGATTGCAGTTCGACACCTTGCTTCGCAGTATGGCAGGAGTTGTCCCCAGATCGGGCTATAGAGCTACCCATAGATGTGAGTATCACCAATTAGAAAAAATCGGGATTTTTTGGGGCCGGCGATTTAGTCGCCCCAAAAATTGCAAATTATTTTTGCATATTTTTTCAAAAAAATCGCAAATTAATAGGCAATTAATTGCCTAAAAATTGCGATTTCTTGGAAAAAAATCACCCGCACCCAGCAGTCACATAAAGTGACGAAAAAACATTTTTTTCATTCAGTTTATAAAATTGCTTAGGGCATTTTGGAGAGGAGAGGATAGAGGAGTTCTTGGCAAGCAAGAGGCGGAATCGAGTGCATTTGAAGGCCTTTTGATTCGATTTCTTCATTACTAAGTAAGTGATTTGAATCTTTGTTTTTTATTTTTGCAAGAGATTGTATTCTTTTTTCTTGCATGTAAATGGATAAAAATACATTCCTAATTAGTTAGGAATGCATTTGATGAATGTAAGCAAGAATAAATGCATTCATTTGCATTTTTTTCCATTCTAGATCGAATTTATTTTAGAAATTTGCACTTTTTTGAAAAATTTGAAACCCTAGCAGCTAGTTTGTTTGAATGTTATTTGGATTTCAATTTATTGGCGTTGTTATTGGAATGTTGTTTGAATTCTTTGTTTAACTGTTAACTTTGATCTTGTTATAATTTATTTATAGTTTTTTTTTTAAATTTGTATGCGTAAGGCAGCCCACAGCAGTTTTAAATGGCAAACAAATGGCCATTGACTCCATGCCCTTCAGGCTACATTGGCACCAGGCCAAAGGATGCGAGAGATCAGGCATGGAAATATGCCTATGAAGCACCCGATGAACCAACCAAAGTGATTTGCATTCAATGTGAAAAAGTAATATCCGGGGGCATTTACCGGTTCAAATATCACATCGCAGGGATCTCAAAACATGATATGAATCCTTGTGAGGGTACAATAGAAGAAATAAAAAAGTTTGCAAATGCCTTGCTCGCAGCTGGAGAGCAAAAAGAATTGCAAAGAGAGTGGAATAAATTGCATGTCAGGGCAGCCATAGCAGAGACCCAGGGCAGTTTCATTGATGTTCAGGAGGAGGAGGTAGCCATTGAGAGCATGGTCGGCTCTTATCAAGGGCTGCATGTCCGCAAACAAGGTGGTTTTTCTTTCACGAGTTCCGCTCCCACTCCCACTCCTACACCTAGCACTTCCGCACCATCAGGATCAGCAGGTGCTTCTGGGATAGGGAGCTATTTTGTGCCGAGGCACACACCTAGTGCACAACCTTCATTAGAGGCCACTAGATGGAATAAAGGAGGTCCATGACCAGGTGGACAATGCACTAGCAGATTTCTGGGTTTTCAACAACCTTCCTATTAGTGTTGTTGACAGTCCCTATTGGAAGGCTTTGGCCACAGGGTTGACAGTTGCAGGAAAAGGGTACAAGTCCCCTTCTCGTTTTGTGTTGGGTGGTAGGTAAGCAAATAATTTTATTACACTCGATTTCCTTTTAATTTATAACTTTTTATTTAGTTCTAAATTTTAATTAATTTATCTAGAAATTAGAATGTTGATTACTAAAGTCTAAATCAATTTAAAATTACTAAGAATCTAAGACATAACTAAATTTTGTTTTTGTAGGCTTATTGGAACTGTTGTTGAGAGGGCCAAAGCATTTGTTGAGGAACAAAAACAAGAATGGACAAAATTTGGTTGCACCATTCTTTCTGACGGGTGGACGGATGGGAAGAGCAGGACTATAATTAATTTTTTAGCCTGCTGTAATGATAATGTGGTGTTCCTGAAATCAATCGATGCCTCCAGCAAGGTAAAAAATGCTCAGACATTGGCATTGATGTTGGAGAACATGGTCTTAGAGATTGGCATTGAAAATGTGGTGCAAATCATCACAGACAATGCTGCTGCATATGTATCAGCAGCTAAACCGTAATTTTATGTTGCATGTGCATTGCGAATTTCACAAAAAGAATTTTTAATAGTTAGATATTTTTGAAAAGTTGGAAACTAATTAGTATTTGCTTTTACAATTGGCAAGAAAACTCTTACAACAGAGGCACCCCACTCTCTCTTGGACCCCGAGTGCAGCACATCCTTGACCTTCTTTTGGAGGACATGGGCAAACTTGAGTGGGTCACTCCAATTGTGGAGGATGCAAGGCGGGTGACAAAATACATATACAATCACCCATGGGTCCTTAGCCTGATGAGAGAGCACACTTATGGCAAAGAAATTGTCAGGCTTGCTGTCACAAGGTTTGCAACGATTTTCTTGACATTGCAAAGCATTCTCGATAATTTGGTTTCTTTGAAGCAAATGTTTGTTTCCAAAAAATGGCTTGATTCCACATTTTCAAAGAAGAGTGAAGGAGAGAATGTTGTGCGGATTGTGTTTGATAAATATTTTGCAGATAAGGTTGATGAAATAGTAAAGGTAACTACAAAACTTTAAGTTTTAGTTTACACTTCACAACTTTATAACATACTAAGTTTGTAACTCAAGTAAATAATAATTTTGTAACTTGTCAACTAATTTCAAATTTACATTGCAGGTGTCTGAGCCTTTAGTCAGAGTTCTACATTTGATTGATGGAGACCAAACGCCAATGGGTGAACTATATGAGGCCATGGACAAGGCCAAAGAATCTGTCAAAAATTCCTACAAGGGGGAAAGCATCAAATATGAACCCATTTCGCAGATCATTGATAGAAGGTGGAATAATCAGCTCCACCAACCCATTCATGCAGCAGGATATTTCCTCAACCCACGTTTTAGGCATACTGTAAGCTCATTCTTACTCAAATTTAAGTTAAGGAAGACTTGAGTTCATTTTGCTTTCGTAGGGTGTTGGGTCTGTACTAAAATTGCAAGACTTATTTGTTTTTGGTTTTTGGTTTTAGGGCTGATGGTACAGATGCAGATCCTGATGGAGAGGTCATCAACGGCCTAAGTGAGTGAGTCCAAAAGATGGTAACCAGCGAGGAAACAAGAGATAAAATCATCGCTGAGTAAAAGATCTTCACTTCAGCAAGGGGCAAGGTGTTCTCCACTCCTCTCTGCAAGAGAGCAAGGCTTACACAAACCCCAAGTAATACATTTGCAAACTTCTAAATCTCAAATGTTAAATTAACATTTATGTTTCACTTTTTGTTGTCTATTAGTATTTTCTAACTTGTACAATTTTTGTGATGCAGTGGCTTGGTGGACCACTTGGGGTGCAAGCACTCCAAATCTTGCAAAATTTGCTCTCAAAATCCTATCACAGCCTTGCAGCGCATCACATTGTGAGCGCAATTGGAATTTGTTTGAGGCCATCCACACAAAAAAGAGAAACAGGTTGTCCCAACAGAGGATGAATGACATGGTCTATGTGCAATATAATCTTAAACTGCGCATGAAAAGGGCACAACAAGATCCTCCTGGGCCAATCGATTTGGATGAGATAGATCCTTATTATGATTGGACGGCACAGGAGCAGGCTCCCTTATTTACACAGGAGGACATCTCGAATTTGGAGAGGGAGGCCACGGAGGAGGCTGCAGAGGAGGAAGGGGGTGGAACTGGATATGACATCGATTTGGATGACATCAAGGAGGGCGATGATGAGGATGATGACATTGAGCTTACTACAGAGGACCTTGACATCTTGCGTGTAGCGAACGTGGAGCTACCGACATCTAGTTCTATAGCTACACCATCTCCTGCATTGGCACAAACACAGACACAGACACAGACACGGGCACAAACCCTGCAAGGTTCTAGTTCTAGAGCCTTACCCTCTCCCGCACTCGCTAGTAAAGCGACTAGGAAGAGGAAGATGTAGTCCTATATTTGACATTTGTACTTCTTTGTAGTCATGTTGATGTGCTTATTTGAACTCTTTACATTTGACACTTTATTTATGAGAATACAACTTCTCATGTGTTGTGAACTTGTTAGTTGTTAGTAATTTACAACTTGTCACTACTTACTTGTTAGTAATTTACCGATTAATAACTCTTTTTGCATTGATATATATCTAAACATGATTGTTTCTTATGTATTGTTAGTAATTAAGTCATTAGATGCAAAAAAACATTGAATTCTATAAAAAAATCGCATTTTTTTATTAAAATTTAATGGTTTTTGATTTCCTGATTTTTTCCCCGATTTTTTGCCGATTTTTCCCAATTTTTCCCGATTAAACTTTTTCAAGCCTAGGCGATTAATCTTCTCAAGCGATTTTTACATCAATGGAGCTACCTATAGATTTATATGGGATCCTAGTATTAATTGCTTAAGGAGATTTATATGGGATCCTAGTATTAATTGCTTAAGGACAAACAATTTCAAAGAGAGGAGATTTGTAATATCCCCTTTTTGGGACATTAGAAATATTAAAGGCATATTATATAATATTAAAATTGACTTGGAGAACGTGGACTTAAAATATTAAAGGTCAATTTAATATTATCAAGTGAGCAAAAAGGACAAGGAGAGATAAGACGAAAAGCCAGGAGGGAAGTTGAAGAGTCACAGCTGTGAGGATAAAGGAGAAGAGACTCTTTCATTTGGGCATGCTTGATTTATGATTCAGTTTTCAGTTTCTGTCTTGGGAGAGTAATCGGAAAGCTTCAACTCTCAGCCAGTGTGAGGACATAGCCCCTTGTGCTAGCAAATAGTAGACGCAAACTCATTGTCCATGGAGACGTCACTTCAGGTGTCTCGTATGCGCTTATAGGTTCTTATCTGAGTGCTCCAATCTAACTGTAATTTTTGTATTTAATATTGGATTTTGAAAGCCGGTTATTGTATTGTTGTTGTCTAATGCAATAACGTTGTTTTAAGGAGTTTTATTAGAGTTTGTTAGTTTTATGCTGTTGGTTTGTAATGCATTTTATATGCTTGAATTCCTTAATATTATTTTGAAAAGAACGGGTTTATATTTGTTAGAGAATCTACTATTTTTCTATTGTTTTTTATAATACATCTGCCTATATTCAAGTGTTGAATATCAGTTTGAGGAAACAACTAGATAAATAAATATCAGTTGGGTTATTTCTTATGGTTTACATTGCTGGTTTATTTATGATATGGTTTCATATGATTATGATCTAAATGTTATTCTGAGGAAAAATCAAGGAAATATCTAGTTTAGGATATTTCACAAGCTTGTTTCAGAAAGCATCTTTTGGTTGAGTAACTGATTGTACTCTTTGTGCCAAGTCACTTGAAGAAACAATAGTGAAAAATGGAGTTGTTTTGTTTGACAAATCTCATTATTGATGCGAGATATTCTTGTTAGTAAAGATGGGTGCTTTGGTGAAGATTGAAGCAAGACATGGCATTGGAAGACTAATGCAATGGTCAGAACCAAAAGAGGTGAAAATTAAGCATAAAGTGAAGATTTGAAGCTTGTGTTTGTTAACTTCCCTCATACAAGGTGCCCCAAATCTTGGAAGGTTGGAAAAATGATTTAAGTTTGTTGCCTCTGATGACTGTCCATTGAAGATTGAAAACATCGTCATACAGGGTTTGGAAATTAAATTTTAATAAATAATAGATGTCAATTGTCAGTCGCCTAGTTCAGAATCTTGGACATGTGTGAAGCTTGTTGGTTAAAGAGGCTTGGAAGACTAAAACTTTGTTATTGTGGAGTTGAAAATAAATTCATTGCTAGGCACTAAATTTTCCAAGTGAGTCAAATCCCCAAAGCATAGCTGGTTAAAATATAGATAGAAGAATAGAAGGGTCCTGTGTCTCAAATTAATGCAAATCCATGTCATCATTACATCTAATCCACAGTCTGGGCTTTGAGAAATTGTATGGAAGCATTAATGAACTGGTTCGAAGCATTTAGCAACTTCTGTCAAAGTTTTGAGTTGTCAAAAGGGAAGAATAAGACTCCAAGCAATCCAAGTTCAGAGATTCACCCCTCGCAATTTCAATGCTTTTAATTGTAATAGTTGTAAGCTGCTATACAGCAGAATTACTTAATAAAAATTGCCTTGGATTTGGCTTGTTTTGATTTATAATTGTTCAGTGGAGTTTTATTGTATTTTGGTTAACGCAAATACTTTATGCTCAAACCCATAACAAGCATTGGTAAACTCGCAAGTCTAAAAGCTCATGATCAGCAAACTGTTTGGCAAGAATTCCTTCTTGCAGAATGTGGACAAGTGTAGAAGTTGCTTAAAAGCTTATACTCATTATGGTCTGGTTCATCTGTCAATATCCATCTTTGTGTGCATTAAAACATCAAGATAACAATATTCAACAACATACCTACAAATTGAAACTCAAAACAGCATTACTTGATATAATGCGTGGTTGGAAAAGGTGAAAAATTGATTGAAATAAAAGTAACTCTTACAGTCATGAAATTGTTTATTTTTAGTAATTTGTCTTCATTTGGAAAATAAAAAATACACAATAGATTGGGTAAAACTAACTTATTCGAAAATTCCCCAAGTTTGGTGTTTTTTACAAGACCAAAGGCTTTGTCCGTCCTTTTATCTATGAGCTTTGAGAGTTATTTATAAATCATGTTCCAAGCAATATTGACCTAGACAAATCCTACACTTCAGCACAGCCTCTTAGTTTAATCAAGTCCATTCAAAGAATAGATGTTATATGCTCTACTCCAACTCATTTATCGCTCGTTCTGCTCTTCATGTCTTGTTTCTAGCCAGATCCGCTTTTGATAGTTGAGGCACACCTGGTCAAATAGCCATGTTCAAGGCAGATCAAGCACCCAGAGGTAAAGTCCTCATTTTCTATTGGTTATTCCCATTTGATTCCTTCTGGCTCTAGCAGAATTGTTTCTGTGCTATTTCCCAGGTCCTTATGCACACGAACCAGTTAGTCGAATTTAATGATATTTTACTTTAAAAATGAAAATATGTTTTAAGAGCTTAATAGCCACGTGTTTAAGATATCTTTCACTTCCTACTCTTATCTAGTAATAAGCCATTGTCATTGTAATGCATCACAAAAAAAATCACAATCGAACTATGTAATTATTGATTGATAAAACAAAATCACAAATACATAATTCAAGCTTCTATTATTTACCTATGTAATGATTATTTTTCATCAAATTTGTTTTATTCCTACTTGCATGTCTATTTACACACATACGTGAATGCATTTGTGTCCTGATTGTGAGCATCTCAGCATATGATTGTCATAGAGAGAGTGGGAACATGGAAGTACGCATACAATTGGGTATCGTGTGTGTGTGTGTGTGTGAGAGAGAGAGAGAGAGAGACTAACCAATTGCCCGCCAGATGACAAACCATCATCTGAAAATGTTCCTTGAGAACCTCCCCATCCCCATACGAAGGCATCGCCACCTTTAGTAGGAAAGATATAAAATTCAAACTTATATCATCAAATCCTTTGTTTTGTCTCTTCATATTAATTATGAGATAGCCAACAATTTTATAACTCTATTTTAAATCATTAAAATATTAAAACACTTGTATCAAACACTATCTAGTTCTGGAAACCTAGGATCATTTATACCGTGATGAGTTTCATCATTTTTAAAATCTAGCAAAACAAAGAGTAATAGTAACAATGAAAATCAAAGCATAGAAAAGCTTTCAAAAAAGAAGCAGATTTTGTTTGAACTTTCAAATGCTAATAGGGATTAGTGGTAGCAACTGAGTTTGTCCACAAAAATCCCTTTGCTACCAACACATCAAAAACTGAAGTATACAATGGGTGCAATAAAAATGTGTGATTACCCTTTAAAACTATTATTAGTATTGGTAATTAATGTAAAAGCCCTGCTGGGTCACTGTAGAGTTATGCTGAAGAGTTTTGAATAATTTTGCAACATTTTTGTTTATTTGGATCATAGTTCCAAGAATCACGGCGATTCATGCGATTCACGCGATTCGGCGATTTGATTCAAGCCAAACGATTTTTTGTGAATCGGTGAATCAAATCAGCGATAAAGGGTTTATGAAATAAGTTACTCACTAAATTTCAAGGGTTTTTTAAATTTTCCAATTCATGGCCGATTCGATTCCGATTCATGGCCGATTCACGATTTGATTCAGCCTTGCCGATTCCGATCCGATTTCGATTCTTGTTACTTTGATTTGGATATATGTTTTTTTTTTGTATACTTGGAATATATATAAATGCTTAAACAATTGTCACAAATTAAACCAATAAGAATGCCAAGACATAAATGACCAATTGCAATTATAGAAGCTTGCAATTACAATGAGAATCATTTTTTGAGCTAAGTGAATTCTATAGAATCTGGGATGATATGCGATGTGTTTGAATCCTCAGACATTCATGCCGCTGCCAAGGCAAAGAATATGAAACACCACCTATCAGATTGCAAGATATAAGGAGATTAAGTTCCCAACATGGCCCTAAACTTCGAATGCTGCCTTGACTTTCTGATCGCAGCCTATGTACTGCTGCTGCTACAATACCCAAACGGCATTTATTCCTTGCGTTAATCCTCAAGAAGATATCACAGCTTTTGCTTGCTTCCTGCTCAGTCACTTTTGAACCCATAGCTGATGAAAAATATACCAGTCGCTGCCCCAGATAGATTGCAGCAATTTTCGAAAAGACTAAATGCACAAAAATGGAGAGAAATTCATTACAATTAATCTTCAGCTACAGCAGTATTTTCTTGCATATGAAACCCCTCACTTTGAATGCTAATTTCAGATCATATGAATTCCAAATCGACATACAACAACATCAATTTTGTGACTAATCATAATCAAAATCTGAACACAATTTGCTGTATGTTTCAACAGCTCAAAGTGCAACCAAGAATGTGTAATTTTCTGGTCATAAAATAAATAATTAATCAAACCTTTGTTAGTGGGCCGATTGATTTAGTATATCTTGGACCATTTTTACTTAATTGTTTCCATAGGTAGGTGTGGCCAACAGCTATCTTTGTATACCCTCGGAAAGTTTCTCTGACAGATATTTAAGCACAACATGTAGGTAGTAGTTGGTATGTGATTTGGATTATTTCTTTGTACTGCGAATTCCTATTGGAGTTCAGTATTGTTCGCCATTTTGGAAGTGAAAGATCTTCCCTACTTGGCTTTCTCCGGTTTCGGTGGGATTCAATCCTCACCATATTCCGTCTCTGTATTACTTGGCTCAGATCTGGTGAATCGGAGCACCATCTTGTTTGCAAATATTAATTAAAGGTTATCTATGTTCAATCTCCATTCCGGTTCAGCTTTTATCTGATGAATTTGGAACTCTAAGATTGTTTATGGTTGTATTGATAGGACCCATCTTCCACTACCGTACGACTCCATCCGTACAACTACACTACTGTACGGACATCATAACAATATTGTACGGCCCTGAGATCTCACCCAGCTGCACCATATGACCTTTTGAACCTACTGTATGAGCTTTTCTCGGGTTTACCGTACAGCTTCCTACCACACTGTATAGATCCCTTGTTGTACTGTATGGATTGCCTGTTGCATCGAACGGATCCCCCGATTGTTTGTTGTATGGACACCCTACTTTTAGGTTGGAACATTACAGAATGGAGAAATCAGTCCTTTCCAAAAGCCAACACTAAAACCCTCAAGCAACTCACAAAATTCATAAAATGCATAAGTCAAGAGATGGTTCGATTTCCTAATGAAGGTCTTTTTATAATAAAAAATGAGACTTGGTGAGGATTGAATCACACCTAACACCCAATAGCTTCTTGTTTACATTTTTCACTTAAGATTTTTCAACCACACACCATCAAATGATAACAATATAACAATAAAATTATTCATTAAGACAAACTTTAAAAATAACTCACAATATGAAACTCCATTGTTTAATCCAATCAATCACTAAAGAAGCCAAATCACCAAGTGCCTCAACTACACTACAAAAAATAGTAACCATGCTAGAACAAACATACTATAGATAGCAAGTCACTCAACTAGGACCCTCCAAACCACAGTGTCAGCTCACAAGGGTCGTGATGATGAACTGATAACGTCTAGCACTGGAACCAGCTAAATTGGGGACATTAGAGTCCTCTCTCCTATAGTAGAGAATAAAAGTACTAGTGTACTTAATGCTTGTTAAAGCTAAAGCGGGATGGGTAGTTAGGAGGTGAGGGAATGCATCGGTTGGTTTTTCTAACCAACCAACCCTTCTATAAGTACTTGGATTATTGTAAATATACTCATGATGTTTTTGGTATGAATAAAGTAAAATCATTTCCTCGCTAATTGGTATTGTGGTATGAAGGTACATTCTATGTTTGGCTATGTATACATGTTTCTATTGCTCTATAAATGTGAGTAGCATTTCCATTCTACATTTTTGGCGCCATTGCCTAAGTGTGAACCTGAAGGTGTTGGCAAGACATGATGGAGCAATGGGAAGGCCCTTTCTACCACATATACAAATAACAAATAGTGATGGAGAAGAGGGGGAAATAACCAGGGACGATCAGTTGACACGCGATCTAGTGACGGCCTAGGAAGTTGTGGTCGATCAATATGTACAAAGGGAAGCACGTGAAAGAAATGCTCCTGAAGGTATGGTACGCGACGACATTTCAGTGCCACCAATGGTGTACAATCTACTGGGACAGATTCCTCGATTGTTGGCATGCAACTTGTTACAAGTGGAGGAAAGAGCCAAGACAGAAAGGGAACGAAGGAGGCAACAAGTACTCCAAAAATTTGCTGAAAGGCGGACAAGGGAATGCAACATGGAGGAATGTGATAATCTGAAGAAGGGAAACTGACACTAAACCAATTCATGCCCCTAATCCCAAAAAAAAATCCGAGGTGGGTACTAGGGGAAGAAACTGAGGAGGATGTTGCCTTGAGGACACTATGTCTCCAACAACAGGAGGAGAGACGTCGAAACAAGGGGAGGACAAGGGGATCCCACCAAAATCCAAGAGGGGTTGATTGAGCGTACAATCGAAGGATAGCCAATTTGACCATCTCTAAGACACCAGGAAGAAAGATAGGATATAGAAATCCAGAGACACATGAATGGAGAGAACTTTGAAAGGAGCAAAGTCACGGGGAAGGGGATACCACCTCCAGTAATCAAGAATCAAGTTCGTCGAGAGGGAATTTCCAGTCACGAGGAAGTGTTCCACCAGGAGGGTGTTCCATCAAGAGGAAGTATTCCATCAGGAAGGAGGATTCCATCAAGAGGAAGAGTTCCACCAGGAATTTTAGGAGGAATTATTCTACCAGGAGGGAGTCTCGAAAGCAAATCGTTAGGAGGTATTCCGCTAGGAGGGAAAAAGGCCAATATAAGGGCAATAGAAAAACAAAAATTGCCAAGGTTTACGGGGGGACAATTCAGAGCACCCTGTGTGCTACTGTAAAACATGCATAACCATATGGCAAGCTAACAGGGAAAATGATTCAGCCAAGCGGCTAAAAGCCTTCCCTACCACACTAAGGGGTATAGCCATTGACTGGTATATCGATTTGGACGTAGGGAAAAAAAACACATGGAATAATATCCGCACAACCTTTGAAGAAGAATTCTAACTCTTGAGGGATGATGATGAAATAGTGACGAAGATTTATAACACAAGGCAAGGAAAGAGTGCATCCGTCAAAGCCTACAGCAGAAGGCTAAAAGAGCTAATAGGGAAACTTGACAAGCTTGTGGATGGGCTAAAGAAAAGATGCTTCATTGAAGGATTGACATCATCCCTTACGAAAAAGAAGAAAATACTCCCACTGTCAACCTTCGTGGATGCGTGTACTTGCGCAATGGACATAGAAAGTGAGAGCAAAACTTCCCAAGCAAGAAGGCATAGAAGCGCGAGTGAAAGTTCAGAAGAAAGTGAAGAGGAATCTAAAACCATCCAAGCCCTAAGAAAAGACCTGAGGCGATTAATGAAGGAGGTAACAGGAAGTAAGGAAGAAAAAAAAGAAGGGAGAGAGCTCTAGTGCACCAATTGTGAAAAAGGAGGTCATACAAAAGGAGCATGTCGAAAGAAAGCATTTTGTGAGATTTGTCAGGTATTGGGACACGTAATTAAAGACTCTCCCTACAATCTAAAAATAGAGAGCACTCAAGTATTCTTTACCTAAGGAGAGCAATCTACACCACCCTCAACCCCTCCAAAGAATACAAATATGGAAGCCTCACCAGGAGGATATAGAAACAACAAAAGAGGAAGCAATAATAATAGCAACAACAACACACCCCGGTGAGCAATCCAGTATGATTCTAAGGAGAGACCTATGATCCAATATAGGAGGTGCAATGAATGGGGACATTTTGCACGAGATTGCTAGAACAGAGGAGGATAGAATGGAGGAATGTTGTGTAAATGGTGTGAGCCAGGCAATCATGAAGATGCAAATTTCCCCAAAAAAAGGGGGTAAATATGTTAGACATTGAAGAACTCGAAAGTGAAATCCTTTCCTTCACGAGGATGCAAGACAAAAAACTAGACTATCCAGACACTACTATGGAGAAGGAAAGATTTTAGTAAGCAAAGGACATTCAAGATAGCATGGGAGAAGAAGGGCAGACAAGGCCAAATAAACCTACTTCGAATGGGGGTGTACCGAATATTGTGAGGCAAGTATTGGAAACCACCATCCCAATGAAAATCTTTGATTTATTAGAAACATCACCCTAGTTGCACGTAACATTAACAAAGGGGGCAAGCCTAAGAGGGGCAACTTCTAAGAAAGAGAAGGAAGGAGATGCATGGACAGAAAATAATACCCTATTCACTATAGGAAAGGGGACAACACTAGCCATAGTAGAAATAGATATATTAGGGTGCAAACTTTCAAATACTATTGTTGATGGAGGTTCTAGCATAAATGTTTAATCGGAAGAAATGTGGAAGCCAATAGGAAAACCCACACTCTGGCCACCTACATTTCAACTAGTGTGAGTGGACCAACACGGAATCAAGACTATAGGGACCTTGATGGGTCAAAAAGTCATAGCCGGTACTCTAATTTTTCCTTGATTTTGTGGTTATTACTTTATAGAAGAAAGGGTATGATGCTTTATTAGGAAGAGGATGGTTGGTTGCAGCAAAATCCACCCATAATTGGAAACCAAACACTCTATCTATTGAATCAGAAGGAAGTACATCATAGACCTAAAGAACCAGTTAGTAAGTCAGAACATGGCATTAGACTTGGAGGGGGAAGACTATGAAAGGATGAACCAGATGAGGAAGGAGTGCTCCAGTCAAGGGAATGCTTAGATGACGAAACAAGTTCCCTTAATGGATTATTCCACTGGCAGATGGGAGACTATAAAGTTTTCCACGCAAAACGTAATATGTTGCAAATACAAGAATCTGAGTTGGAAGAAAGATGCCTGGAGGGGTACACGAAGTATAAGGAAGGTGGGGCAACCCTCAATAGGACACTTGCACACACCTTTGAGAAAGAGATGGAATAAAAGGAGGCCAAACTCCAAACTTTAAACCTCAAGGAAGAGGATCAACCAAAGAGTTTCTGATAGGGGATGATTGGAACCTAGTGTTAAAGGCGGTAGCTTTTAGAATCTTTTTGGAAATATAAGGATGTCTTTGCCAGGACGTACATGGACATAAAAGGGGTACCCTCGGAGCTGTGTCCATCAGATTCCATTGGTACCTAGAGGAGGATCAGTGCGAAAACGACCTTATAGAATGAATAAGAACTATGCAGCGAGGGTCGAGTAAGAAATCAAAAAGATGGTGGAAGCAAGGATAATATTCAAAGTACAAACAAGTGAATGGGCATCCCCTATAGTCATCTCACCAAAGAAAGATGGCAACCAAATTCGGATGAGTGGACTTCAGATGTTTGAATGCAATGACTATAAAAGATCCATTCCCCATCCCTTTTACTTATAGCATTCTAGAGGTGGTCAGCCATGAAATGTATTCCTTTATGGATGGATTTTCAGGATATAATCAGATTAGCATTGTTGAGGAAGATAAGATGAAAACTACATTTGTTGTGAAAGATAGGGCATGTGCCTATAACCAGATGCAGTTTGGGTTGTGTAATGCACCAGCCACGTTCCAAAGAATCATACTACACATTTTCGATGGTATGACACTAGGGAATTTTGAAGCCTTTCTATATGATTAGTCTTTTTACAGTGGGAAAGAGCACCACCTCAAAATTATTGGCGAATGTATGGATAGATATCAAAGAGCAAGGCTGGCCCTAAATCCAAAAAGATGCAAGTTCATGGTTCCACAAGGCAGACTTCTTGGCCATATCGTTTGCAAAGAAGGATAGAAGACAAATCCTAACAAAATTAAGGTTATTTTGGAAATGGAAGCTCTGTCTAATGTGACAAGTGTCAAATCCTTCTTGGGCCATGTAGCATACTATATAGAAGGTTTATAAAAGAATTTATGGAAGTATCACTACCCCTAGAGAAATTAACCAGGAAAGGAGAGCGGTTTGGGTGGAAGGAAGAATAAGAGGATGCCTTCCAAGAATTAAAGAAGAGATTAGTCAAGGCCCCTATCCTCATATATCCTAACTAGAACAAAGAGTTTTGTATCTAGGTAGACGCATCCAATTATGCAATAGGTGCCACTTTGGCACAAACTGGGAAGGAAGGACTTGATCACCCCATGTATTTTGTAAGCAGGCTTCTGTCAAAAGCAAAGCGTAACTATAGTACCACTGAAAGCGAAGCATTAGGTATGGTCTATGTAGTACAAAAGTTTAGACGTTACTTACTAGCTACACCCTTTACATTTTTTGCTGATCACCAAGCACTAATGTACATAATAAACAAGCCAGTTATTCAAAGGAGAGTAAGTAGGTGGCTAATTCTGCTACAATAGTTTACCTTCAAAATCTTAGTCCAACCAAGAAAAACACATGTAATTGTTGATCAATTATCAAGAATCAAGTCAAAAGAAGACTCGGGCAGTGGGGCGAATGAGGATTTTCCAAATGCACACCTATTCTAGATTGTTGTGTTACCTCAATGGTACAAAAAAATTGGACAATACTTATCAACAGTGACCTTCCCAAGAGAAATGTCAGCAATCAAGAGGAGAAAAATTGCCCTAAAATGAAGCACATTCCAGTTAATTGAAGGATTATTGCACAAACTAGGACTGGATGGAATACTAAGCAAAAGCGTTATGGAGGAAAGAATCCCAGGAGTTCTAAAGGAATCCCATGAAGGATTGGCAGGAAGTCTCATGGGACCTAATACTACTACAAGAAAGGTGCCACTAGTAGGACTCTAGTGGCCTACGTTGTATGCAGATGCGAGGGAACGAGTGTTGAACTGCAACACTTGTCAAAGAGTAGGCAAAACCCTCGAAAGGCACTTCATGTCACTATTTCCAACCCAACCACAGGAACTATTTGAACAGTGGGGATTAGACTTTGTGGATCCGCTACCCGTAAGAAAAACCTAATTGTGTAAGTACATAGTGGTGGCAACAGAGTAGCTGACAAAATCGGTGGAAGTGCAGGCCCTCCTAGATAACACTACGATAACACTGCTCTTAGTATGGCCAAATTTCTGTATGAACAAATAGAAACTAGATTTGGGATTCCACTCCAGTTGACAAGTGACAGAGGGGTACATTTTGTCAATCACACCATTAGGGTAATGACAAGTGAGTATAAAAAATTTCATTCCTTTTCCAGTCCCTACTACCCAAGGGAAAATGGCCAAGCAGAGGCCACGAATATAGTAATAGTAATAATTTTATATAAAACTTGTGGAGTGGAAGGACAAGATTGGGAAGAACAGATTCCAGTCGTGGTATGCATGTACAAAACTAATTATAAGGCCACCACTCAACACACTCCGTTTCATCTAATTTACAAACAAGAAGCAATGATGCCAATGGGACATATAATAACAAGTCTACAAGAAGTAGTTCAAGACAGATTGGGTGATGAGGAAAGTCTCAATGAAAGACTCTACACTTTACTAAAACTAGATGAAAAGAGTACACTTTCTCAATGGACTACGGAAGTGGCCTAGCAAAGGTGAAAATTTTGGCATGAAAAACACTTAAAAAAGATGAATTTTAAACAAGGACAACTGGTACTCAGATATAATGGAAAAAGTGAAATAAAGCCAAGAAAATTTAAAGTCCGATGGTTAGGACCATTTAGAATATCAAAATAAAAGATAATGGGGCAATAAAGTTATCTACCTTGGATAATAAATCAGTGAAAGACCTCGTGAATGGTTCTAAATTAAAAACATATCAAGAAAGGAATAAACTAGTCCCTAGTTATTTCATGAGTACGGAAGGAATAAGTGCCCAAGAACAAACAAAAACAAATTCCACCCTAAGTTCTATAAAGTGGCACATATTGGAGGAAGAAAGTTAAAAGCCAGAGAATCATATGAAGAAAGAAAGCAAGAAGACAGATCATACGAAGGGAAGCAAGTGGTCGTACTAGGGAAGCGGGCAGCCGTATGAGGGAAGCAGGCAGTCGTGCAAGGGAAGTAGGAGGTCGTATGTGGGAGCAGAGAACACGTCCTCATATAAGAAGCAAAAGGAGCCATATGAATGTAGAAGGTCATATGAGCCGTACAAGTATGGAAGGTCGTACGGTGGCACCAAGGTGTGAAGGCTGTCATACAAGCATGCAAGGCCATACAAAGGCGAGAGGATAACTTTGCAAAGGTCAAGACTTCCGTACGAAGTGCAAAGGTCATATGGACAATTGCACTACCGTACGAGCACATTCTTAGCCATACAGTTGTTGTCGTACCTTCCTTGCCTTGCGTACCTCTTCACCGTACAATCTTTTCCACACACTGGCATACTAGAGAAGGACAAATTATTGTCACCATGCAAGCAAGGATGTTGACCAGAAGAATAAAGACAAGTACTTCCCACGTGGCCAAAGGGAGTGGTTGTAGCTGTTGGAGCATACAGCCATTTCATACGGATTTCGAATTGTGGCACAACCACAAAATGGTCAAAAGAGCATTGGAAACCCGAGCAAAGGAAACATCATTGATTCAAAAAAGAGAAAAACAATACTGCAGGCAAAAAAAAAGGCCAAGAAGATGATGAAGGACACGAGTAAAAATGCATAGAAAATCACAGCGAAGAATATCACGTTTGAAAGTGTAATGGGAAGAGAATGTTAGACCTGGTGGGAGAAAATGGAAGATTATCATCCCTTGGAAAAGGCATTGTGCACAGCCGAGGTAGATAAAATAATCTTCATTCCAATATTTGATTTAAAGGAGTTTGAACCCATATTACAAAACTTGATCACAAGTTGTGATAGATCATGCCATCAATCTATAGTCCAGTATTTCCAACATCCAGTGACAATTTCTTATTTGGCCAAGGAAATAAATAAAGTTTTTGGAATCTCCAACAGATGACAGTAACCGGAAAAAGCCTTGATGCCTGTAGAAGAAAAAATGAAATGGTTGAAGCTGATATGCAGGAAGGATCTTAGAAATCAGGAATGGGAAGGAATACTGGAAAATAGCAAGGGCGAAAATTTTCATCACAAATGATGAATGGAGATGAATTGTGGATTTGATGAAAAGTAAACTCACCGCCGGTAGTTGCACCTCAGACATTGCCCTTTGAATGTTGCCAGTGGTGGACGGATTGTACAAAGGACAGACATATAACTAGGCACAATTCTTGTCGGACAAACTTCAAAAGTTCATGGAGTTAAAGCACAAAGCCTTTTACAGGCCCCACCACGTTGTGGCTTTATTTTTGGAAGCAATACAGACCCAAGTGAGCAGTGAACATAGAGGGACACTGATACCAACCAACAGGGTGGAACCCTACAAGCCAGCTATGACATATTGGATCTACATGGACACCATGAGAGTAGGGTCTCATAGTGACGAACTACGGAAAAAGAAACCGAAACAAGCGGTTTTGGTTGAAGAGCACTAGGGGGCACTAGTTGCCAGTCAAGAAGAGGACGAAGCTAAGAAAGAGAGTTCCAAAGAGGATGCGAGCAACACAGATTCATCTTCCTCAAACTCCTAGGAGGTGAAAATCCAGCTAAGTCATCTATAGGGAACTCTGCGGGAAGTTGCCTTCTTACCACCCCTGGAGGGGCTACTTCCAAAAGGAATATCATAATCTCCGGATATTTACGATGACCAGAGGCTAACTGGTCTTGAAGGAGTTGCTCCAGAAGTAACAGAAGTAGGGGAAGTCAAACATGGCTCAGTGATGCCTATGGATGTGCCCGAGAAAACTAAGGAGAGGATTGTAGAAGGGGTTGGCAACAGGCAACAATTTTCGCAATGGGGGGCTTCTAGATTATCCTCTCGAGGGTGGCGCAACTAATTCCTCAAGAGCAGCACAACCATAATAAAGTGATAGATTTGAGATGCAAAACAAAGTGTACACATAAGGTGAGGTTGCAAACACCCTTAGGTTTGGAAGTATTTCACCAAGTTGCTATCGTAGTTCAGTCAACAAGGGCAGTGGATAACCAACAAGGAAAGATTCACACTACGCAGAGTATGGTGGATATGGCAAATATGTTCTGTAAACTTTAGTAGTCTTTCCATTCTACATCTCCCCAAGATTGCTTGTCCCCAAGCAATTGTAGTCTTGGGTGTTGAAGTTTATCCTCAGGCTCCCTATTGGCATGTGCATCGGAATCCCTGTCACTTCACCAAAAACACTCTAATGATCGGTCCCTGCAAATGCCTCTCCCTAGTATATAGTATGGCGTCAAGGATTAACTCCAACATTCCCTCATCATCTAATGGGGGTAAAGTATAGGATGGTACAACATGTCTGCCCAATGCCTTCTTGAGGCACGATACATAGAACACATTATGAACTCTATTATGCACTAGCAAATCAAGCTCATAGGCATGCATCTATCCACGCGGAAAGGATCTTAATAGTGGGACTTTAGCTTCTCAGCTCTACTCTTCCCTGATGGAAAACTGGTTGTAAGGCTATAACATCAAATATACTATATTCCCCTCTAAAAAAGAATGAACAATCCTCTAATGAGCATACTGCTTCTACTAATTCTAAGCTCTCTGAATTTTGTCCCTCGGTCTCCTCATGACATCCAGATTGTCCTATAGAAAATCACTTGCAATAGGTACCCTACTGTCATTGAATCGCAAATCCATGAAGCTCGGGGGATCATACCTGTACAAAGCCCTAAATGGGGACATCTAATTAGACATGTGGTGAGTGGAATTATAACAGTACTCACACAAGTATATCCACTTCACCCAATCCCGATGTTGTGCAATCCATAATTTCGTACATAGGCCTCCAACCATTTATTAACGATCTCAGTTTGGCCATCAGTTTGAGGGTGGTAACTGGTTCTCGGAGTCGGTGTAATGTCCCCATTTTTTGAAGGCTCCTATAGTTAGCTAGGTCAATTCAACATGGCAACCCTCGTGAGCTAGCAATGAGTTTTGAAGGTTTCTGAGGCAGATTTTCTATTTATAGTAAGTTTGTTTCAGGCAATTACTAAATTTGGCACTGTGATGCTAGCTAGCATTGGCAGTTTGTCGCCATCTATATAAGGTTGATGCATTTTTTGATGGAATTCATATTTGTTAAATTATTAATGAGGCTTCACTATTATAAAGTACTTTATGTTATAATTTGGTGTTGTGAAGTCGAAGCCTCTTAAGTGAAAAGCGTCTTCATGAAACCATGTGCTAGAAAAATTATTTATTTTAAAGAATTAAATGGAAGCTTCTAATTGAATGGTGTATTGATGAAGCAACCTTAGCGAAAAGTGTTTGGGAGAAGCCAGGTGCTTTATAAGAGAGGCTTCACGAAGCAATTAGATTCATCCAATTCTCTATTTATCTTTGATAATTTACTTGTGAGGGTTTTGAAGTTTGAGAGTTCTTCTTGGTGACTAATTCCTCTTGATCTGGAAGTCCATTTGCTGCTGTTGTTTAGCAAATTGGAATTTCATTATGAGTTTGGAATTTTCATTCAATTCATTGTTGAGGTATAGTGAAGTGAATTAATTATTCATTCTGAATTTTGAAGTGTCTTCCTCACTGTAATTACTATTTCTGGAGGACAAAATCTTGCTGTTGAGAGTTGGCAATTCATATCCCTGTTATTACATGCAATCCAGTTGTATTATATTTTCTATTGGGCATCATTCTTTTCACTATTTTGGTGTCATAAATCCCTGTTAGCTTCAGCAAATTGGGTGACGATTTAATTCTGAAATCTGTTTCTGATTTGGTATTTGATATTGTTGTAAATCACTGCAATATGTGGAGCAATATCTGATATATGAGTCATCTTCTGAGAGTTCAAAAGTGGGTAGACAGGCAGCTAGCACAGGCTGCAATATCTTCCTGAGGTTAACGCAAGGATTAAAGACCTGTTTTGGCATCACAACAGCATTACATAGGCTGCAATCAGAAATTTAAGGTAAAGTTTCAAGTTTTGGGACCATGCTGGGAACGTAAACACCTTTATTCTAGCAATTTGGATTGTGGCATCTCATATTCCTCGCATTAGCATTTGAACATTATTTTAAACCATTATCAAGCAAGAAAATACAATCTGAAAACAAAGAACAGCGAGATAGAGGATGCATGAAAAGTATTTGACAAAATGTTAAACATCCAAAAGTGAAGTAATTTGATATTTGTTGGAATAAGAACCAGTTGGGTTCTTTACAGTCAACTCGGTCCTACATAGTCCAAACAACTCCTGCTAGAAGTGACTTATAAAATGGCTATCTCGGTCACTTACAATACTCTGAGGTAATCCATGTTGTCTGAACACTTCACAGAAAAACAACTCAACAATCTGTGTAGCTATAAAAGTGGTGGTGATGGCAAAGAAGTGAGCATATTAGTTGAGGCGATCCACCACCACATAGATGCAATCTTTGCCTTGAGCTTTCAGCAAGGCCAGTATAAAGTCCATGGATAAACATTTCCACTTCCTCTCTAGAATGGGAAGTGGTTATTGCAACCCGGCTGGATAGGTATGGTGCTGTTTGTTCAGCTGACAAACAATGCGCACTCTTTGACGTACTGCTACACATTGAACTTCAAGCCCTTCAATGTGAACCTCTACCGAATTTGTCCATAGGTCTTAAAGAACCCAAGATGTCCAGCCAATGACGAATCATGAAAGGCCTGCAGTATAATCTCTATAACACCTAATCCTGGAGCCAAATAAATCCTTCCCTTGTAAATGATCAACTCATTTGCAAGGGTATATATGTTGTCTTGCTTGCTACCATCAACAATACTAGCTGCCCACCAATCCTTGACATACTCTGCAATGATTAAATGTCTCCAGTCTTCAGATACCTCAGTAATCACACACAAGTGGGGTCTTTGTGAGAGTGCATCGACAACTACATTTTGTGTTACCCTTAATGTAGGAAATATCAAAATCATAGGACTGTAATTTGCTGACCTACTTCTGTTGTCTCTCATTAAGATCCCATTGTCCAAGGAAATGTTTCAGGCTATTATGATTTGTTTGATGCAGAATTTCTTACCAATAATTGCCTAAATTTGATCAAAGCATGCATAATGGCCAACATCTCCCTATCATAAACATTGAATGATCTCTTAGGAGCTTTGAGCTTCCTGCTCTCAAATGTAATGAGATTGCAATCTTGAGAAAAAACGACACCAATACCCTCACCTAAGGCATCACAATGCAACTCAAATGGTCTCATAAAAGCTAGCAATGCTAATTGTTGGGCATGATGTCATAATCTGTTTAAACTTCTCAAAGAACTCCTATGCCTGAACAGTTTACTCAAATGCACTCTTACGGGTCAGATCAATAAGGGGAGTTGCATGATAAGAAAAACTTGCCAAAAATCTGCAATAGAATAAACACAACCCAATGAAACCTCTATGTTGTGTCAAGTTCTTTGGTGTCTTCAATCCAATATTGCACAAATCTTATCAAGGTCCATCCAAACTCCCTCAACACTGACGATTTTCCCAAGATAAAGAAACTTTGTCATGCCTAATGCACATTTGGATTCCTTGGCATACAAGGAAGCCCTATCAAGGATGTCCAGTATTATATCCAAGTATGCTACATGATCATCCCAAGTCTTACTATAAACAAGTATATGATCAAAAAACAGTAGAACAAATCTCCACAACTGACAAGCAAGGACTCTCTTCATAGTAGATTGGAATGTGGTTGGGGCATTAGTCAAGCCAAAGGTCAAGACTAGAAACTCAAGGTGACCACAATGACACCTGAACACTGTCTTCTCCACATCCTACTCTGACTCTAATCTGCTGATATCTTGATCAAAAATCAATTTTGGAGAAGTAACACGCCCCATGCGACTCATCTATAAGCTCATCAATCCACAAAATAGGATATTGGTTCTTAATAGTTCTCTTGTTCAACATCCAGTAGTCTATGCACATTCTGAGCATCCCATCCTTTTTCTTTGCCAAGACAACTAATGAAGCGAAAGGAGACTTACTCAACCTAATATAGCAAGCAACTCTTGTATGGTTTTCTCTATCTCATCCTTTAGGCGCTTAGGGTGTTAGTAAGCAGCGATCATAATGGGCTTAGTGCCCTCCTCTAGCTCAATAATGTGCTCTATCCCTCTATCAAGTGGCCTGCAAGGTAATATGTCACTAAACACCTTAGAGTGTTTAGTTTGAAGCTGCTAAATGTCTAGGTGGTAGGCTACTTTTTTTGAGCCATCTAATGTAGGCAACATCCTACAAGGTTCCGCCCAATCACCTACAACATGTTGTACTAGTCGTTGCATATGCCTAAAAGAGATCACCTTCAAATTGTTGTTTGTAACAGCCTTAAGGATGTGCGTATTGCCATCCTTTATGAATCTCATTTCCATCTTCTTGGTTCTGATGTAAATGTCAATGGTGTGCAACTAGCTCATGCCAAGAACTACATCAGTGCTGCCCATATATACCACATAAAAATATGCCTTAAAAGAATAATTTATCAGCTTCATGGGAAGCTCAGAAATCATCTTGTTACACTTAAGAGTGTAACCATCAGCCACCTGCACTCTAAGTCCCACAAACTCTTCTGACTTAATCCCTCTCTTGGCAACCAAATGTGAATCTACGAAACTGTGAGTCCCACCTATATCAAATAGAGCAATAACAGGCTGCCCTGCCAAGAGTCCATGCATCCTGCCAGCACCTTCCTTTGTCATGCTAGAAAGGTAAACCACCTTGAGATTAGAATTATGTTGAAGAGCTTTGAATGTTTTTGCAACTTTTTTTTTTTTGGATATATGTTATTTTTTTGTATTTTTGGAATATATATGTAGATGCTTAATCAATTGACACAAATTAAACTGCTAAGAATGCCAAGACATAAATGATCAATTGCAATTATATAAGCTTGCAATTACAATGAGAAACTTTATTGAGCAAAGTGAATTTTATAGAACCTGGGATGATATGCAATGTGTTTGAATTGTCAGACCTCCACGCCACTACCAAGGCAGAAAATATGGAACATCGCCTTTCAGATTGCAAGAAATAAGGACATTAAGTTACCAACATGGCCCTAAACATGAAACGCTGCCTTATGTGTCTGATCGCAGCCTATGTAATGTTGCTGCTACAATGCCCAAACTGCCTTTATTCCTTGCGTTAATCCTCAGGAAGGTATCGCAGCTTTTTCTTACTGCCTAGTCAGTCAATTTCGAATCCACAAGTGATGAAACACATACCAGTCGCTGCCCCATATATTGCAGCGGTTTTTAAAAGTATTAAACACCCAAAAATGGAAGCAAATTCCTTCAATCAATCTTAATCTACAACAGTAATTTCTTGCATATGAAACCCCTCTCTTTTATTAATAATTTCATAACATACGAATTCCAAATTGATAAACAACAACATCAATCTGGTGAGTAATCACAATCAATATTTGAACACAATTCACTATATGTTTCACAGCTCAAAGTGCAACAAAGAATGGAGGAATCAGTCCTCTCCAAAAGCCAATGCTAAAACGCTCAAGCAACTCACAGAATTCATGAAACACATAAATCAGGAGATGATTCGATTTCCTCATGAAGGCCTTTTTATAATAAAAACTGAGAATTGGCTTCTCATTCACAGCCAAAACCCCATAGCTTCTTGTTTACATTTTTCACTTAAGAGTCTTCAACCACACACCATCAAATTACAACAATATAATAATAAAGTTCTCATTAAGAATCAAGATAAATTTAGTAAATGACTAACAACATGTAACTCCATTAACTCATCCAGTCAATCATTGGAGAAGCCAAATCACCAAGTGCCCCAATTGCACAGCTAAAAATAGTAACTTTGCCAGAACTGACTTCCTATAAATAGCAAGTCACTAGACCAAGAGCCTCAAAACATAGTGTAACGCTTCAAATCAGGAAAGCGTAATGCTTCAATATTACATCACCATTGCCTTTTTTTCCTTGGTCAAAAGATATGATGTTCTAAGAAAATAACTCTATTATTTGTAATATCTAGTAGTTGATAGATGCATGAAAAAAGACCTTGGTAGATGCCATTGAACAAAATGCAAGATTGCTATGATATAAGACTTTAATGTGTGTTATGTTACTTTAGGGATCTGGAACTCTGTTGCCTCCCGAACCTCATACTTCTACTAGTTGTTCCTCACGGACTAATCTGCCACTTGAGATGCCTGGTAGGTACTCCATTTGGGCTGATTTGTCACTAAAATCTCGTATTTGAGGCAGCTATTCACCTTAAACTTATTACTTAATAGTCTGGGTAGAATATTTCAGCAGAAAAGCCACACAAAATGCATGCCAGCTCAGTATGTCAGGTTTTCATTGTGGTTAGACAAAGATATGGACTGTCTCTGTCATCTTACAGACA
Source organism: Cupressus sempervirens (assembly GCA_028749045.1). Classification (NCBI taxonomy): domain Eukaryota; kingdom Viridiplantae; phylum Streptophyta; class Pinopsida; order Cupressales; family Cupressaceae; genus Cupressus; species Cupressus sempervirens. The sequence goes on along the minus strand of CM053793.1, from coordinate 423,740,690 downwards.
TATGCAGAGTTTTACAATGGTTGAGCCTAACAAAAAATGCATCTTAGTCAAAAAGGGCTGCAATATCCTCTTTTGACATGTTCCTGAAATTGGACGGAAAATTTTACAACTCATTTAAGCAAATTTTCAACCCAATAGAGTTTTGATATGACTGAACAACTGCAAAATTGGGCGCTTATGGATTTCTGACACACTTATGGAAAACTTCTTTTACATGGGTGGAATTTGTCATCACTTGAGCCATTTCCATTTAAGTGCTTGAAGAAAATTCAGTTTCCTAGCCCCTCTAGAAACTTTCCTCATTTTATATATTCAGGTATACACACGTCTTGCAATACTCAGCTTCTGATATCAATTTGAAGCCCGGTCTTATAACACCCGTGTTGGCCAGAATGTACTTCTCCACTGTGAAGAATACCAAGTCGTATAATAAAGCCCATCCAAAACTAAATTGTCGGCTCTTGAATATGTTTCTTTATTTTTTAGTTCCTCCGGAGAATAGTCAGCTTTAACAAAAGACTGGAGACCACTGAATGGTCATTTTTTGTTCCTAGTCTTTCCAAACAATTTATATCTTCTTTATTATCTTTCAAAGTGGATAGTTGGTTTGCAGGTGATCTCCAACTTGCTAGAGTTGGGTCATAGTCGTAGTTATTCTTTTGTTGATTCAACGATAGAGTTCCCTTCCAACCCTCAATATACACATGCACAAGTCAAAGCCCAATAGTAATTTCCACTAAGATCCTCTTAAGGATTTATTTCTTTAAATCAAACAAGGCCCACATTTAAATCTCGTCCAAACTTATATTATATCATCAATATGGAATTACAACAATCTCTTCCCAATGATCATTATAAAATATTAATGATGAGGAGTTAAATACAACTATTCCAAACCTTCTAGGGTCTTTGACTGATATCAGTTAGCCGCTCTACAAACTATATTAAGTTATTTTCACAGCACCAATAAGAAATAGTTCTTCTGCTCCATATTAATATTTACGGTTATTCCTCAACATTTTATCAATCTGCAAAACTTCAGCTAAATATAATGCTTAGCATGGTTGATCCTTATTTCCCCAAACTCGTCAAGATATAAAATATTTAGGTTTCAAAAATCATATCTACACTTGGGCATTCTGAGTTTAATATATAACATACTCATCTAAAATGCTGAGACCCTTCTCATAATCGACACGGTATAAACTGAAATATATACTATTCTGAATCAAGCTGCTTACACAATTTTTGTTGATGAAACTTTACAAACTTGCAGATTCTGTAATTATTTCTGAACCTCACATGCTGACAGGATCGATTTTCTGATATCACTATAATATCTCGAATGGGTATTCTCCTCAAATTCCCTCACAAATAATTTTCAGAAAACAACATACATCTTTTGCACATTAAACCAGCAATGACCCAGAATGCTCATTAAAATACTCAATTTTAATATAAATTCAGAATTGTCATTGTATTATAAATCAGCAATACAACAACAATATGCATAAAATCCAATCTTAACAACAGTATTATAGTCAGATTGGAGAGAAACTACAACATGAACCTGTAATCCCAGATATGAATTCTGATGTGAATCCACCATAAATGATAAATCAGGGCTACGTCCAATCCACCCAAAAATCCTACAAGTTTCCATCCTCGGGCCTCAACAAGAGAAAGCTAGAAGCTTCTCAAAATTCTCCAAAGAAAAATCAGAAATTCAATCTCAAGCATGCTCAAGACGAATGAGACTTTCTCTTTTAATGCTCAACAGTGACTCTTCAGTTTCCTTCTCTTGTCCTTCATCTTTTTCTACTTTGTCACCTTTAACCCACTTTATATTATTAATTTGACCCATTTTTTTAAATTTACATTAAGCTCCCTCAAGCCAAAATTAATATTTTAAGAAAATAGAACTTTAGGATTTCTAATGTCCCAAAAAGGGGATATTACAGCTTGACTGTTACCTTCTATTTTGGGACATTTCTAGAGTGCAGAGCGGTTATTGTTCAGGTATAGCCGCATCATGTTTTTGTTTGGTTCAATTTGAGAGACTTGCTATTTATGGTAATTCAGTTATCTTGACAACTACTATATTTGGCAGTGGTTGCTAGTATGGTGCAGAGTGTCATGAGTTGCAGTTTCCTGCTTCCTTCGTATGGAGTGTTTCTAAATAGTAAGTCCGTTAAGAGGGTTGCTAAATTTAGCAGGGCACTTGATGACCACTCACTTTAATGATGATTAGAAAACTAAAATTAATTGTTTACTTAGGATTTATTAAAAAAGTGTAATTAATCGTATTAAATAACTTTAATAAAATTATGTAATAAAGTCACCTCAATGATCATTTAAAAGGACAATGGGGCGATGACCCATCAAATTAGTTTTTTAAGTGACTTTATTTTATTTTAAAAGGTACCTAAGTCAAAACTATGGTAAAGCACACAAAATTTAAATTACCTATATAACTTTAAATGAAACAAAAGTAACTATGTGGGAAAAAATCTTTTATCCCACACTCGCAAGGAATGTGTTTGAGCTCTCAGAAGAAAGAATAAAAAGCGTCTTAAGAGCTTATCCTCGTATATGGTATTTTGATCATTTTTGTGCTTTGATACTTGGTGAATTTTATGACTTTCTCCAGCAAGGGTTTCAAGGAGCCATTGGAAGCTTGGAAGCCGTTATTACTTAACTTTGAGGTGCTGAAAGATTGTAGTGAGATTGTTGGTTGTGCTTGCCATTGTTCTACATCATCCTTTTAGAGGACATATTTGTGCATATTGGTGAAGAAATACAATGATTATTCAAGGGTTTCATGATTATATGTTTGAAGATTTGAAGATTGTTAAAGATTAAGAGTTAATCATTTGCAAATCAAATTTTATGTTGGCTGCTGCAGTGGTGTGAACAGTTAAACACAACAGTACTTTGGCAATTTGGTGAAATTGATCGCAAGGGTTCCAGACATGATTGAAGGGTTCCATCCATTGTGAGCACTCAGCAAAGTCAAGGAGTGGACAAATCATTTATAGATACAAATCGATTACATTTCCACAATTTAATGTTTACAACCAGCCAGCAATCTCGGGTATGCCTTGTGAATGTTTGAGAATTGTATATATTTTATAAGTGAATAAGATAATTTGCAGCTCTCCTGCATTTCCAATCTATTTAAATTTATCATATTACTAGTATTATCTTTCTTGCCAGGCATCATGAGGTGAAAAATCGCATAAATTTCTATATTATCAAAACTTCAAAACAAGATTGTCCTTTGTATAGAGAACTAGTGGCTTGGCAGAGTTAGAACCTGCAGGGGTTCCTACAATGGTATTAGAGCAGTTTCCTGCCATTCTGCGGGGAGGCCTTTGCATACAGAATAGAGGTTTGTGCATTTAAAAGGTTCTTATCTAATCATTCAGAGATCAATTTGAAGACATTTAATTGCAGATTGAAATAGTTTTGGGAGCAGATCATTGTTCACTGATTCTGTGCAGAAATTATACATTTTCTAATCTGAATAAACGTTCAATAATTTAGAAAAAGCTATCAGTCCCCAATCATGTCCAGGTTTACAATTTAATGGTGTATTCTTAATTCCTGGTATGAATCTTTGCAAAGTATTGTTGTACTTGTCATCTGTATGTATATTTTGAATTGCTAGGTAATAAACGAATAAATTACAGTCCATTAAATTTGTAACAGCAGTGACATAATTGTCATTTATTAGTTATATGTAATTGTACTTGCATTTTGCTTAGTTTGTATAATTTCCACATTGAAAATACTTTCAAATTCTAGGAAACATCATCAATTGCACTGGTTAGAACCATTGTGGTTCTTATAGTGGTATCAGAGCTAGCAAGACTCTTTACAATGGTATCCGAGTGGTTTCCTACAATCCAGTTGGGGACTGGAAAAAAATTATTTTGGTCATGCTGTTGTTATTTGAGTGACCAACACTCTTGCTTATTTCAGTCATGGGAAAAACTAGAGAAGAATTTGAAGCTGATATAATTTTTAAAGAATACTAGATCATGCCAAACAAGCTTAAAAAATTAGATGATTTCTCAGATTACTTGCTTGGCATCAATTCTGAAGTGTCTGATACAGTGAAATATATTCAAGGGAAGTATGGAGAAAAGACAGAGCAAGGTTTATTTGACACTCCTTCAAGGAAACCCATTGAATCAGTTTGGCATATCAAACAACTTAGGAGCGATATCTGGAAGTTCTTTGAATATGCAGAGAGGTTTGAGCATAACAACAAAAATTCAGTTTTTTGCAACAGCAGTTTGAACTCTTTGCATTATCATGAGATAGAAGCTATTCACTTAAAGAACGTGCTCCTAGTTTGTTGTCACATGAAGATATTCAAGTTTTGGGTGTTAAAAATGAGATATGTGATGCAGATGTAGGTCACAATAAATCTGATTTATAAATCAGACCTGGGAAAATGATTAGAATTCATCTATTGGTAATAAGTCCTAGGATTGTGACTTGCAGGGACTTACAATTACATGGGAAGTGGAAGGGAGCAAAGAGATTGTCAAAAAAACTATGTTACCCCAAGTTTCCGGGACGAGGGGACGGGGGGACGGGGAAACGGGTTTCCGGGACGGTTTTTTTTTTTTTTGCTGAAACAGGGGATGGCAGGGGACGGATATATCTATATATATATATCTGAATTTTCAAATATATTCATCAATTCTACATTCATCATAGCAACATAGTTTAAAATTATCAATTTTATTCATCAAATAATGATTCATCAATGATCATAGAGCATAGCAATCAGCATCTAATCGAATCATCGTAGAAAATTCTAAATAGCATCATTTTCAATCATCATTTAAGTACTTAAGATACCATTAGCACATAATGAAATGAGTCAAATAAGAGAATGAAAAACATCGACTCTCAATAAAATGGAAACATTGAATAGATAAAGACTCAAACTTTAAAGTTTTAAACTTTTGAAGTATCAACTATAGTGTATCAATGATCATATAATATTATAATGTCAAGACAGAACACTCCAAGTTTGAAACATCAAAGTCAAAATGAAAACAAAAGATACTAAGGCAGCTGCCCCTAATCATCCATATCAAAGTCACTATCACTATCATCCTGAGCTTCAAAATGAAAACAAAGATGGTATGATAGTTACCCCTAATCATTCATTTTATAATATATTTTATAAAAAAATTGACTTCTACATGTCCGACCGAGCCTACAGATGACTGGAAAATCATTTTTTTAATGGTTTTTTTGAGTTTAATAAATTTTAATAGGAAACCTTTTATGCAGTCCCCGGGACGTTAGGAAACGGAAAAGTAGTCCCCGAAACGATCAACGTGGTCCGGAAACTCATTGACCGCTTCCGAAGTTTTGGGGACGCGTTTCCTGTTTTCTTCTCCAAGTGAGGACGTCTAGGAAACGTCCCCTGCCATCCCCCCGTCCCCGAAACCGTCCCCGTTTCCGAAACTTCAGGTTTAGGGGTGGAAACGCATCCCCGGGTAACAATAGCAAAAAAATAGCTTCCACTTATCAGATGAATCTGTTGGTTCCCAAAACCACAGATTAGAAATCCAAGAGTTTGCCACTTCTCCGACAGGATTCCGCAATCAGTTCTGGCCAATGAACAGGAATACTTCTCGATTCCCCTACACTTAAGGCTCCACTACACCCAAGTGGGTAAACCTTCACCTCAAATGCTGATTGTCTAGTTCAAGGCTTTTCTGTAGTGAATTTAAACTTCTGGAGTTCTCCAACTGGCAAGGTCCTTGAACTCAATTAAAATGAAAACTGGATGCTGGATAATGGTTGAATGTCTTGTATAATTGAATAATAATTAATTTGATGCTTGTAGGAAGGAAGATATAGATTTTCTAACTTCAATAATAGAAAGACTAGTGTCTCTGCTCATTCAGGCAATAGAGTCAACTTCAGTGAATTCTCATGTACAACTTTATAAAGTTCTTATGCACTTATACTACTAACAACTAAATAATCGAGATGTGACAAATCAAATATTTATGCAATCTTAAATTAGTCCAGATTGAACTTTAACTCCTCTAGTAAGGAGACAAAATGGATACAGATACAGAAACAATTTAATATTTCCCAATATCTGTAATGATCAAATTTAAAATGTTAAATGACCATGTCCACTTATCCGACATTTAAAAATTGTATACAAAATTCCAAAACTAATAACAAAGGACGATTCATCTGCAGTTTAAATCTCCACGCCTTTAATAATAAGCAAAGAGCATTTTATTTTATTACTAAAATAAAGTAATGGAATTTATATTAGAAAATCATATTAAACTCCTTATCCCTCCATACAAGTAATATAAAATAATTTCTCCTGAATATGAATGATTTTTCCGAATATGTTTTCTTTCAGATTATATATCTTGTATTTCATACTGAAGATAATGTCTCTAGGGAAAGATACATCCCTAAGTTCACGCCCCTTCAATAATAAAAATTTGTAATTTTAATTGCACCTCTTCATATTACTAATATTACTATTATTAGCAATTTAGTATAACTTTCGGGCTTATTAATCCTCATAAACCCTACCATTCACATGTATGTTTCTTAGTTTCATTTATACTAATCTCTTCTGCTATCCTCCTTTTAAATTATCGGGCATGAAAATTTTGTAATGCTTTATCTGCTCAACATGGGAAAAACCAACTTGTGAGTTTTTTTAATGCCATGAATTACACTCTAACTCATGACGGCGGAGCTTTTCTTCATGCAGGTATTTCTCTGTATAAGAATAATATCATTGAATCTCCAAAAATTCAAAGTACTTGACGATGGTGACAATGGTGATGCTGCATATGAGTCCACTAACCTTCGTATATTTCCATGGAACTCCATCATCGCTGGCGGGCTTCAACAAATAATTAATCTTTGTCATCTTTATTATCTGTGATAATTGCCGTAAAACTCCTGAATCACACCATATTCCTCCGCAGACATGATCTGGAAAGACTCATTTGACATCATCCACTGTTTTGTCAAGCCCTTTCTGACATAAAGTCATCTTTAGATATGCGTGAATGGCTTCTCATCAGTTCGAGGCTTCATTTCCTTGTCGTATTTTGTTCCTTCCTTTGTGTATTATCAATATTTGTACTGAATTTCTTTTGAGCCTCCACGGTGGATGAGAGTCTACATCAATTCAGAGCCTTCCTTTCAGAACAGTGCACTAATAGAAACAAGAAGATTATGCTCTGCAGCAACCCGACTTCATAGGTAAATAAATATTTATTTTATTTGCCTCTTTCGCCGATGGCCATTTCATATGCTGTAAATACTTTCTTCTATCAATAGTTAACTGTTATTGCTCATAGTCATAGCTTACATATTATATTGTGCAGTCCTTGATGTCTTTGATGTAGTCTTGGGGTTTTTCATATCCTTGTATGTGTATTTGCTGAATATGACTCCTAGATAAAAATAACATAACTGCAGTGACTAGTATGTATTCGTTGGCTATGAGTATTACTGTATGCTTGTTGGACATCCGTTTGTCATGGTCGCCATATTGTGCTCTCTGTTAATTCATAAGAATGAAGCTGCTTCCCTGATTAGTACCTCCACTCAATTCATAAGACATTGATTGTTTTTGCATATGGTATTCCTGAGGAAGGTTACTATAGATATCTGAACTTTCCATTCTTGCTGATGCTAATTAGTAAGTTCTCTTATTTTTATTGCTGTATCCAGTTTATAGAATCACTTGTTCCTTTTAATATTGTTGATATCCATAGTGAGGCAGGGTATCATTCCAGAATTTTTCTGAATGACTGATGGTATTGTTTCATACAGTATGTTGTGTTTTACTTTTGCTGAGAACATCATTCCTCATAAGAATTTGATTATTTCTAGACATAGCCGGCACTGCATATATATGTGAAGGTACCATGGAGTCTATGATGACACTGTGTTTATTTCTAATACATCACTGATCTGGGTCTCCAAATGATCTAACGTATCAGAAAGAATCCTTCAGTAGCTGGTAATTCCAACATATCACCCTCCTGTATATTGGCTTTGCATGCTAGCATCTGTCCCAAATTTGTATTCTGTGGTATCCTGGTAAGATCCTTAATTGATTCATAGTCAGAAAATGTCATTGCTTAATTTTGTTTTCACTGATTCAGCTTCCCCTTTTGAATTAGAAACTATCAACTTTGAGGTTGCCTATATATGTCTTGGTCTGTTTGCAGATACTATGTAAAAGTGTAATGGAATTGTGTTCAGTTTGTTGAAGTATGGCTTGGGTTGGAATTGTATAAAACTTCATGTGAAGAAGATGGCCCTTTTTAGAATTGGTTTTACATTAGACAAATGGTGTATGAAAGTATACTCTAGGGATATAAAAGGAAAGCATATTATAACAAATCAGATATAAAAATCCAAAAGGTAAAGTTGATAGTGATATGGGTTAAAGAGGGTAACAAATGGAGGCTCTAATTTTGCCAAAAACAGAGCTCCATCAGAGTCATTTGTTGAGGTGCTTAACAGTAATAACTCGGTTGATGATGTGTGTGCTAATGTAGCACACATAATGTTGATCACAAGGTGAGCATTGCAGATATAACATCCTTTCATAGTGCAGATTATGATTTTGAGAGTTGGCATGAGTACCATGAATTCAAGAGACATCAGTTAGTTGGGCAATTAAAGGTGAATGACATTCATGTTGCCACAACCATTGAGCACTTTGACATTATTTTCCATATGTTAGCCACCTATGGTTGGAGCACTCCTACAATAGATGAACTTTATGATGGTAGTTTGTCCTTTGTATAGAAAACTTAGAACTCCCAGGGGTTCTTCATCATTTCAAGCTAGTACTCGTGGATCTCTTCAATTTGGAATTTCAGAGGCTAATATTTCAATTTTTTTTGTGCAAAAAGAAATTTGTGCAAGTTTATGCCATAAAACCCATATTTCTACAGATTCTGAAGGATTGGTACCAAAGTCCCTTAATAATAAGAGGATTATTCACAAAGTTTCTTGTAAATTGGATTTATCAAGAAATAATTTAACTAACTTCAATGGAAACCTTTTGTATAGAAGAATTAAGAAGACAAAGCATGTTGATAGTATCTTTTTCTCTTCAAGGGCAATTCCACTTGCAGAAAATATTGAAGTAGCTAATGATGTTGTGAGTGATGCTAGTGTTGACTAGGATAGAGTGGGTGTCTTATTGCTTAAACTTGGTGGACTTGACACACTTGACGACATTCAACCTTTCTTATTCGACTTATTTTATGATCCAGACATTATTTGCCTGCCTAGGATTTTTCAGTTCCTTTGGCGACCTTTGGCCAAGTTTATTTTTGTATTCAGGGCTCCCAAAAGTAGGGAAGGTTGTGCTTCTAAAGAAGGTGGTTCTCCATTGCGAAAAATAACTTACAAGAAGGTTGATACATTGCAACTCGCTTTGGAAGGCAAGAAGACCCTAAGAAAAGTGTATGTTGGAATGGGCTACTGATGCAGTGCAAGGTATGAGAATCCCCAAAGGAGATGTCCTAGCCCCCAGCAAATAACCACACAATGGAAACACAAAAGAAAGAAAAAATAACGCAAGATCTGATACCAAATCACAACTCTTTATTCATAGATATAGCTGATTACATGTAATATGCCCGGTTGTAAGACCCTCTGGGTTAGGGCTAAATACAAACAGCAATTACAAAATCAATTCTGCAAGATCCAACGAGATCCAACTTACAAACCCGATCCCAGCTAGTCCAGATACACAATTGGATAAGAACACCAAGAAGAATCCACACTTGTACACTCAGTTCGACCAAGCAATCTTTTGGTTTCTAAGGTGCAGCCCTAGCTCTTCAAAATTCGCATCTACACTTCATTCTTCCCCAAGCTGGAATATCATTCCCTCCAAATATGAATCACTAAAAAACTCCACAAGACCCCTATTTATACTTGCTAGAACGGCTTACAAAACATTCTAGAACATTACAAAATAGGAAGGCCGACACAACAACGGTCTAGACACATCCCAAGGCAAGATCTTATCATAAACGTCGCAATCAAAATAAATCCCTCAAGTCGGCTCCCACCAAAAACACAGAAATCACGTCCAAAATGATGACACTTAGCAGAAACAGGAAAACTCAGCACATGAAGAGTCACCCGGCACACACTAGGGAAGTCGGCACACACTGCAGAGTGAGATGGGATAAGACACAAACCCGAGTGTTAACACAACGTGGGATAACCTCAACTTGGCTTAAACTGCAAAATTAATGGCACTTGGCAATTCCAACAACTCAGCAATGACTGAAACTCGGCCACAACTGCCAGAATGAACACAAATGAGCAGGATAACATGTCAACCCAAGATGCTCCTACATTAGACACCCTAGGTTCGAAAAGATGTTCTAGAAGTTGGAACAACATCTTCTGGGATTTAGCACATAAATCCCAAACTGGGTCTTCACATACATGTCCTACAAGTCTTCATCTTGCACACTCTTTCCCTTGTTTTTCTTCTTCTTCTTCACATCCACCACAGGTTTTCCATAGGTCTGCTTTCCGTGTTGATCTCCAACCTTCTCAGAATTTGCCAACTCAACTTGGCTGCCAATACTTAGGTTCCTCCTACTGAGCTCTTCATTCTGCAAAGGAGTCAGGAGAAATTTCCTGCCATCTTTCTCAACAGTAAACACATTCTTGACACAATCATGCATAGCCCTGCAATCATACTGCCAAGGTCTACCAAGTAACACATGACAACTATTCATATCCACAATATCACACAACACTTGATCCTTATATTGCCCAATCTGGAAATCAACAAGGCATTGCTCCCTCACTTTCAAAGCATGCTCACCTTGTAACCAGCCAATCCTATAAGGATAAGGATGTCTCACTCTCTTCAAACCAAGATTCTGAACCATCTCCTCAGCAACAAGGTTATTAGTACTACCACCATCCACAATCACCTTGCAGATTTTGCTATCAGACTTACAACAAGTCCTGAACAAATTAGTCCTCTAACACGAATCCAATGTTCTCTGACCCACCAGTACTCATCAGGCCAGCAAATTCTCTCCTTGCTCAAGCTGACTGTCCTGGACTTCAACCTCATTCACAATAGTAGCTGTCCTACCAATTGGACATTCAAAATATCTATGCCCTTGTTTGCCACATTTGAAACAATTACCTCTGAACACACCTCTACCTATCCTCCTTTTCTAATCAGCAAGTTTTGATTCACCTTCTGCACTCGGTTTAGCTTGTGCTAAGGTATTTTGCTTCTCCTTTCGTCGAGGATTTCCTTGATGTTTCCTCTTCAGTTTCTCTTCTACTCTCAAAGCATACTGATAAGCATCCTCAACCGAAGGACTATTCAGCATACCAATCTCATCCTGAATATTGAATCTTAAACCATTAATGTACTGAGCTACCTTTTCCTTTGACAGTTCTCTATGACCAGACTGAATAGTCAACTTGACGAACTCCTCAGTATAATCTTTCACAAACATATCTTTTTGTTTTAGATTCTGCAACCTCTTAAACAACTCAAATTCATAATTAGCAGGAATGAACTTATCTAGAGATCTTCATGTCACCTTCTCTCTGTCTCTTTGCAGTTCCTTCCACCAAAGAGCAACATGTCCCTTCAACTTAGTTTGTGCCAACCTCACTCTGAGTGGATCCTCAATATCCTCAAGCTCAAAGTAGTCTTCCAATTCACCAATCCAATCAATTAAGTCTTCGGGATTCAAAGTACCTGAAAAATTAGAAACCTCCAACTTATGCTTCAGCTTCAACTGAGATCCAGGTCGAGCAAACTGACCAACCCTAATTCCGATAGGTCTCTCCACAAGATCAATTATCTCCTCACCACTCGTTCCAACAACTTCAAAGTCTTCAGCAACTTCCTCATAACTACCTTCAGTACCCACATGCCTAGGCACACCATCTAAAGCACTCACGATTTCAGCAATCATGTCACTCTTCATCAATGCTATCTGAGATCTAAAACTGGCTTTAATCTCCTCCATCTCAGATCTAAAATCTGCTTTAACCTTCTCTAAGATTCATTCTTCTATAGCATCACTAAGATCATCAATCGCCATAGGGTCAAATCTTCTTGGAGGCATCTTCGAAAGTTTTTCACAAACCCTAAGCAATAGATCCACAAATCTAGGAGATCAATCAGCTCCACCAAATCAACCTTCTCCAACCCATGATCCTGGTGCAAACTGCCTCAGCTTCGGCGATCCATCTACACGCTCAGGAACAACCTTCGCTCTGATAACACCTAACATAGTGCAAGGCAAGAGAATCCCCAAAGGAGATGTCCTAGCCCCCAGCAAATGATCACACAACAGAAACACAACCGCAAGAAGCAATAATGCAAGATCTGATACCAAATCACAACTCTTTATTCATAGATATAATTGATTACATGCAATATGCCCGGTTGTAAGGCCTTCCAAGTTAGGACCAAATATAAACAACAATCACAAAATCAGTTCTGCAAGATCCAACGAAATCCAACTTATAAACCCAATCCCAACTAGTCCAGATACAAAACTGGATAAGAACACCAAGAAGAATCCACACTTGTACCTTCATGTCCACCAAGCAATCTTTTGGTTTCTAAGCCATAGCCCTAGCTCTTCAAAATTTGCATCTACACTTCATTCTTCCCCAAGCTGGAATACCATTCCCTCCAAATATGAATCACTAAAAGACTCCATAAGACCCCTATTTATACTTGCTAGAACGGCTTACAAAACATTCTAGAATATTACAAAACAAGAAGGCCGACCCAACAATGGTTTGGACACATCCCAAGGCAAGATCTTATCATAAATGTCGCAATCGAAATAAATCCCGTAAGTCAGCTCGCACCAAATGTTTACCGCATAGGTTAATTAAGAAATTCACACAGATAATGAACACGAACAGCAACAATAGTAATCCTTTATTCACATATGCCAACAAATTACATCTAGAGCATAAGATCAGACAAGATAAGATGATTTACAATGTACCTAGACGGGGTATAAATACTTTCCACCGAACCTTCCAGAAGGGGTTCGTCGGCCACATACAATACTAATCTATTCATCGGCTACAAATCTTTACCGACGGCATGAACCCGTCCGCTCGTCGGCTACAAAATCTTTACCGACGACATGAACCCCTCGGCCCGTCGGCTACAAAATCTTTACCGACGACAACACCCTATCAGCTACAGTTCCTACCGATGACACCAACAACATAGAAATCACGTCCAAAACGCTGACACTTGGCATAAACAGGAAAACTCAGTACATGAAGAGTCACTCGGCACACACTATGGAAGTCGGCACACACTGCAGAGCGAGATGGGATAACTCACAAACCCGAGTGTTAACACGACGTGGGATAACCTCAACTCGGCTTAAACTGCAAAATTACTAGCACTCAACAATTGCAGCAACTCGGCAATGACTGAAACTCAGCCACAACTGCCAAAATGAACACAAATGAGCAGGATAACACGTCAACCCAAGATGCTACTGCATCAGCTACTAGTATCCATTTACCAAGAAGCAATAGAACAAATAAAGAGGGATTTTGATGTTAGTTTTTATCTTGAGATTGCTTGTAGAGAAGAAATCTTTGGGGAGAGAGGACTGTGATATTACCTATTTCAATCAGTCCATTAACTGTGGGATTAGTCTATCATTGCAACCCTCGTGGGTTAGTAGTGTGGATGGAGGGCACATTGGTTCACTATTACCTACTATTGGGACATCTACAAAGTGCAAAACAATTATTGACCAAGTCTAGGTGCATCAGCTTTTCACTCAGTTAAATTTGAGGGCCTAGCTATTTATAGTAAGTCAATTATCCTGGTCGTTACATTATTTGGCAGTAGCTACTGATTAAGTGTAGAGTGTCATCAGTTGCAATTTTTTGCTACCTTTGTATGGAGTGTTTCTTAGGACCTTAGTTACTCAACACCTAATGACAAGTCAAACCCCCTCTCCCCATTTGCAATGGCGATTAATGGTTGACATAGTAATTATTATAAAGGTCTAATTAATGATATTAAATAACTCATTAATAAAGTTAAATATACTTTAATGATCATTTAAAAGGACAATGGGGACATGACCCATGAATTAGTTCTTTAAGTGACTTAATTTTATATTAAATGGTGCCCGAGTCAAAACAATGGAAAAGCACACAAATGTTATATAAGCTATATAACTTTAAACGAAACAAAAGCAAATATGTGGAAAAATAAATTTAATCCTACATTGGTAAGGAATGTGCTTGAGCTCTCACAAAAAGGATAAAAGGGGACTTAAGAGCTCATTCTCATTTATGAAATTGATCATTTATGTGCTTTAATACTTGGTAAATTTTATGAGTGTCTCCAGCAAGGGTTTCAAGGAGCCATTGCGAACTTGGAAGTCATTATTACTCACCTTTGAGGTGCTGAAAGATTGAACTAAGATTGTTGGTTGTGCTTGCCATTGTTCTACATCAGTTTTTTAGAAGTCATATTTGTGCATATTGGTCATGAAATGCAAAGATTTTTCAAGGGTTTCATGATTATATGTTTGCAGATTTGAAGATTGTTAAAGATTGAGAGTTAATCATTTGCTAATCAAAATTTATGTTGCCTGCTACAGCAGCGTGAACACTAAAACACCAAGTACTTAGGCAATTTAGCGAAATTAATCACAAGGGTTTCACACGATATTGAAGGGTTTCATCCACTGGGGGCACTATGTTAAAATGGATCTTTTCTAGGGAATAATCCAATCTATATTAGATCAGGCCTGTATACTTAATATGGTTTTGATATATATCCAAGTATCTAATCGTATGATCTGATCGATCCTCCTGAATATAATAATTGTGATTGCAATGACTGTTGAATCTACTAATTGCCTTGGTTATCGATTGGTGTCAAGCAGCAGCCATGAACTTGGATAAGTATATGTCTGAGGGTCACGACCATGAAAGGTCATGACTTCCCCTGTGCAAAAGCCACAGAAAGTCACGGCCTTTCATGGTCGTGACTCTCATTAGAGAGAACGATGTCATTAAAACAGTTATGTTAAACATTCACTAAGCTGCCGATTCATAACCTTATTTGAGAGTAATACTATTACATACAATTATATATATATATATATATATATATATATATATATATATATATATATATATATATATATATATATATATATATATATATATATATATATATTGTATGAATATATGCATTAATACTAAATCCATACAAGGATGCTTCAATTCGAATGAAGCTATATCCTTAATACTCCCTCTTAGAGAAAAGAGGATTGATAGCATATTGCTAGGATGTACATTGTCTTAACCATTATCAATGTTCCTGACTAAACCGGAACTAAATCTGGTGATCAACACTGTATCAAGAATTAAAGCATTCCAGATTATTAATCCAATGTAATCAATCTTGATACATCCGTCATTATGTATTTCTCAATCTAGAAATACATGATAACAAGTCAAACTATTGTTAAAATCATTACCTTACAATAGTGACCTTAATTAACTGCAAGAAAAATCGTTACTTTTCTCGCCACACCATGTCCACAATATTGCAATATTGATTTTATTAATTATACAACAACAATTTTACATAATATTGAATTACATTTTGGTTAACCAAGTTTGTTCCTGAAGTATTCAAGCTTCAAACTTGCTAGAGGTTTGGTGAAGATGTCTACATTTTGCTCTTCAGTGCTAATGTACTTTAGTTTGTAACATTTATGTCTACCATATCTTGTAATGTTCTCGTCATAAAATAAATGTGTAATCAAACCTTTGTTAATGAGCCGATTGATTTAGTATATCTCGAACCCATTTTTATTTAATTGTTTCCATAGGTAGGTGTGGCCATCGGCTATCTTTGTAAACCCTTGGAAAGTTTTCTCTAATGGGTATTTAAGCATGACATGTAGGTAGTAATTGGTACGTGATTTGGATTATTACTTTCTACTACGAATTCCCATTGGGATTCTCTGTTGTTCACCATTTCAGAAGTTAAAAATCTTCCCTACTTGATTCTTTCCAGTTTCAGTGGGATTCAACCCTCACCCAAATCCCTCTCTGTGTTATTTGCTCGGATCTAGCAATTCTGTGCACCATCTTTATTGCAATTTCATATATCTATATATATCTATATATATTTCTGGCAAATATATTTCCTTGTTCTAGTGACTCAAAGTAGTTCATTCCATCACCTCGATGGCCACTGTACTCATTCGTTCAACCCCCTATTTCACCCTATGAAATCCCCATCCGTTCACTGTATGGCCTTCCCCCCTCCATCTCACGAGTTGCCTATTCCACCGTACAGCAAACCATCTACTCACCATATAGCCTTCACCCTTCACCATATGGCTTCTCTCCCTACCGTACGACCTCTATCCCACTACCGTACGACCAGTCAACCACATCTGTACAACCAGTCCATTGGAAACTATACTGTCTGAGAGAAACAACTATCTGATTAGACTATTGCTCCACAAAACCATACACTCCTTCCTATCGTGCATGGTTGTTTCCCACAATACCATACGGCCCCTTAATTTTTGCACAAAACACCATCCTACGGCCAGTTTAGCTTCCTGGACATGACATTGGGAACAGAACATTACAGTGCTATCAAAGCCAGTGATTTTGTCAGCCTGTGGAAGTGAATGCAAGTTTATATCCAAAGGAGAAGGCGAAATAACCTTATTGGTAGAATGGAAGATCCTCAGGATCCTGTGACAAAACTCATGAATCTTTTAAAAGAATGTAATGTTCCAATGTCCCTCTAACCCTTAGTAACAAATTTGTGCGTGTGTGTCTTTGATGACTACCCCAATACCACATGCGACAGGAAGGCCTAGATAGGTCGTACGGTACCTTCTTGGTTTGATGTGGAGGTCGTACAATGTACAGGATGGGGAAAACAGACTAGTCATATAGGTGGTAAGTGGACCATACAGTAGACAGGGAAGGGGTGCACGAATGGTAGAGTTGGATGGTAGTACGGAAGATGCCTAATGGTCGTACGATAGACTAGAGGTGAAGGTCGTATGGTATGGTGTTTGTACGTAGACAGTGTGCAATTGTAGTACGGTCAGAGAGTCGTACAGAGGTGTGGGTGGATCATTTACGAAGGACAAAATGAGGGTCGTACGGAGAAATGAGGAAGCAGTACAAGAATGTTTCGAAAGTCGCACGGTTAGGTGTTTGAGCCAAGAATGATAAACCACAACTGTAAATGCAATTTGTTCATACATAAACAGAATAGATTTAGATGAAATCCAGACATAATAATAGAGACTTGAACACAAATAATCCTTCAATTAATATATGCCGAAACATGATGCTCCAATTTGCTAGATCCGAGCGAAGTTTTACAGGGAATGGAATGGAGTGAGGGGTTAAATCCCATTGAAACCGAATAAACCAAATAGGGAAGGTCTTTCACTTCCAAAATGGCGAACAACAGAGAACTCCAACAGGAATTCACATTACAGAGAAAATAATCCAAATTGCATACCTAAAGACGACCTATAAGCCATGCTTAAATACCTATCAGGGAAAACTTTTTGAGGGTGTACAAAGATAGCCAACAGCAACACAAACTACGGAAACAAAACAAAAATGGGTCTGAAATATATTAAATCAATCGACACATTAACAATAGTTTGATTACTACTCTATTTTATAATGGGGATATTACAGAGAGCTGAGGAGAAACCAAATACAAATCAACGAAATCCAAAGGCTTATGCAAGAAACACTACAAAAATTGGCTGTGGGAAAGACAACAAGAGAACAAAATGGGCATACCAACAACTCTATTTCGGGAAGGAAAAACTCTCAACCGTCTCACTCTTGACCCTCGATACCCATCTTCGTCCAAGGACGGAAGCACCATGCAAAGAAAGAGAGCCCACTTTTCAAGAAATACAAGAAAAACTTTAGGAAGATTGGAGGAACACGAATATGGAAAGTGATATATCTTTCAGAGACTATGTTGATCTAAGAATGAGATATTCAAGTGGGGGAAATTGTGGTTATTTTAATGATGATCTCAGGAGAAAGATAGGAAAAGTAAACTTATCACCATTTGATGGATCTGGAGCCATCACTACACAAGCATGGGTTCTGAAGGCAGACACCTATTTCCAACTCAACTCGATGCCTGAAGAGGAACTGATCAAGTTCGTAGCACTCCATCTAGAAGGAGTGGCACAAGATCGGTGGCACCGTGGATTGGTTACTCTCGGCCATGACCAAGTAACATCTTATGTCGAATTCACTGAGAGACTCATTGACCATTTTGACGGGAAGGATCCTAGACTAAACTTCAAAGATCTAGCTCAACTAAAGCAAATAGGTACGGTAGACAATTACATCACGGAGTTGCAAAGGTTGTCAGCATTAATCATAGACATCTTTGAAAGACATCAAATCGTGTTATTCATGGATGGGTTGAAAGAGCCTTTGAGAGGCTTGATCAAAGGGTTCAACCCGTGCACACTCAACGAGGGTATTAAGAAGGTGCATGACATGGCCACATCTTCCTCCAAAACTCACATAGCTACGCCAACACCGTCCCCAAAAGAAGACAAAGACAAGGAGCTAATTCAAAAAAAAACCTCCATTGGATGAAGATCTCGGCAAGAGCTCCGGAGGAAAAAGTTATGTTTCGCGTGCAAGGAACCATGGGGACCACGTCATCGCTGCCTTGGGAAGGGAAAGATTCATTACATTGAGGTGTTTCTTGATGATGACGAAGGACAAGTACCTATAGTGATTGGTGAAGAAAGTAACCAACAGGAGAGAATAAATGCCCTGATACAAAAAGGGGGTCCCATTGCTACCCTCACTGCAATGGCTAGAAGTAGTATCTCCAAGGTTTGTGGCACACTTCACGAGAAACAAGTCACAGTCATAATTGATAGTGGTGCCATGCTAAATTTCATCGATTCATCTTTGGTCACTAGTAAGGGCTTGCATACAGTAGAGCATGGAGGATTTGACATTAAGGTTGCTGGAGGAACCTTGTTAGCCTGCACTCACGTGATCCCATGCGAAACTATACCTTGACAAATGATTTCTTTGTCATAGATTTGGTTGATATAGATATCATAGTGGGCATCTAGTGGATGGAGACCCTTGACTAGTACACCCAAAGTTTCAAGAGGATGGACTTTTCATTCGAGACGGATGGCAAGAAGGTATTGCTAAGAGGAATGTCAAATAAAGGATCAGGGGAAGTAACAATCAAGAAGATGGAGACCATTTTTAAACATGACATGATCCCATATGCTGCAAGTAAAAACACAACAATCAACACTTTACCCCATTCCTTGGATAATTGGGGAGCACATCTATTGGTCGAGTAGTCCAAAAACACTTTTGCATGTTAGTTGATGGATGGCTATATACATGATGAAAGATACCAAGTTATTGATGATATAATTTACTACGGCGATAAGATCTACTTGGTACCTAATTCGGAACTAGAGAAGCTGATTACAAAAGGTTTCCAATTATCGAATTTGCATTTTCTTGACGACACGCAAATTTTGGGACAAAGGGACTGTAATGTTCCCGTCATAAAATAAATATTTAATCAAACCTTTGTTAATGTGCCGATTGATTTAGTATTATCTCAGACCATTTTTATTTAATTGTTTCCGTAGGTAGGTGTCACCGTCGGCTATCTTTGTAAAATCTCGGAAAGTTTATTCCGATGGGTATTTAAGCATGGCATGTAGGTAGTAGTTGGTAGGCAATTTGGATTATTTCTTTGTACTGCGAATTCCCAATGGGATTCTCTGTTGTTCACCATTTCGGAAGTGAAAGATCTTCCCTACTTGGCTCTTTCTGTTTTTGGTGGGATTCAACCCTCACCGTACTCCATCTCTGTGTTGCTCGGATCTAGCAATTCCACGCATCATCTTTGTTGCAATTTAATATATCTGTATATATTTGTGATTTGGATTCCAATATTTGTAATTGCATTAATTAGCATTTCTAGCAAATATATTTCCTTGTTCTAATGACTCAAAGTAGTTCATTCCATCAGCCCGAGGGCCCCTATACCCATCCATTCAACCCCCTATTTCACCTATGGAATCCCCATCTACTCACAATACAACCTTTCCCCTCTACCATACAGCCTGCATGTTCCACTGTACAACAGTCCATCTACTCATTGTACAACCTTCACCCTTCACCATACAGCTTCTCTCCCTACCGCATGACCTCTGCCCCACTACCGTACGATCAGTCAACCACATTCATGCGACCAATCTACTGGCAACTAAACGGACTAAGGGAAACAACTGTACGATTAGACTATTGCTCCACAAAACCATACGGTCCTTCCTATCGTGCATGGTTGGTTCCCACAATATCATACGACCCCTTAATTTCTACACAGAACACCATTATACGGCCAGTTTAGCTTCCTGGAGGTGATGTTGGGAACAAAACATCACATCTCTTATATAGTGGTAAGAGATCTCTATATGTTTAGACTTGTTATGAAAAACTAGATTAACTAAGAGTTTAATACAGCTTTGATTATCACAGTGAATTATGGTGCATTCTACTGGTTTGCCAAATAATCCATATAAAAGCTTCCTTAACCATACTGCTTCACGTGCACCCATGCAGGCTGTCAATATTCTACTTCTGTTGAGCTTTGAGCAACTGCTGACTGTTTTCTATTGAACCAAGATATCATAGCTGATCCCAAGCTAAAACAACATCCTATTGTACTCTTACAATCAATAGAACAGCCTGCCCAGTCAGAATCAGAATACCCTTGAAGTTGTAATTCAGTACTATCATATTTTAATCCAAGTCCAATAGTTCCTCTTAAAAATCTTAAAATATGTTTTGCAGCCATTAGGCGAATCTTCTTAAGCTCACACGTGAAGTGACTTAATACATTTGTAGCATAGCAGATATCTCATTGAATGTTTACCAAGTACATAAAAGATCCAACAATTTGTCGATAGTGAGTAGGATCTTCTGATTCTAAGTTTGTTGCTTCACTCTTAAGTTTATGAAGATTAGTTACCATTGGAGTAAATAGTGGCTTACAATCCATGATCCCAAATCTAGTCAATATATCTATAGTGTACTCTTGATTTAGACAGATGTAATTTCCCTTCTGTCGTACTTCTAGACCCAAAAAAATAATGTAGAAAGCCTAGATCCTTCATGTCAAATTCAGCTATGAGATCCTGTTTACATTTGGCAATAAGATGATCTGCACCTGTTATTAACAAGTCATCAACATAAAAGAACAAGTATTAACATGTCATTATTAGATATTTTGAAGTATATATTCATTCGGATGAGCTCCATTCTTGGAGTACCCAAATTTGAGAAGGTCGTTGTCTATTCCTTCATATCAAGCCTTGGAAGTTTGCTTCAACCCATAAAGGGTTTTCTTTAGCTTACATACGTATAACTTCTTATCATGTGTAGTGAATCCCTTTGGTTGTTCTATATATACTTCCTCTTCAATGATGTCATTTGTCTTTACTTCCATTTGATGTATTTTCCAACCTTTGGATGCAGCAATGGCAATTATCGTTCTTACTGAAGTATAACGTGCAATTGGAGCAAAAGTTTCTTCATAATCAATTCCAATCTTTTGAGAAAAACCCCGTGCAACAAATCTTTCTTTATGTTTTTCAATGCTTCCATCAGGTGCATACTTGATTTTAAACAACCATTTTGAGGATACAACTGATTTGTTTTTAGGTCTAGGAACAATATCCCAAACAACATTCTTTAGAATAGATTGATATTCCTCCACCATTGCATCTTTCCATGCTTGACATTTTAAGGCCTCCTCAACATTAGTTGGTTTTGTTTTTGTGAGTTCTGTTAATAAAGCAACAAAGCATTTTTTATTTCTTGTTTTCTTATTTTCTCTACAGACCTCATCTTGTTCCACATTGTTCTCTTCAATCATTTTCCTTGCCCATAGTGGTCTTCTCTTGTGATTTAAAACTTCATCATTATCAGCATTAGATGTATGTGTGTCTCTATCTTTGAAAAGGCTCTCCCTCAGATTTCCAGTTGAATTATCTTCTTAAGTGTTCTCCCTCTAATTCTCAGTATTATAATCATTTTCTATGATGAACTCCCTCTGATTCTCAACTTCCTCGTCTTCTTTGTTTAAGGATGTTTTGAAAGCAATCTCTTCATCAAACTAAATACCCTTGTTGACTTCAACAGACTTTTGTCCTAGAATATATACTCTATATCCCTTAGTTGTTTCACTGTAGCCAACAAATACGCCTTTCTTTTCGGAAGGTTCAAGTATAGAACTTTTCTCTTTGGGAATGTGAATGTAGACTAGATAATCGAAAATTCTTAGATAACTAAGGTTTCATTTGATTCTTGTTAAGGCGTCTTCAAGAGTTATATTTTCTAATGTTACATGGGAGCTTTTGTTTTGAATGTAAACTGTTGTATTTGTTGCTTCGGCCCAAAATGACATAGGAAGATTTTGATCATGAATCATGGCTTTTGCTACGTCTGATGTAATGCTAGGCTAGTTTGCTATTTTAGTCCTTATCTTTTTAAGGACTTGTTCAAGCTTTCTCTTAGCCTATTAGGGCTCCCTTAACACACTAATCCCTAGAGGACCTCTAGCTTATCTTCTAACTACTCACTACCTAGTTACATCATTCGTTTTAATTCCTTCTTTCTCCAAATGCATCTTCTAGCTCACTTGTTGGCCTTCTTCCTTTGACTTCCCTGACCATTTCTCTCAACCTTGTAGAGGGAGGGGCTCTTACAAGTGTTGTAAGGCTTCTCTTAGACTTATGGACATCAATTTTACAAGTTACCACCAAGTTCCTTACTCCTACCCCAAAACTGCCAAAAACAGGGCTACTAGAATTAGCCCTCCAACTTGAGTTTTTAGACTTCAATCTTGATTTTCTCTTAATAGGGTGGTACACAAACTTTAGATTTGGGTACCCTTATGTAAAATCTCAAAGATTTCATGGGTCTTAGGTCTCTAAGATGTCCATACACTAGAAAGCAACTTTTATGCCTATATTTAAGGGTTTCACAATAAGGATGACAGATCTAACTAGGGCATGATCTTTCCCTCTACAACACTTGTCATGAAACCCTCTCCTTTGGTAGATGTTGTCACTACTCACCCCTTCTCATTCTGCAACACTTAGTTTGAAGTATCCAATTTCTCTGTTGTGATCACCTAACCAAGTATCAAAAACTTGCCTAGGGCATCACATTTAAAATGCTTGCCACACTTTCCAGGGCCCCAAAACTTATGTACATTATGTACACTGGCTCAACTCCCATGTCTCCTAAAGCCATGAAGAACTTGCAGTAGGAATTTGTGAGGGAGCCATTATTGCTCAGAGTCAAAACTGGACCAACACACAGGATGTTTGTAAATGAATTACAAAACCTACTTAGATGAGTACCTACAAACTAGCAACTTCAATAGAAAAGTATTGTACTAACACAAACAACAAAAATCCAACACTAGATTGAATGCTTCAATCCATTATTCCATATAGGCAATCAAAAACTCTGAAAACTATTAAAACTAGGAATCGTAAATGAAATTGCACAAAACTGCTAACTAGAAAACCCAACCCCTAGGATGTGTTTATTTGATGGTTTTATAAGTTCCAAAAGAGGTTGTAGGAAATTGGAATAACCACCAACCTCCTTGTTCTACTAAAAAAGTTGTCAAGCAAGTTTTCAAAAAGTTGCACAACTTTGACAACTTTTTGCATCTTTGAGCAACTTTGCTCTCCTTCACTTGGGAACTTCCAAACATGTCTAGTTTGACCCATAAATGATGTCTAGGAATTGTTTAGCCTCTAGGGCATCACTTTACATGATTCAATCCATTTTTACCTTCTAGACAACATTTGCAGAACTGACATCTTCTCCCTTTCTGGCTCCCAAATGACATGTTAGGAACTCTAATTCATGCAAGAGGATGAAACACGTCATATAGAGGACAATATGGGTTAAAATCGTCAGTTAAAATCGTACCTTCCTCCTACTTTCATGGTGCTAGACCTATGTCCCCTAACACAAGCTCTACTCACAAACACACCAAAACCATCTACCTAGGAACAACTGCAATGTAATGGGCACCCTAGAAATGCCCAAAAACTAAACCAACTTCTAATAGGAATTTAGCCAAATAATTTGTATCCAACTCTTTATTTCTCCATTAAATAATTAAACCCTTTTATGGCTCCGGAAGTAAAATGTTTGTTTGTTTTTATGTCTTTGCATAGATTTGAAATCATATAACATGAACAAAAAGGAATTTATAATAATATGCAAACTATAGATTGAACTACTGCTGAAATAATATTATTTTTCAAATTAATAATATCATATACATAGTAGACTTTTCAACTCATTAATTACTCCAGCATTATAACATAATATTCCAGTAATGACTTCCCATCTTGCTACTACAGTAACATGAACAGTGTTGCGCTACAGTAACGTGAATACTGCCACACTACAATGCTGCTATAGTAAAATCTGTCTTCAATCAGTCCAAGATCCTCATAAAATCATCCCTTCAGAATGGCATAAGCATTGGACAAGAAGTGGGAATGGTATGAGCAAATGCCCAATCTGTTTGCAACTAGAAATGCGCCCAATCTGCCTATTAATGAAGCTGATGGCAATGAATTCCAAAGGCCAAACCCCAAGGGAATGACGTCTAGAATGTCACAAGAAAGGATAGACGTCCTCTAATGCCAAGAACGGATCTGCAACTCACACATCAATTTTCTTCTCATATTCAACCTGCTGAATGAAGCCACAAATACTCCCTTTTATTCTTTCTCCAAGGGTCAATTCCACTCTCATGAGCAATGTGGGATAAAAGATCTGCAATATAAAACATATTAAAATAATCACTTATGTCTCCCTTAGATGCACCTTTTGATTTGCAGACATTCCCATAAAATTTAATATTAAAGTAACACTTTAATATTTTTAACTAAATTAAATGTTACTTTAATAATACTTCAAGCATAAAAATATATTAGCTATTGGACTCCAAATAACACGAATGATAGCTCGTCGGAAAGCTCTCACCAAAACTAGCCTCCCTTGTATCCTGCTGACTTACTAAAAGTAGAAAGTATGCCTGAGACTGAGTAAATCGACTCTGTTTTGGCCCAAACAGGAGATGACTAGGCCAAAACACTCTAAGATCCCTTTAAACCCTTCATTAGCCCTCAGGACCATGTAGAACTAGGCTAACGCACACACACTTGGTCAACAACTAAAGTGGGGACATTACATGCAACCCAAAAAGATGACCTTGACAAGATCCAAACTCACTCACACGCAAGACTTGGCTAGAGTCAGTACATACCAAAAATTCCACCCAACTAGAACCAAAATGAGGACCTTTCTAGGTGCCCCTGCACTAGTTTCTATAATAGTTCTATTTTTCCTTTCTACAACCCCATTTTGGTGAGGGTTATAAGGCACTGTAGTCTCCCTCTTAATCCCAACAAAAATACAAAATTCTTTAAAGATGTTAGATGTGTATTCACCTCCATTATTTGATCTTAATGTTTTTATTTTCTTTCCAGTGTGGTTTTCCATAGGAGCTTTAAATTCTTTGAATTTTTGTAAAACTTCATTAGATTCTTTATGTTTTAGAAAGTATATCCAAGTTTTCCTAGAGTAATCATTAATGAAGGTTACATAGTACAATAATCTCCCCACTAAAGGCGTTGACATGGGTCCACACAAATCAGTGTGGACTAGTTCTAGTACAATGTTTGACTTGTGTTTACTTAAAGGAAAGTATCTTTTCTTATTTCTTCCTAGAGCACACCCTTTACAAATGCTAATGTGATCAGTTTTGAGATTAGGTATACCTATGGTGATTTTCCCTATGGTAGGAAGAGCACTAAAGCCAAGGTGTCTTAATCTTCTATGCCAAAGTTCATTTGAATTATGGACTTTTTGACTCAGAGCTAGATGTTTTGCTTTAATGTTTAATTTGTACAAGCTTCCATCTCTTGATCCTATGCTTAAGGCATTTTTAATGTTGGAGTTTTTAGTCCATAGTAACACTTTATCCTCATTGAATGTGACGCGGTATCCTTGATTTACTAGGCCAAAAATGGAAATTAGGTTTCTTTTTATCCCTGGTACAAATAGTAAATCTTTTAGTAGAAGAGTCTCTCATGTTTTTATTTGTAGTGAACAAGTCCCAATTCCTTTCACACAATGAGTAGAGTTATCTCCAATTGTGACTTCTTCTATGCAATACCCTTTAAATGTTTCAAACTGATTTATGAATCCAGTTATTTGTCTTGAAGCTCCACTATCTATTATCCAAATATTATTACTTGTATTTAATTCACTTTACAACACTACATAGAATAGAGGATTTTCCACTTCATGAGATTCTGATATGGTAGCTTGAATTTTCTTTCTTTCAGAACAATCTTTTCAGATGTGACCAAATTAATCACATCAGTAGCATTGAACTTTGGATAGATCCTTTTCTTTATGATATTGAGAGTTATTTCCTCTCTTTGGTTTGAATTTCCTCTTCTTCCCTTTGTTGTTGGTATGTAAAGCTTGAATCTCCCCTTCTTGATTTCTGCAAATTCCTCTAGATATTAATTGGGATTCCTCTTGAATACACTCATTCTTGAGTTGATCAAACTTTGGAAGTGAGGGTCAACTTACAAATTGAATGGAAAGTTCCCATGATATAGGTAAGCCTCCTAGAGAAATTAGTGTATGTTCCTCATCATCTTCATTGTTTCCAATTGTGGTAAGTTAGTCTCTTATCTCAAAGATTCTTAAAAAATAATTTCCTCTCTTTAGTTTGAATTTCCTCTTCTTCCCTTTGTTGTTGTTATGTAAGGCTTGAATCTCCCCTTCTTGATTTCTGCAAATTCCTCTAGCTATTAACTGGGATTCCTCTTGAATACACTCATTCTTGAGTTGATCAAACTTTGGAAGTGAGGGTCAACTTACAAATTGAATGGAAAGTTCCCATGATATAGGTAAGCCTCTTAGAGAAATTAGTGTATGTTCCTCATCATCTTCATTGTTTCCAATTGTGGTAAGTTAGTCTCTTATCTCAAAGATTCTTAAAAAATAATTTGTTATTGACTATCCTTTGTTTATTTTTATATTTAAGAGTAGATGTTTTAATGTCAATATTCTACTTGCATTGTTTATTTCAAATGTATCTTTTATAGTTTTCAACACTTCATATGTTGTTTTCAATCTTGCTATGGAGGGAAGTATGCGATCCCTTACAGCATCAATTATAATCTTCTTAGCTTTATTGTTATGTCTTTTCCAAGTTTTTTCTGATTCTTCTTCAGGCATCTTACTTCTATGAAAGAATCTAGTTCGAGATCTTCAAGCAAGGCCATAATTCGAATTTTCCACAAGGAGAGGTTTACAGCCCCTTCCAATCTGTCTTCTACTTTGATTTCGTTCACCATTTTGATTTAGGTTGAGATCTCTCTTTTTTTCAATGAGGTGAGGAACGAATATGAATACTGATTATTCTCTAGTTAAGCTCTGATACCATGTTAAAATGGATCTTTTCTAGGGAATAAATCCAATCTATTAATTCAGACCTGTATACTTAATATGGTTTTGATATTTATCCAAGTATTTGATCGTATGATGATCTAATCAATGTTCCTGAATATAATAATTGTGATTGCGATGACTGATGAATCTACTAATTGCCTTGGTTATTGTTTTGTGTGAAGCATAAGCCATTGACTTGGATAAGTATATGTCCAAGGGTCACGACCATGAAAGGTTGTGATTTCCCCCATGGAAAAAGCCATGGGAAGTCACAACCTTTCATGGTCGTGAATCTCATTAGAGAGAACGATGTCATTAAAACAGTTATGTTAAACATTAACTAAACGGATGATCCATAACCTTATTTGAGATTAATACTGTTACATACAATTAAATTTTTTTTGGATGAATATATGCATCAATACAAAATCCATATAAGGATGCTTCAATCCAAATGAAGCTATATACTTGAGACACTAAACAAAGTCAAGGCAGTTGGATATTCCAGATAGCTCAGAGGATGGATGGCCTTTTTGTTTGTGAATCAGTTACATGGTCAATATTGTTTCAAGGAGCTGATTGGCATAATGATGAGCTTCCACCTTTGCTTGACTCTAGTGGAGCTTGTGATCTCAACTGGAGTGAGGTTCTTCGTTGGATTGAGGATTTTTCCACATATGATAGCAGCACATGGCAAGCAGATTTGATAGATTATGCACATGGAGTGATCCAAAATCTTGATGAGTATGATTGGTGCATTGTTGTGGGGAATCGGTAAGCAACTTCACAATTCTAGACATGTTATTTGTATCAGAGTAGTGCAGCAATTTGGTGGAGCAGCTTCATTGAGATTGATATGGGATCCATGCATTTTGGTTACATGTAGATACTGATTGCTTGAGGGAAAAATATCTTCAGGATGGGAGAATTGTAATGTCCTATTTTTCTAGTTATTATTTCCAAAGGCATCATTAGCCCTTTTCACCATGGTCCCATGGGCTAACCAAGACTTTGAAAGGAACAGTGCGACATTTGACATTGACATCTTCAGTTTCAGGCAAATTAGAGTTGAGATAACAGGGTTTGCAAAAACTTACTATTTATAGTAAGTCAACAGGGATCCGCATTTCTGGTTCTTCAGTGTTGGACTTGAACCACCTCACCTTTTCAACTAGCTCAAGGATTACATAATTTAATAAAGTGATCTTTAAAATGAAAGTGCATCTTAATAATATGGTTATATTATTCTCTTAAGTGGTAAAAGGAGAAATTAAAAGGAAAAGAGAATAAAAATGAAGAGACATGAAGGGGAGGAGGAAGAGTCGCCGAGTTGTGCTTAAAAAAGGAAGAGCTCATTTAGGCATGTTTGGTTTTGTGAGTGGTTTTCTGATTTCTCTTTAGAGAAGCTTCTAACATTCTCTTGCCGAAACATGAGGAGAGAAACCTTCAGGATTTCTTGGTGGATTGGACGAAAACCCAGTTCATCTTCAAAGTGGATTCGTGACAAAGATCACCTTGCATTTCAGGTTCTTATTATCCAATCCGGTGATTAAGATTGGAATACTTACGAAAATATTGTTTTGTTGTTTTATAATATAATAACCATTTCTAAGTAATTTGCATGAACATTTGCTAGTGATTTGTTGGTTTCTTTATTGCATAAATAATCTTTTGTTATTTTTAAACTTTCTTGAGCAATATTTTGGGAGTATATCAGGGAAGGATATTACAACAACATTTAATGCATAGTGAACATTCATTTCATTCCATTCTCCTACTAAGTGGACTTGTATTTCTATTGGTCCATATGGACCCACTCATTAACTATAGATTCTCTTCTTTCCCTGACACTATAAAGATTGAGGTGGAAAACTCTAGGCCATTTATTTTGTTTAAATCCTAGCCACCCCTTCTAAACTAAGACCTATATAAAGGCCTCATTTTTCATTTGTAGAAGATGGAACTTTGAGATTGTTTCTTAAGACCTGCAAAGATAGTAGAGTCATCATTAAGGTTTGGCAATCTCTTGATTGTATTTTGGTGCTTACATGTTCTCTTTGTTTCCTCACTTAGAGTAGATTCGTTTGCAAGTATTTAGATAAATGCAAATGATAATAGTGTTACAATGAAATTGTTTTCCCCATACCTTTTGTTCTTTAGTTGATTTTTAACCACAATGTAAGATGGGTTCTAAGCCCTTATGTGGATGTTTTACTTCTAGCATTGATGTACATTGTTTGTTATGATGGTGTTCATATATGAAAATTATTTAAACAATCCTTGACGATTGCACCGGCTTTGTGTTATTGAATTTGGCAAAAACAAAACTTTGTGGATTTCATCATAGTAGTATTCATCTTTCAAGCTTTTAGGATTAGACTAGATCTATCAATCAATCCTACTCTCATTTACTTTTTGCATTTCATGAAAATCCAAAAAAGTACTTGTATTTCCATATCTTCCCATAAACCAGTACCATTTGAAATCGACCTAACAAAATACCTTAAGTACCCTCGTGATACTAGCATATCACACCAACCATTGAGCTTATCTAGAGTCAAAATCTCATATAAAACCATGGAGTCAATCATATGATCATTCACAATCTTAGCATACACATGACTTCACTCAAGAGAGGATAAGATACTCTGGTAATTTATTCTACTATTGGTATGGTCATAAAACACAAATCATCATGGCTTTGAGTTAACAAATTAAAGCATGTTTTGTGAAAAAGAACATCATTTTTTAAGAGAATTAGTTTTGAGAACAAAACATTTTGTGTTAGAAAATATAAATCCACAAAATAACAAAACTGGGTGGCAACTCAGGTTCCAAATTAGGCGTATATATTGTATTGGTCTTCTATTTTTGTGTCTTATAGCCTAAATATATGATTTTTCCATACTTTAAGAAGTTTAATCTATGCCAAATTTTAACCCCAAGTCGTAGCATGCTTCTTGTCATACCTCCCCAAGTGCTGAACCATTGTTCTACTTATCATTTTAATTCAACAATATGTGGATGAAAAGAAGTTGATGCCTTCAACCTACCATCCAACTTTTCCAATGAGGTATGCTCCATAAATTGCCGAAGTCTTGGCATCCTTGTCTCACATAGAATGAATGGCACAAAAAAGTCAGCACTATGGAAAACAATATATATTTAATATTTTGGTAGTTGCATGCCTTAAATGGCACTTTGGGGCATAGTGTATGTTCAATGCACTCTCATACTTTATCAGAAAGCTTCCTTCCTGCTCCTAATTGCCTTCCTTTGGAAATTCAATTTGACCATGGTAAATGATTTCTCATGGGACAAAGATTCTAAAGAGGATGAGTGGTGATTTTTGTTGTGAGAACATTCTGCGAGTTATCTTCACTTGAAGCAAAATAAAAGTAGCTTTGAGTTTATTTATAATTCTGAGATTTTGATCCATGCTTTTCTATTTTATTCAAACTAGACTCCCCAATTCATGTGTTATCGACTCATCACTCTTGGATCTTTTCTCTTCTCAATCATGCTCAATAGATGCCACCTAGATGTTGTCATCTTTCCAACCTTTTGCATGTCATCTTCCTTAACTTTGCATACCTTAGTCCAAAAACTTCCATAGATGATGTAACATAAGATGTGAGCTAGTTTGTTTCTAGATTCGATTGTGTTTCTTTAACATCAATATTTCCGATCACACTTTGTGATCCGATCAACATTCCGAATCACACTCATCCTGATGATGGATCACAGAGTGTGATCCGAAACATTGATGATAAA
Organism: Cupressus sempervirens; assembly: GCA_028749045.1. Taxonomy (NCBI): domain Eukaryota; kingdom Viridiplantae; phylum Streptophyta; class Pinopsida; order Cupressales; family Cupressaceae; genus Cupressus; species Cupressus sempervirens. Next base: position 423,709,211 of record CM053793.1, on the reverse strand, counting down.
AAAAACACACAATAAAATCCAGAAATAAACTAGCTCACATCTAATGGATTGTGGAAATCCGATATTGTTAAATAACATAAGATCCTTCAAACTATGAAAAGTATCCAATATGTACCGTCCATCAATGTAATGTCCCTTCTTTCGAGACATTAGAATTATTAAGAAGGGACGAATTTACAATATTAAATGAGATAATGAAAGCTGGAGATTTATTATTAAATGTCAAATTAATATTCCATGTGGTCACAAGAGGACGAGGAGGAATAAGACGATTTATTAGAGAGAAGTTGAAGAGTCACAAGGAATAGGACGAAGGCAAAAGGGGAGTCGAAAAGTCTTAGTTCGTGTATTAAAAGGAGAAAGAGACTCATGGCTAGGCATGCTTGATTTATTCTTCTGATTTTCAATTCTCTCTTGTGAGTCATTCAGAAAGCTTCAGCTTTCAGCCCGTGTGAGGATGTAGCCCCTCATGCAAACAGGTGGTGGACGCAAACCCATTATCCGCGGAGATATCATCACAGGTGTCTCGTTTAGCTTACAGGGTCTTCTCTTGTTTTCCAATCTGACTATAAAATCTGTGTATAAGATTGGATTGTGGTTGGATGGCTATTATATTGTTGTTGTATAATACAATAACGTTTTAGAAGTTATTTGGAAGTTGCTGGTTATTATACTGCTGCTGTATAAGGCAATAAAATGCTTCCGGATTGTTGAAAAGTTGCTAGTTTAGTGCTTTGATTTGTACTGCATTTTCATATGCTTGAAGTCTTTAATATCATTTTGAAAAGACGGATTTATTAGAGAGAATTCGGGTTTTATTTGCTGTTCGTATTTTCATCTACATGTGGATGTATTTCTGAATGTGTTATTTAAGAATGAGTTTGAGCAAATACCTATCTGGAATATCATTTGTTTATTCATATTGTTGGTTATTTGTTAAGTGGGTTTGTACTCTAAGACTTACAATTAAAGGGAAAATGGAAAAATCGGGTTCAGGACAGTACAGTGCTGGTTGGGTTTATTACAGTGTTGGTACGGGTCATTACAATCAAACCAAATTAGCAAAATGAACAAAATTAACAATTGAAGATAAGGTTAAGAAAAAACCAACCAGCCTATCTACTATTCACAACATTTGAAAAGAAAATTACCAACCTTATATATAGTATAAAAGTCCATATAAGCATCATTACATAGAATGGAACCCTCCTCTGTGTTGATGTTCTAAAAGAGTGTAATGTCCCTTGTTAGGACATTAAATTTATTAATTTAAATTTCCCTACACACTAATTTTTCTATCTCTCTTATTTTTGTATTTCCCAGATGATCATTTCTCAATGTTAATGTTCTCTATATATATTCTTTCTTAGAGTCGTATCTTTTTGTAAATAATAATTATATATATTATATTAATAATAAAAATTATATTGCTTATGATTTATATTAATAATAATATTTTTAATATTATTGCATAATATATTTACTTTATATTTTATTAATCTAAATATAATTTAATTCTCATATTTAATAGTAATATAATATTCAATATTATAGTATAATTATAATAAATCATTACTATATCATTATTATTATTTATTGATTTATTATTTATCTATATTTTAATTACATAGTTCTAATTTTGATGGGGATATCAGAGTCCTCCCCTCTTAAATTTTGTTTGACCTCAACCAAAACAATCATTTATGAATAACATTTCTTGTAGAACCCTCATACAAGCATATAATTGGATGCAAAAGGATTTTGGTATGCATCATATTGCATGAAAACACAAAGCATACAAGAAGTAGACATAGGGATGCAAGAAAACATGAAGCAGACCCATATAAACATGAAGCACACACATGAATGCATGAAAACAGGAAGCAAACACAATGTAGACACATAATACACGCATTCTTGAGTAATGTTTTACAGTTCACTAGAGTCAAGAAGTTGATTTACAAAATTTACTTCTTCAATAGAATCTTGCAACCACAAATGATGATTAGTACACACACACACGCGCACACATATATATATATAAGTTCAAAGAAAATGTGAGTCATGATAAATTAATACAGCCGATCCCATGCCTATTTTGTTTTCTCTTATTATCATTCTTAGTTTGGAAGAATACTTGGGATGTAAACAAACTAATGGACTTCCTCAAGGTTTCTATGGATCCAAGCCCTTAATCCCATCTTGGAATAACCTCAAGGACACTTGATCCCATCTCGGTCAATCCTCAAGGCATCTTACAAGGACGTTGATCCTTACCAATCTCAGAATGACCAATTGATCGAAATTACATAGGCCTTTCCTGTATTGCATTCCTACTCTTTTCTTCTAGCTTAGATAATAATTGGCTTGAGCATGTTAATTAAAATAAATGATTTTAGTATTCCCCTTATTACATTATAATAGACCATGTGATACATACCTGCCTCAGACATACAAGAAGTTTTGTTCTTTGAAAAGAACGCCTTCTATTTGATTGTATTTATTTTGATTTATCTTATACGATTGTCCATAAAATTTATACCATTTGTATATGAGTTTTAAACCCATCAACAAAATGCTATTTCCATCGGGATTCCATGGAGCCAATACCAAATTTGATACAAACTATCATCGATGTTGAATCGGGCTTCTTTATGTATGACTAATGTTGTTCATTTAAGTCATTTTCGTACATTTGTTTTCTTACCAAATGATACAAATCATTTAATTCTTCAAATTAATTCATTATTATTCATCATTACTATGCCATTCTTTAATCCAAGTCTTCCAATAGTATATTTTTTTCTTTACAGTCATCTCAACACACCTACTGTCTTTGCGGTGAATTAATTTCGGAAAACCAAATTCACAGCAAGGAATGGGCCAATAGGAATGCCAAAATCTTTAATTTTGTACAAAGTATCATTGAGGGAGAATTAATAGAGCAAAAACTCAATCATTGGTTAAAGCTTATTTTTAAGTTTTTGTTAAATTTTACAATAGTTCCGCTAATATATCAATTTCTCCATTGCTCAACCTGCCAAGCGACACTCAAACATATAATCCACATGCATTTTTTGCCGCCAGCACCAGTAATATTTTTGATGCCTCATGGTTTTAACACAATTTTACACAGACATTACGACTTCATTTTTAAAAATCAGATCCAAGCAAAATATTTGCTTTATGAAATGTAATCGCACTTATCATTAATATAAGTTCTCTTGACAATGAAGTTCCCCATTCAACGATATTCAATTAATACAAAAATCATTCGCTCAAGCCAGCCACTGAACCTTATAAAATGAGTTTATATGTTTGGCCTCCCCAAAGAAATAGTTCAATAACTCTGTAAATGATAATTTCCAGCTTTAGGTTCGTGGTAGTAGACAAACCTCTATGAATCGAATGCCAGAATTTCCTATTTTCACTATTATCATAAATATGTAAGAACTACATGTTGTGTGCAGAGTCGCCGACACACTCCACCTCTAGCTTAAATAGTGTTGGAGAGCCACAACATTTATGATGCTTAGAGTATGGAGTTTTGGTAGCTTTTGAAATGTGGAATGGCACACGCTACTAGTCTTCACATTCATCCTTTGAAATAAAATTATAAAATGAAATAAAAATTATCATTCTGATTTTGATACCATGGTGTTCTACTCATAATAGTATCAATCCCTCAGGTTGGCAGGATGCACAGCTCTGATACCAATTGTAATGTCCCCTATGAGGACATTTAATTTGTTAATTAAATTTCTCTGCAAGCTAATGTTTTACCTCTCGTATTTATGTATTCCCCGAATCTCTCTCTCTCTCTCTCTCTCTCTCTCTCTCTCTCTCTCTCTCTCTCTATATATATATATATATATATATATATATATATCTCTCTCTCTCTCTCTCTATATATATATATATACACATTCATTCTTAAGAGTCATGTTCTTTCGTAAATAATATTGATTATATTACATTGATAATATAATTATATTAATAATAAATATTACATTTCTTATGATTAATATTAATAATACTATTTTTAATATTATTGCATAATATACTTACTATTTATATATTAATTTAAATTATTTAATTCTCATATTTAACAGTAATATACTATGCAATATTATAGTATGGTTATAATAAATCATAATAATGTCATTATTATTATTTTATTGATTTATTATTTGTCTATATTTTAATTATATAGTCTAATCTTGACGGGGATATTAAAAAGAGGAAAATTTGAAAAAGTTCCTGAATAATTAAAGATCATTACAAATTAAGAGTAAAATGAATGTGGGTACGTACTATTGACTCATTAGATAATATAATTAACAGAATGTGGGTACGTACTATTGACTTATTAGATAATATAATTAACAATACAAATATTCATAAAGAAAGGAGAAAACCTTGCCTGATATAACTGCTGTATGCTTCCAGCCACATGAAATCTGTACACAAACACCACAGTTTGTGAAAATTCCTTTGCAACATAAATCTACAGAAGCAAATATCAATCCCTGCAAAACCATCTCGCAATGGCATGTATCTTATATCATACCTCTGAGACATGTAAAGGTATCAAGCTACTTTGAACTCTCTCTGGAGAAGGAGCTAAGTTTTGAGACCTGCCAGAGGCATGTAAATATTTCTTGGATGTTTTTCCTTTACAAATCCCAACCAGAAAACCCTTAAATGTAAAATCTAAGATGAGATACATTTTAAACCAATTGCTAACGCATTCATCACCAACACGCCAACAAGAAATGGTACATACCCAAGGCCAAGGCAACCATTTTCATTTGAACCCCATGTGTACACATCTCCATTGGCTGAACACAAATGCAATGTATTAATCAAGTTTTTTTTATACTACTAAGAACTGCATAATAAAATGGAAATAAAATCCTTAAAATGAAGAAATTATAATCATATTCAAAACAATTAAGATCCTGTAACAATTATTGAATCCATCAGTTTGGAATCTAAAATAATTGTCGGATGGCTCTCAATGATAGTTGCAGAGAAAAAGAACACCAATAAAATATCAAAATGAAATCTAATAATAATCACCAAGCCCTGGGTTCAAAAATAGTACTACCCATTTCCATATCCAGCCCCACATTTATTGTAATCTATTATATGAATACTTATAGTAAAGGGCTAAGTTTCCTCAGCATTGTTTTGCCAGGAGAATTAAGACGATTTGTTTTAAATTATAAATTTGTGTGTATGGTCCTCTGTTTATATATGTAGTAATCTACTATATGTCTATATTCAGTGATCACTCTTGATCTGAAGTTGCAAGATACTGATTTTTAAACAGAACTTTCTGAATTTTTTGGTGTTCTGTGGCATTCAGATTTTTATTTTTAGTTTTTTGATATTGATGAGAAATACAAAGTAATAACAAAGGACAAAAATAAAGAGAACTAATGAACCTTAAAAACATAGGACTTCTTTATCGTGATAAAAGTAATTAAAAAACATACCAGGCCTAGACATAACAGAAAAGTAATAACAGCAGGTTTGATCTTTGCATTTCAAATTTCTGATAACACTCCAACAGCAACAAATCAATGGATCATAGCACTGAAAGCACAATAATATTTCTGGTTACTCACTGCCTACAGTTGCCAGGCAACCCCAAACACTAACACCAAGCAAAGAAAATGATTGTTCACTGATGATATTCTTGCAATCTCTGGATCTGTATTATCTGGATAAAAATAAGAACTTCCACCAATTTGATTTCATGTACCAACCCCTCACATTACCTCATTGATCACTATTTCTCACCAAGTAATGGTACAGCTTCTGTACAAATTGATTGATGTAAATATAATATCTAAAAATGTCCAGATCTGCTCCTTGCTGTGTGCTAACAGTGAATCCTGCCACACCTCTGATGCAAATCTGACATTGTTAATCTTCCTGCAAACTTCTGAACGAATGCTCTTGGGTGGACTTTCACACCTGCAAGCAATCTATCCTCTAAGAGTTTTTTTCTCAAAGTCTAATCTTCTCATCTGAATCCATTACTCTTCACAAGAACACTACAATTCAATTTTCCAATACCTAGAGTGAATCCAAAAAAACCCCAAAAGTTTTCTTTTATTCCTCCACCAGCCATGCCCCTTTTAACATTTTCATATGTTAAATAAAACATGTTCATTTAAGGCTGGTCGATCCTACCACGATCCTGTTTAGTTTTAATTTATTAAGTTGTCTTCTAAAAACAACTTACATTTCACTTAGGTTAGTGTCACTACATTGTCACCCCCTAATTAAACATTGTAATATCCCAAACTGGATATTTACTAAACTTTCCATTCAACAATATATTCAGCAATATAGCATTGCAGAGCTTTTCCAACACAACTGAAAACCAGTAAAAATCCCAATAGATATTTAATCAACTTCTTAAATATAATACCCAAACTCAACATAGACAAATATAATACAATGTACAATAAAACCAGCAGATTCTCCACAATAACCGTCTTTCCGAGATACTATTCAGAATTTGAACATATAAAGGTACGTCACAAATCAGTAATATAAAACCAGCAATGTAAACCATAGGAAATAACCCAAATGATAGTTATCTAGTTGTTTCCTCAAACTGATATTCAGCACTTGAATACAGGCAGATGTATTGCGAAACGCAATAGAAAATCAAAAGATTTACCATAAGATATTACTCAGTTCTTCTCATATGGTATTCAAGAATTCAAGCATATAAAATGTGTTACAAACTAGTAATATAAAAGACCATTAAGCTCTTATACGACTCCTTAGAACACGTTATTGCATTATACAACAGCAATACAATAACCAACTTCCAACATCCAATCCTAAATACAGCTTAACAGTCAGATTGAAAAAACTTAAGAAAAGAACCTGGTAAGCACATGCAAAACACCTGAATTGATGTCTCTCCGGACAATGGGTTTGTGTCCACTATCTGTCAGTGCGAGGGGTTCTCATACTAGCTGAAAGTTGAAGCTTTCCAAACACTCTCGCAAGAGAGGAACTGAAATCTGAAATAATAAATCAAGCATGCCCAGCCATGAGCCTCTTTCCCATTTTAATACACAAACTAAGACTCTTCGACTCCCTTCTGGCTTTCGTCCTATTCCCTTGTGACTCTTCAAATTCCCTCTAGCATTTCATCTTATTCCTCCTTGACCTTTTGTCCTCTTTATAACATTAAATTGACCTTTTAATAATTTGAGCCTACGTCTCATAGTCAATTTTAACATTATATAAAATAAGACTTCAATATTTCTAATGTCTCAAAAAGGGGACATTACAAATCTCCCCTCCTCAAAATTGCTTGTCCTCAAGCAATCAGTACCAGGATCCCATACGAGTCTATAGGTAGCCCTATAATCCAAACTGAGAACAATTTCGGCCGCACTGCAAAGCAAGATGTCACTCTGCAATCTATCTCTCAGCCAGATCCCTGGATCCCATATAATTCTATGAGAAAACATTGCACCTGTAGACTGTACAACTCTGATCATCACTACATCCAATCTCAAACTGAGTAGAGCTGTAACCAAATCCTCAATAAGCCATAGATATATACTATCAACACCTAGATCCCAAACCTGTAATGCACCAATCATGCTAATACCAAGATCCTGTATTACTACATGTGTATAATCTATCATTTCAACCAACCATTTGTTGCTAACATATGCGAGAGAGTGCTGAATCCAACTAAGAACTTCACTCCAACTGAGATCACAAGCACTCCTAGAGTTAAATAAAGATGGGAACTCAACATCACGCCAACCAACTCCCTGAAACATTACTGACCATGTGGTTGCTCCCCCTAGGTCCCAAGAAAAACATCTCCCCAACTGTTTGCAATATCCTGTCGTTCCATACGAGAAAATAGTAGATTCTCCAAGATATCAAACTGCCACAACATTGCTCGTCTCACAGGTATGCTGAATCTATAACTATATTGAAGAAGCAAGATAGATATGGCTTCCTCCTTCATGAAGGGAAATGTAACCAACCAAGTACCCACAGTATCCTCGATATTTGTGACAGCAGAGTGACTGTAGGCATTAAATAAATGATCAGAAAAGTCAATCAGTGAATACCCATCAACACTGTCTTCACTCATATGCTCCTTGACCATGTAAGTGAAAACACCATCATGTCCCTCTGTCAAATGTAATAAATCAGTCATCACCTGCTTGCAATCAGCATCAATTGGTAACTGGTGATCAACATCAAAAGCTATTCCACTCTCAAACTCAAATAAGGGATTCTCCAGTATCCACATAGCATCCATCTCAAAAAGTAAGTTACTATGATCTAACCAATCAGAATTATATTGATTGAAAGTATTATTCATCATAGGAACAATTATCCTCAAGTGTTGCTACATATTTAGCTGATCCCAAAGATGATTTATCAATCCTATAGTCATCAACCAATGGACATGATGTCGTAATGCATAAAGATTCCTTTGAATTCCCAGGTAGCTGATCCATAGTTGTGCCTTGTTCAGACTTTTGATCCTGTATAATACCATCGGCTTCATCCTTGTTAAGCTGCCCATATGATTTAGTTTTGTCTTTCCTTTCATTCCCCATTATAGGCTGAAACATTTTTTTTTCCCTTTCTTCTACAATCTTGCACCCTGCTGAAAATAGTTTCAATTTCTGTTCACATTGCTTGATGATACTACCAACCAACATTTAAGCATCAAAAGAAGTGACATGTGTTTGTTTCAGTTCAACCAATAAGACAGAAAACAAATTTTGTGAATCATCATCACTCTCTTCGATTATCAAGGACATAATGGACTGCATAAAGGATATAACATCTCCGTTAAGGTCCCCTTTTATAGCAACCATGAATTGTTGGAACATATCATGAATTAAGTCTTCATAACTAGGGTCCAACAAAATCACACAAGCACGAAGTTTTTCTGTTGTTTCTAAAATATTGATTGCCTTACCAAATGATGGATTATGGATATTACATAATTTTTGAAAGCTTTCTAGAATCAACTGGAATATCTCTTTCATCACTTCCCTGTTGTATGGATTATAGGGTGCAGTTATTCTCATAACCTGAACAATACATTGCGTAACTGCAAATCTTACCTCCTTATCAGGATGTCTCAACACTGCTGGCTTAGCCAAAGGAATCACAGCAAGAATGATATTCACATGTTTATTTTTTGACCCCAGTTCTTCTATTTTGGATAAATACTTCTCTATTGCTTCCAACTTGTGAAGTAACCCATGTTTTGATTGAGGCAAATATGAAATCTCTCTTTTTATATGGTAAAGCTTTTCTTCAAGTTTTTTCTCATTATCCTTGATAATAAATCTAGGTAGCTGCCGCAACATGTTTGTGTAAAGTTTCTGCAAATTCTATGGCTGAATATAGACTAGATTTGATCTTCTCTCTCCTTGTGACTTGTTGTGTATAACTTCAAAGTATTGCCTTCAATTGAATTAGAAATCTAATCCAGAATTTTGTCTTTTAATTCTACAAATCGTAGGTGGGCAGTATTGACTAAGGAGCAAACTATTTTGTATTTTGTGTGCTCTTAGAATTCAATCACACCCATACTTAATAGAGAGACCTAGGGACATGTCCCTTCCAAAACAATCTTTAATCAATCCTAGAAGTCAGCGACTTTAACAAGGAATAATAAGTTTAAAATTAACTTAACAAAAACTGAGTTTAGTTAACTCTAAACTAATCCTAAGTGTAGATGCCAATATCCCTAAGAGGATAATATAAAGGTATTTGGATTACTCTAAGTCATGTAAGAATAGATCAGATCAGTAAGATTATAAGTTACAGATTTAACATTCCCTCTTAACTTGATAATCATACTGAGAGATATCATATCTAGCAACATCAATAAAGATGAACAAGCAAGAATTGATACTTTATATCTATCTGAATCTTCTTAGTATGTGGCATCATAGAACACATGTTACAATGTCATATTACTAAACCTGTTGATATGACAAATAACTGCTCCCTAGTGATAACAATATTGCAAAGAATACAATATACAAGATAAATCTGAAGAATAATTAAGTTCTTCATTTATCCAAGTTGTGATTCATAGATACTAGTATTCCTATATCACAGCATGATCCTGAGTTAAGATCTACTAGAACACAGGATAAACCTCGAAGAATTACAAAATTCTTCCTTTATCCAAATTGTAACTTATAGACATAGCAATGTCTATATCGAAATATGATCCTGAACTCATCTAGATTTTACAATAGAACTCTACTGTTTGGCAAATTATCTAAGAGATTGTCATCTCTCATAATGTCTTTTATACAAGTGTTCATTATCTCAGAGATCGTCACCTCTTAAATAATGAATACAAATGGTGGAGCCCATAACAGTCAATAGCCTGACAAATAAAATTATTTTATTAATAATTTAAAGAATACAAATGGATTACAATTCAACCATACCAAGTCTTCTCCTGAAGTGGTCTATCTTTACTCTAGATAAAGGTTTGGTGAGCGTCTATTGTCTGATCTGCAATGCAAATGTATTCTAATTTTACAAAATTCCTATCTACCATATCTCTTACATAATGGTAAGGAATTTCAATATGCTTGGACCTATCATGAAAAATTGGATTCACCGAAAGCCTAATGGAACTCTGATTATCACAATGAATAATCGTAGGATTCATGGTTTGCCCAAATAATCCCACAAGTAACTTCCTTAGCCAAACTGCTTCTCCAGAGGCCATTGCTGTTGCAATGTATTCAGCTTTTATGGAGCTTTGAGCTACTGAAGACTGCTTTCTACATATCCAAGATATCATCGCTGATCCTAAACTGAAATAGCATCCTAAGTATTCTTCCTATCTTTAACTTTTCCACCCCAATCTAAGTCAGTGAATCCATGTAAATCTAGGCCAACCTTCTCATATTTGAGTCCAAAATTAATAATGCCTTGTAAGTATCTCATAATGTATTTAACTGCAACTAGGTGAATCTCCTTTGGCTCACACATAAACTGGCTTCAGGCATTAACAACATAGAAAATATCATGTCTTGTATTTACTAAGTAGTAAGTACATAAGGGACCCAATCATCTGTCTATAGAGAGTAGAATCTATGGAAGGTGATTTTCCTACTGCTTCTTTAAGTTTATGTAGATTAGTCTCCATTGGAGAAGACAGACTTGCAATTCCACATTCTCAATCTCTTCAAAATGTCTGATGTATACTTCCCTTGATTAAGTATGATATTGTCAAAATTTTGTCGTACTTCCTATCCTAAGAAGTAATGAAGAAGTCCCAAGTCTTTCATCTCGAATTCTCTAATTAGAGCTTTCTTCCATTGATCTATAAGATGATCATCACCTATTATTAGTAAATCATCAACATACAGTATTAGAATTACCATATCATCTTTATCTCTTTTATAATATAAATTTAGATCGGCTTCATTCTTGGAAAATCCTAAGCCGGTGAGATACTTATCAATTCTTTCTTAACAAGCCCTTGGAACTCATTTAAGCCCATAGAGAGCTTTCTTGAGCTTGCAAACAAAAATGTTAGAATTATGAGTTTCAAATCCTTCAGGTTGCTCCAAATATACTTCTTCTGCAATCTTTCCATTTAGGAATGTTGTTTTTACATCCATCTGATGTACTTTCCATCCCTTCGATGCTGCAATTGTTAGAACTGCTCTTACAGAGGTATATCTAGCGACAAGAGCAATTTTCTTCATAATCAATCTTTCCTTTCTGAGAGAATCCTCTGGCTACAAATCTAGCTTTATATTTCTCAATGCTACCGTCAGTAGCATGCTTTATTTTAAATATCCACTTGGAAGAAACCACAGATTTCCCTTTAAGTCTTGGAACAATTTCCCAAACATCATTCTTCACAATAGATTGGTATTCTTCTATCATAGCTTCTTTCCAAGCTGTATGTTTAATAGCATTAGAAGGATTGGTTGGTTCTGTTTTGGATAAATCACTCATGTTTGTTGTATAACTAGAGAATCTTTTAGGTCTTTTTCTTTCTCTGACTGTTCTAAAAGGTGCAGCAAAGTCCTGTGCTTCCTTAACTGTTTTAACGGCCCAAAGTGGTATTTTCTTTGAATTTTGATTTTCTCCTAGATTTAGATTTTGAATTTCATCTTCAATTTCTTCTATGTTCTCCCTCTGGGACTCAAACTCACTATTTCTTTTAGAACTAGGTAAAGGAGAAGGTTCTTCAGAACTTAAGGCTCTTTTGAATGCTAGATCTTCTTCAAAAATTACATCCCTACTAAGTTCAATACTTTTCTATCTAGGTATGAAAATCCTATATGCCTTAGATGTTTCACTATACCCTACAAAAATACCTTTCCTCCCTAAGGGTTCTAACTTGGTTCTCTTTTCTTTTGGAACATGGATATATACGGGACACCCAAAAATACTAAGATGACTTATATTGGGTTTAACTTTAGTAAATACTTCTTCAGGAGTTTTATCTCTAAGGTAAGAGTGAGAGCTTTTGTTTTGAATATAGACAGCAATACAAGAGGCTTCTGTCCAAAGATAATATTCTAGATTTTGACCAAATATCATAGCTCTAGCAGCTTCTATAATCGTTCTATTCTTTCTTTCTGCTACCCCATTTTGTTCTAGAGTATAAGGAACAACGTACTCCCTCTTAATTCCTGTTTCTTTACAAAACCTTTTAAACAAATCTGAGGTGTATTCTCCTCCATTATCAGTTCTAAGAGTTTTAATTTTATGTCCTAATAAGTTTTCAGTTAATGTTTTGAATTCTTTAAATCTCTTTAGGATTTTTTCTGATTCTTTGCACTTTAAGAAGTAAATCCATGTTTTCCTAGAGAAATCATCTATGAACAAAATATAGTACCAAAGTCCTCCAAGAGAAAGATCAGACATAGGTCCACATAAATATGAATGAATTAATTCCAAATCATTATTTGTTTTTCTAGTGCTATCATGAAGTGGACTTTTGGTGTTCTTACTCGGTGCACACCCTTTGCATATGCTTGAGTGGTCTTTATTAAGTTTAGGTAAACCAGTAACCTAGGTTGCATCGGTACCTCCCCCCCCCCTCTAGACCACAAATTGGTTCGATCCAGTTCCAGGTTCAGGTCCAGTTCAAACTTGGTTTCAACCAGGGTCCTTTTTTGCAGGCTTGGTTCGATCTGGTTCGAACCCTGGTGAACCACGTCCAAAAATTCGAACCAAGGTCGAACCCGCGACTACGAACGTGACTTTGACTGTTTTATTTGCAATTTTGGATTTTTTTTGGCATCCATGTAACCTAAAAAGGTGTTATTAATTGGTTTTGTGCCCTCTCATTGTCATTTGATGTTTCTAAATGGGTTATTTTGCCTTGAAGGAGAGCACATAAGATTTTGAGCAAGCATCCAGTTGTGCAAGGAGGAGTTTGAAGATTGATTTGTTGGTGTTCTTCAAGTGTTTGTGCATCATTCATACACATTTGCAAACATGCAATGGCTGGAAAAGGACCAAAAGGTAAGATCTTAATTCCATTTTCTATTGTTTTTGTTTTAGTTTTTCCATTTTTCCATTTCTCTTTCAATCTTCACATGTTCTTCAATCTTTTCCATTATAACAAAATTTGTCATTTTCTTGCATATAGATTATGAACATGTATCTAATTTCTTGCCATAGGGAAAGGAATGTCATCTACCTCTTCATCAATAGGCAACACCGAACAAAGAATGGAACCCAACTCTGATTCTCCTCTATGGAAGTATGTAGACATTATAAAACCCATTCCAGGAGGTGGTGCATTCTGTTGGAGATGTCGAGGATGTGGCGTAGAAAGAAATAGTTCTTATTATTGTGTGGTAGGTCATTTATGTGGTTATACTGGAAGAGGAGTCAAGAATTGCCCTAGCAAAAATGGTGTCCCTATACCAAATCAAATTGTGGTAAAATATATTGAAGAGCATGAGGCAACAGAAGAGAGAGAAGGACACAGGGCAAAAGAACTCAGTAGCAATAAAAGTAAAAGAGCAAAGGGAGTGCAGCCCCCCTCAGATGTTACAGTACAAGACCACCCCTTCTTCAGTACTACAATGGACATTGACACTGAATCTATCCCCATTGTACACAAAAGAAAGGGGCCACTAGAAACTTCTCTTCAAACTAAGGCTTGGGAAATTGCTAAAATTAAGGTGGGAAGATGCTTGTATGCAAATGGGTTGTCTTTTAATGTTGTCCGCTCTCCATTTTGGAAGGACATGGTGAGGGGTGCCAATGAAGCTCCAAAAGGGTATTGTGGCTCCAAGTATGAGATAGTGCACACCACCTTGTTGGATGATGACGTCCAACAAGTTGAAAATCAATTGAAGCTCGTAAGGGACTCATGGGTTGAGACAGAGGTGACAATTGTTTCAGATGGCTAGAAGGATTCTAGGAACCGTCCCTTGATCAATGTCCTTGCAGTGTCCCCTAAAGGGGCAATGTTTCTGAAAGCGGTGGATTGTGAGGGCAAAGTAAAAGATGGGCCATTTATTGCTGATATCCTAATTGAGGCCATTGAACAAGTGGGTGCAAGAAATGTTGTCCAAGTCATAATGGACAACGCAAAGAATTGTAGAGCAGCAGATTTGTTGGTTGAATCACGATATCAACATATCTTTTGGACACCTTGTGCAATCCATTCACTCAATCTTATGCTACAAAAGATTGGGAACCAAATTGAGTGGATCAAAACAATGTATGAAGAGGCTGAGGACATACAAATGTTTTTCACAAACCACCACATGACTCAATTTCTTTTCAGGAACCACTCAAAATTGGAGCTATTGAAGGTAAATGAACTTGAACTCGAGTTAGTAATTTAATTTTTAATATTTGACAATTTCTGATTTTTCATATTTACTTGTGCAATTGCCAATGTGTATACTTTTCTTAGTTTTCTAAAATATGTATCTAATAGTTGTTGTTTTTTGCTCTAATTTATGTCACAGATTGTTGAGACCCATTTTGCATCACATATAATCGTCTTAAGACGACTTGTGCAAGTGAAAGATGCACTTCAAGGTATGGTAATCAGCAACAATTGGGGTGTATGGAAGCAAAAGAACACTGAAAGGGAAAACAAAATAAAGGATAGGCTATTGGTTGAGTCATGGTGGGAACGTGTGGAATATCTTCTTAAGATCACCGAGCCCATTATGAGCATGCTTAGGTACACTGACATGGATAGGCCTTGCCTTGGAGAGATTTATGATGGCATAAACTCAATGATTGAGAAGATTAGGCAAGTTATAAATAAAGAGGAGCAAGATCTACAAGAGACCTTTTCAAACAAGTGCAAAAAATTATTGGTGAAAGATGGAACAAAATGACCACTCCATACATTTGCTTGCCTATGCCTTGACACCCAAATACTATAGCTCACAATATTGTGATCTACCAGGAAGGTTGCCACCATATAAATGAGGAGGAGCAAGATCCGCAAGAGACCTTTTCAAACAAGTGCAAAAAATTATTGGTGAAAGATGGAACAAAATGACCACTCCATACATTTGCTTGCCTATGCCTTGACCCCCAAATACTATAGTTCACAATATTGTGATCTACCAGGAAGTTGCCACCATATAGAGATATGGAAGTGTCTGACAGGTACCAAGCAGTATTTAGAAGAATATTTCCTGATGATGATATAAGAGATGTAATCATGGATGAGTTCATAGAGTTTGTCAATGCTAGAGGTCTAAGTAATGATGCTCTTCGTCATCGGTTCAAGAAGGATGCTCATGCTTGGTGGTACCTCCATGGCCAAAATTTCCAAACATTGCAGCCCCTTGCAATCAAAGTTATATCACAGATAAGTTTTATTTTTAAAAAATTAGCTCACTTTATGTTCAAAAGAATTTTTTTATAAGATTGAATTAATTCTTTTTTAATTGCTTACCCTATGTTGTCTTTATAGGTTGCTAGTTCTTCTGCATCAGAAAGAAATTGGAGCACCTATTCTTTCATCCACTTGGTGAAGCGCAATAGGTTGCAATCAAAAAAAGCAGAGAACCTAGTATTTGTGCATAACAACTTGCGCCTTCTTTCGCACAAGAGTCAAGAATACAAAGAAGGGGAGACAAAGAAGTGAGATGTAGATGCAAAAATTGTGGACTTGGACGCTTCCACTGTTGGGCTTACAATTGATGATTTTGATGACTTTGATGCCAATACCATTGTTGATTCTACAGCTGATCCCATTGGCCTTGGTGCAAGTAATAGCGAAGGCGGAGAAGGAGGAGATGAAGAAGAAGATGAATATGATAAGATGAAGATTGAAGAACTTAGAACTAAAAATTCAGAATTTAATAGATTTTCATTCATTTAGTCACTGTTAAACCCTGAACATGAAACAATGATATTTGAACTTGATATTTTAAATGTTTTGAATCTTTCATCTTTGATGTTGAAGTTGAATCTTGATTGAACTATGTTACTATATGATGGTATGATCACCATGATATGTTATTGTTTATGCTGTTTATGCTGTTTTTGTTGTTTAAATGTGTTTATGCTACTATGCAACATTCTAATTTTAACTCATGCTTCATAAAGATGTATATATTTTTTTTTAATAATTTTTACATGTTTTTGTACTAACAAATCCAAATGAACCCAAACCCCTTTCCAAAATTTTGTCGAACTAGAGAACTGGTTCTTGAACCATGAACTTGGAACCGAACCCAAACCGGCAACTTAGCCAGTAACCATCTTCTCCATAGTTGATAAGGTTTCGAAATTTAGATGCCTTAATCTTTTGTGCCATATTTCATTTATGTCTGCAGCTTCATGAATTAAGGCTTGAATAGGTTGACTAGATTCAGAATTTAATTCATACAAATATCCTGTTCTCTGACCAATCAACTTAGCTTTCTTAATAGAGGAGTTCTTTGCCAAGGTTATTACTTCACCGTCCACAAATGCAACGTTATGCCCATCATCTTCAAGAGCTGTAATTGAGATTAGATTTATTTTTATTTTTGGTACGTAGAGTACACCTTTGAGAAGAAAAGAATTTCCTGCTTTTAGTTTCAAGGTGCAGTTTCCAATTCCTTCCACGGAATGTGTTGAATTATCACCAATGGTAACTTCACCATTAACCTTTTCTGAAATAGAGTCTAGTGCCTCTTTGTATCCTATTATATGTCTAGACCCACTATCAATTACCCATGCTTTACTTGAGATTTCATTTGATAGCGATGAATACAATACAGGATTCTCAGGATCATAGGTATCTTCTTCCCTAGTAACGTTTGTACAGTTTGCTTGTTGTTTAGAATTCTCAGGACAATTAGATCTGAAGTGTCCAAACTTTTCACATTTGAAACACTTTATTTTGGATAGATATTTATTGGATTTTCCATTCTTTTGATTTCTCTTTTTCTTCTTGAAATGCTTCTTCTTACCCTTATAGGAGTTTGTATTAAGAACATGAAGTTCTTCATCTTCTATTTTTCAATCTCTCTCCTTTAATTTTCTAGATTTTTCTTGAAGACAATCCCACTTAAGTCTGTTGAATTCAAGAAGTTTATCTCTGGTACTTATTCCTTGTGCAAAAGTTTCCCATGAATTTGGTAATCCATCTATGGCCATTAGTGTTAATTCTATGTTACTAATAATGGTTCCTATAATTGACAGTTCATCTCTAATGCCGGCAACTCTTAGAAAGTAAGAATTCATTGATTCTCCTTTCTTTATTTGTATGTGATTTAATTGTCTTTTCAGTGCAAGAACTCTAGTTGCATTGTTGACCTCATATGCATGTAGTAATGCATTCATCATATCAAATGATGTTTGATGTTTTGTAAGCATGGGTACAATATCATTTTTTACTCCATCTAATATAAATTGAATGGCTTTCCTATTTCTTTTGCTCCAGATAGATTTATGAGGTTCAACTAGAGGTTGTTTGAATGCTATATCAACAAATTGTTTTACTTCATTTTCTTCAAGAATCATCATGATTCTGAATTTCTAGACATCAAAGTGTTCTTTCCCATCAAACCTATCCTCGAGTTTCATTGTGTATGTCATTGAAAATAGGAGATAGTTGCTAGATATATATCAAGTCTAATTACTAAATTTTGCAGAGCCAAGGTTCGACTACCAGAGCTCTGATACCATGTAAAGTTTCTGCAAATTCTATGATTATATAGACTAGATTTGATCTTCTTTCTCTCCTTGTGACTTGTTGTGTATAACTTCAAAGTATTGCCTTCAATTGAATTAGAAATCTAATTCAAAATTCTATCTTTTAATTCTGCAAATCATAGGTGGGCAGTATTGACTAAGGAGCAGACTATTTTGTATTTTGTGTGCTCTTAGACTTCAACCATACCCATACTAAATAGAGAGACCTAGGGACATGTCCTTTCAAGGGACATGTCCCTTCCAAAACAATCTTTAATCCATCCTAGAAGTCGGCGACTTTACCAAGGAATAATAAGTTTAAAATTAACTTAACAAAAATTGAGTTTACTTAACTCTAAACTAATCCTAAGTGTAGATGCCGATATCCCTACGAGGATAATATAAAGGTATTTGGATTACTCTAAGTCATGTAAGAACAGATCAAACCAGTCTGTAATCAGACCAGAAAGATTATAAGTTACGGATTTAATAGTTTGTGAAATTTAGAAGCAACTCAAACAACTACTATTGCTGAAAATGTCCTCCCAGCTGATTTTTCATTCAGACAGGCATAAGCTTCAATGAGATAGACTTGAAATCGAGCTCTGTTATTAATTGTCATTGTTCTCAGTATTGTCTCTCTTCTCTACTGTCCACTCCTATCAACTGTGTTATTCTAGCCTTGGTATGCATACCCGTTCAAGTTCACCCAATTGTAACAGAAACTTCCTATTGTGCCTTCACTCTCCTTTGTTTTTCTGTAATACAATATCAAAAATCTTAATGGGGAGACCAGTTTAAATTCATTTGTTCAATGTATTTTTCTTCTAGTGAACCGCCTCCTATAGCAGTATAAGAAAAAGGCCTTCATTCAATATAAAACTAAGTGCTGTAGAAAATAATTTACACTATAGACCGGCATTTTGTAAAGTGGGAACAAAGTCAATGATCAAAAGCTTCAAACCAGTTTGAAGACTATTGAACATATTATGTTGATGTACAACAGGTTTCCCCCTTTTTTTGGCACCGGTCTCTTGCTCTGGCTGTGGAACAATCTTAGTCAACACAGTTCAGAATGCTCTCCTAACATTTGTTTCTTCCAACGCTGATGTTTCTAGAAAGGACCAACCTTCCTCTTGGGCAAATTCTTTAACATCCTCTATCTGCACTCATAACTACTCTATATCCGTAAGCTCAGGGAATCTTGCCTAGTTACAATATTCTGTAACGTTGTTTTCAAATTTTTGAATCTCGACTTTTTAGACTTAGCTTTATACGTTTGTACGTGTATATATATGTATATTATCAGTTTTAATGCCCCCTACCTCCGGTTGTTACATTTCATGTGATTATGTAACTCCACTACATCTACAGTTACGTCTAGGCTGGACCCGACACCTCACTGGTTTTAGTTTGAACACATGAAGAATTTGTTACACCTTTGATTCCTCTATTCCATGTGCCGCAACATGACCGTCTATTCCCTCCCTAGTGCTCTCATGCTTCAAACTCATCAAACTCGACCAAGAACATTGAATAAACTTCACCAAATTCTTGGACCGATTCCGGTATTATGATTTTGCTAGCTGAAACCGACTTCCACCAATGCCTATATCTGCACAGAAGGTTTGTTCAGAAGATAAATCTGGTTGTACCCCTTTATTGTTATCCAGAAATGTGACCCGTGTGTGGTTCCATGATAGACAACAATATAACTTCACGGCATCTACAAACCATGTCACTGTAACATTCTACAATTGACGCCATCGGAAACCGTTATACTATGTTGTCACTCCATTCACCGTAAGGACGATTACGATTGTAGACTATCATTGTTATAATGTTTAAAGCCACTAATCCAAACCCTGAAGCTCTTAAACTTCGAATGCCTTGACTGTAGTATCCCGAACCTCATTGAGTCTCTTTAAAAGTGACTCTTCATAATAGTTCCGCCCATAGAACTTCTCATTCCTGGGTTAGATCAATGTGTCTATATCATGGTCAAAATAGCATTCATTTCTACTTACTCCAGCTATTCCAAGACTTTTCTCACGAGAAAACAAACTAGTTGCCCGTTCCCAATGGCTATCTTCATAATCTACTTGTGATGTAACATTGATTAGAGAATTCAAGTTTGCCTTTGTTTGAGACTCCTCGCTATCTTTTTTGAATAATGGTAGAATTGTAGAATGTTCTGTGACATTGTTGTCTAGATTGAAATCATGTTTAAACATGATTTTATAAGTTTCCCTAGAACCCTCGTCACGAGAAATCAGAATAGTTGCTTGTTCCCAAAAGACCCTTTCATCAGATGCTTTAGAAATGATATCTATTGGAGTGATGAAGCTTGTATTCATATCAGGTTCCTTGTAATATTTTCCCTGATACATTGATGTCTGGCCTATGACATTCCTTTCTTGATTCAAATAATCCTCCACATGACATACAAGGCCTATCTTTTCTATGATCTTATATATGTCCCTAAGACCTTCCTTCATGTATTCCTCCTATATTATGACTCACGGATTCTGTGATCTCCTCTTTGTTACTGCATCTAACACTCCCGATATACTTCTCTATAGGCACAGTATTCTTTGTCAGCACCCTTAAGAACAATAAACATTACAGCCCAATCAAGTCGAATATGAACCCTAGCTACCAGTTGTTTAGTAACTGCATAGGAAGTAGCAATAGGGTGCATCTCCCATCTCTTTGTTACTGTATTCACTCTCGTTTCGTTTGCAAAAACCACTATTGAGTTATGCCCAAAATGGTTATGAAAAAATCTTTGCATATTATGCAAATATGCAACACCTGTTTTTAAATGAAACTTCAAAGGCTAGCAGGAAGACCAGCTCTGATACCACTGTAATATCCCGAACCGGATATTTAATAAACTTTTCGTTCAACAATATATTCAGAATTATAGCATTGTAGAGCTTTGATGGCACAATTGAAAAACAGTAGAAATTCCAATAGATATTTGATCAACTTCTTAAATATAATATCCAAACTCAACATAGACAGATATAATACGATGTACATTAAAACCAGCAGATTCTCCACAAGAAAATAATCGTCTTTCTAAGATACTATTCAAGATTTGAATATATGAAGGTATTGTTGGTTCCCAAAACCATAGATTGGAATCCTACGAGCCTTGCCTGCTCGATGCTAGGATATCCAACCGGTTAAGGACAACTTGATGGAATTGATCGATGCAATCCAAATCCCCTGCGCTTCTTGCTTTGCAAAACCAAGGCGGGTGCACCTGATCTTGAACAAAACACTTAAATCCAAGACGCTTATAGAAAATTTATTAGAACATGAGTGTTATGAAAGCTTCCAAAATGGCAAGAACTATCGAAAACTTTAAACTTGAAAATTATGAATTAATAAATAAATGTGATAATGTTTTAAATAAAGAATGAATGCAACAAATGAATATATTAATTTCTCGATGGAAAGAAATGAAACAGTTGCCAGCATATGGATTATGAATCAAGAGTAAAAGACCAATTTTAATTAAATGGGCAATCAGAGTCAATATTATAAGTTAAAACGTTCAACTTTATAAAATTCAATGTACTTAAACTATAAACAATTTTAACAATTCAAATGCGATGGATCAATTATATAAACGCAATTTTAAACTAGTCTAGGATGCACTTTAACTCCTGTGATATGGAGACAAACTAGACATAAATAAATAAAAAATTAAATATTTCACAATATCTATGTTTATCAAGTTTAAAATGCAATAATGACCTAGTCCACTTGTCCAAACATTAAAATATTTATGGAATTTAAAATATAATTATGAAGGGCAACTTAATAATAATTTAAAACTCTAATACAAATAAAAATGGACATGCTTATAGATTGTGCTAGAAATAAAAATTGCACATAGAGACACTCCTTACAGATGATCCATCCAATGCATTTCGATTCCAGAATCACATATAAAAATTTATACTCAATTGATCCAACATCCACTAGCTTAGTTCAAAATCTCATTCCTTCACCAATGAAAGAAAAAATATATCAAAGTGCATATATATGTAACTTTGTTCTAAAATTTTGGGAATTGTCTCTCTTATGTTTTGCATCTCATATTTATAGAGGATCGAAAGGCATCGGTTGCCTTCCCAAACTTTGCACCTCTTCATAAAAAACTAACCAGTATTTAATATTTAATATGATTTTAATTATATTGGAGTATAACCATTGGTTTAATCTTTTCCATGGCTTATAACATTGGATGCCATCTCATTTATTCCCGTGGATGCTTCTCCGTGCAATCTTCTTTCCACTGAACAGCTTCTTTCTCCAGATCATAATCTGTAACATTCCACTTTGTTTTCCACACAATATTCAAATCTGTTAGTGAAATAGGATCGACTATTCTGTAACTTGTAATAGCACTTGTGGATGTTTTATGTGTTTTTCAAGTTACTATTCGAATGAATATATATGAGATATAAAGAGGTATGCCTCTTGAAGAGACATGTCTCTTTAATATATTAACTTACATTAGTTATAGTTATAACACAATTAATATACCCTCAATATATTATAATGATATATATATATATATATATATATATATATATATATAATATTTGTCATATATTATATATCTCATATATATAATATAATTTATCCGACATAATTATAACATTAACACCCCCTCTTAATGAAGAAGGATAAATCACATAGATATTACACCATAGTTAATATTTCAAAAATAATATATTAAGGAAATCTTTGATCAGAAGATTTCTAGAATATGATATCATGTAAGTATTGGCCTATCAGAATATCAACATATGATATTCACCAATTACTATTTGATATCATATTTGGTAACATGAGCATTGGCCTATCGGAATATCAATCAAATGATATTCACCAAATGCTCTAAGTAATGGCCTATTAGAACATCAACTAAATGATATCCACCAAGTACTCAATGTGGTAATGGCCTATCAGAATATCAAGGCAAGATATACACCAAGTACCGAAAATATATCTATACATGCAACTTATAGATAATCAAATTAATGATATCAACCACCTAGTTGTTGATTTATAAGATAAAGCCTTTACATGAAACAATTTCGCAAAAATGAATCATGCTACAAGTTATTGTAAGGACGACACTTTACAACAACTTCTCATGATACAAGTGATAATCATTTAGAAGTCGTCACTTCTTCATGATGTACACAGGGGACAAGCTCATACATGTATGACCTCAAAAAGTTCACATGAAGTCTCCATGAATACTGTCATGTGGTGTTGTCACAATATTCAACATAAAACATATCAAAGAATAAGGTTTCTCCCTCTTAGTTTGATATCAACTTTTTTGACCTCTTAGCACAAGGTTCTCTCCGATGAAGTATCAAACTTCCTTTGAATCTATTATCATCCTTCTAACCTCTTGATAGCAAGTCATGTCATGCTTCCTTAGTTCAATGGGTATCCTGATAGCATAAAGCCTTCCAGCCTACATACATGAGACTTTATCCCATGAATCATAGCTCTTTAGCTATTATGGTTTCTGACTAGTGTTGAATCCATCAACAAGGTCTACTCCTTCTGAACTAATATCATCAAAAGTTTGATTTAAGCAATTTTATTTTTTGCTCCCTCTCTTTCCAAGGTTGCCTCTAACGAACCCTCAGACTCCCTCTCATAATTTCAATCATCAAGGATATTTTCTTCAAGAAACTCACATTATCCATCCTAATCATTAGATGATTCATGAATCCTAAATCACATCTTCTTTGGAGCTACTGTCATAGGATTGAGTCTGCACAATTTTTGGTAGCATGCCTAATGTACCAATCTTCCTTTCCTGCAAGAACATCCTCAGAGACAAAGGAAAAGATCAAGGAAAATAGCTCTTTATAGTAATTATAGAAATACAAAATAAGAGAGAGACTACAATGAGTAGATACATGCAATACCCGAGGATAATAAATACTTATCTATAATAATAATATAAGTTGCTCCAATGAAGGTCCATATGCATCAAATCAAGAAATGCCTCCATGTAATAATTTGTGAAATTTGAGTACATCTTTTCTATTCCCATATAAGGACGGTTCAAATGGGAATAGAAGTTCAAATGGGAATATAACATAGGTTATCATTCCCCGATTATATTATTGAACATATAGGTACGCCAACAAAGTTGCATATATTTGGACACACAACCTATCTCCTTGTAACTCAAGTCACATCAGTATGGCTTTCGCAATGTGTCCCATGCCCATGTATCAAATAATGCTTGTTTACCATCATTTCTTTCTCCATTTCCAAGAAAGAAAATCATTTTCAATATGCACACCATCTAGACACCAACTCTTGCTTATTCACATCTTAGTATGGGCCTTTTAAATATGACTTTATGTTCTCTTATATTTAAAAAATGGGCCCTTCGTGGTGATGATCAAATAAGAAAAAAACCTTCTGATATAATGCACATCTCCCATTTTGATAATGAGTTTTGAGCCTTGCTTTAACCACGCCATGACAGAGGCACTGCAAACCACCGCTTTAGATCCCTGCAAAAGAATGTGATTCCATGGCTCTGATGCTGGATCACAAAAATTGCCACCTCTTTCCTACTGATTCCACTTTCATTTTAATGAGTTGGTCGATATCGTTGTATTCCAGTACTTGCAAGTGATTTTCACCCTCATTAAAGATGGAATAGGAAGTCTTTTCAAAATCATCCCCACCACATCTAAATCTAAACTTATAGGAGGATACTAATGATCATTATTGTTATCCTCCACCAGTACTGTATCCCATTCTATACTTTCATTACTATTGTTATTATTCTCTCCGTCGAGATTATTCTCGGGCATTATGATTGTCTATGAATTCTCTTACTTATGTGCTGAGATTTCGTCAAAGCATTCTTTTTCGATGGGGTTTGGTGGGTGGAGCATAGATTGCTAGCATCATCCAACATTGACTCAAAACTACCGAGCAAACATTGCACCAATCAATCTTCTAGTATTCTTTCTCGACTAGTCATTCCAAGTCGATCATAGACACGTGGTTCCACTGAGCCCCTTCCTTTCCAACACAATATTTTCAAGACAAAACATATTTTGCATCTGATTTTGTGAAGAATAAAGTTATTGACACATTGTATTGCCCATAGGCACAGCTCTTTCAATGGTGGAACACAAAAACATTGAGCAATGATCAAGTCTAATACAAATTTCAATCTTGACTCAAGGCTGAATCATTCGTAGTTCCACTGCGACATTGCACCAATATCCTCAAACCTTGTTTGATTCCTACAAATATTAGATGGATTAACTCAAGAAATAAGTGGCATTCAATGAGATCAAGCATAGGCATCGCCTCAAGATAAACACAATCTATTCAACTGATCCAAGTCATGCCAACTTTGGAACCTCTGCGATCTCTGACATCAGACCCTATAACATTGGTAATATATACAAAACATTTGGTGATTCCACTGACATCCATTGCAATATTCAATGTTACATGTTATCATTTATTTGTTGGTGATCTCCAATATCTTTACTACCTACAAAGCCTGGCATATTGCAACTTGTTGAATTTAGCACAGAGACATTGGCTCCCTTAGGCAATGTGCAACTTCCTGTAACGAGCAACATTCCCTCTGAGTAGGCTTTTCAGATTGTTACAATTTCACTCAAGACCCTCCTCGATGAGTTGTGCAGAGTTAGGGCGATTTCAACCAAGTTGCAGTGACGCAACTTGTGCCTTACTTCAAAAATGACAAAGCAATATCCTGAGACTATATAACATCAAAGAATTGTAGATAATATCTCCACGCATTGTATTCCTCTCTTGTTCCTGCTCGATACCATTATGGATGTCAAATGATCCCTAAGATTGAACGTGCTCTGATGCCATGTTAGTGAAATAGGATCGACTATTCTGTAACTTGTAATAGCACTTGTGGATGTTTTATGTGTTTTTCAAGTTACTATTCGAATGAATATATATGAGATATAAAGAGGTATGCCTCTTGAAGAGACATGTCTCTTTAATATATTAACTTACATTAGTTATAGTTATAACACAATTAATATACCCTCAATATATTATAATGATATATATATATATAATAAGATAATTATTCTATATATAATATTTCTCATATATTATATATCTCATATAATATATAATATATATTATAATATCTCATATATATATATATATATATATATATATATATATATATATATATATATATCTCATATATGTAATATATGACAAGAGAAGATTTGTCATATATTATGTCTCATATATATAATATAATTTATCCGACATAATTATAACATTAACAAAATCATATACAGTTTAAAGCTGCCATGGTTAGGACTTGGAATGGGTAGTGTAACTGATGTCTGAAAAAAAAAATATCATGCCCTCTTCTCAAGCATATTTTATCAAACTTGGGTGATTTTCCATCGGACCAAAGGCAGTGAAATTTGGTACAGAATAAAAATGCCAACATTGGCGTGAATACCCAATCCATCTTCAAACATCATGATGATAGGTATCCTTCAGAATAGTGGGTCCCTGTCCTTGCTTCTCCCGCAGTGACTCCAATGCATGGAGCTTTCATATGAATTCGAACTGTCAACTCCTACATCCAAACATACAACTGCCAAAAATATACAGAGCACTATAAGTAGAATATATTGGTAATGATTGATGAGAGATAGTACAAAAAATAAAATCCCATGGAGAATGCCGAAGACATCATGCATCCTTCTTTGCCATTATTCAAAGACGACAATCTTCTTCTAGAATTATCGTGCTCTATCAATTCTCGTGGTCCTCATATATACTGCCGCTAGTTGCCTCTTCTCAGATTTTAAGTCTCCTCTGTCAACATATGATGCGCTCCGTGTTGGTCACCATGCCTGTTAGGGAATAGACTTTGCAAAACTAAAACATTAAAATTTTATCTCCAGGCCCCGTGACGTGTTGGTGACTCCTGAATGCTTGTAAATCTGGATTTGCACTTGGAGGAGTAGAAGAAATGACAGAAGGCACATTAGATCCAAAAGTATTTAATGTTGGAGCAAACACTTCTTCAGTAAGAATATCATTTTTAGGTGTGGCAGGTACATTGGAAGTACAGAACTTGAAACTTTCTAAAGGTGAATCATTAAGAGGTGAGACAAGGGCATTTGGCACTTTAACATCTTCCTCAGGATTACAGCTTTCAAGTGCAAATGATAAAATTTTGAAGCTTCCTTGTTGATTTAATTGCTTGGAATTGGGGGAGCCTGATTGAGCCACCTCGGTCAGAGGATTTGTATAAGCTTCAGAGACTTTAATAATTTCAAAACCATCATCTACTAGACCTTCTGGTGTTAACTGTTTATTCTCTCCTGGATGTTTAACATCAGTAAAGTTATATTTTTAAGTGGCAAAATGCCCTGAATTGCTTGTTTTATCTTCTTTCTCTCTAGAATCGTGATCCTGTACAGAATCCTTTTCATGGTATTTTATTTCTGCTACCTTGGAGGAGTCTGATTTCATAACTTGAGGATTTCCTTGAATCTGTAATCCAAAATTGTTTTTATTTATACTTGAAGCATGGCCATCTGTACTTTTTATGGACATAGGATTCTAAACACCATTATCCATATTAATTTCTCCTCTGCTAGGGGGGGCTTTCTTTCCTACCTCTTTATTCAAATCTGGATGATGCTCTTGGGAACCCTCTGTTGTATCTGTTGATTGTCTGCTTTTTCTTGCTACAACTGACTTTTTCTTCAAATCAGAGTTATCTAGAGGAGTTGAACTTGACAAGGTCCCATTGGTTTTACAGTCACCAGCTTCTGAGACTCATGTCTGTTCTGGAATCTGCACATCAAGCCATATTCTCTAGTCCTTGGTAATGTGTTCATGGGACTTGAGTTCATACTTATTAAGGACTCCAAACATTACTGTTATTCATTCCACAGTGTATATACATGCTGCTACTTCAATATATTCATACTGTAGCTATTCGCATCAATGCATAACATCATATTGTTGGATGTGCTCTCTTGGTTCTTGCGAATTGTTGTGGCAGATGGCGATGAATTTTAGTACCTTCTTGGGCCTACACTAAGTCAAAAGGTTCGAATTCAAATTCAAGTTCAGCAACCATAAAATTCGGACAAAGTTCGACAAGAGTATAAATTCGGAAAAAAAGTTCGACATTAAATTTGCCATAATATATATATATATATATAAGTAAAATAACAAAATATTTGAACTTTGTTAAATAGGTTTAAAATCATTATAAAAAGATTGACACATTTATAAAATATAAATTATGCTTGAATTATATGATTAATTATTGAATAATATAATCTAATATATATAGAATAAATGAGCAAAATATTTTATTATTGTTAAATAGTTTTAAATTCATTTCAAAAACATTGACACATTTAAAAAATATAAAATATATTTAAGTTTATGATTGAATTTTTATTAATATAAAACTAAGTTGCCGGTTCGCGGTTCGGTTCCGGGTTCGGGTTCGAGAACCGATTCGCTGGTTCGACAAAATTTTGAAAAGGGGTTTGGGTTCGTTTGGGTTCGTTAGTACAAAAACATGTAAAAAAAAAATTATTTTTTTTAAATATATATATATATATATATATATACATCTTTACGAAGCTTGAGTTAGAATTAGAATGTAGCATAGTAGCATAAACACATTTGAACAACAAAAAACTTTAAAACAGCATAAACAATATAGTAGCAAACCACAGCGATCATTGGAACCCCTAGCGACTAGATCTCTTCCCTTTCATTTAAAAAATTCATAACTGTATCTGATTAGTTTATGCAGATCAACAGTAAGTTTTAATAAAAATTTCTTCTTTTCATAAATTTATTTACCAAACTCTTATTATGATTAACATAATCGATTGAACGTGGTTAAAAACTAATTAGATCTAGCTTGCAGAAGGTAAATCCCTTTGACCAGCTGAATATTCTTCAATCTCTTTGGGCACAATCTCCCAAGCACTGATCAACAACAGTAAACTGGAAAAAGACCATTCATGGAGGCCTCTGGCTAACACAGTCTGACGTCCCAGATTCAATATTCTTTAATACACTTTTTAATATACCTAGAGGAGAAATAATCAGCCAAACAGTGATAGACAATGTGGTAAGTAGCTGCCCCACCTGACCATATTCATGTGACCGTAACTTTCTTCTGCAGGGCAACATTTCCCAATAAAACGTTGTTTATTGTTTAGTGTTTGAAAAATTCATATTGCTACTCAAATAGGCCCTAAAATTCCTCGAAATTGGTCATGGTGGTAGCCACATGTTGAGCATCTTCTCGTGTGGGTGTCTCAAATTTAGTAGCATTTTGATTCAAATAGTAAGTGTTTTACAGCTAGGGATTACTCAACACTAAAAAACTGTGGCATTGTAATGCCTACCAACCCAGACCCAAGATGTATCAACATAAATTAAATTAAAACATGCTGTAATGTGAAAAATTTATATGTGGTTCTCCTGGGTTCGAACCCTGGTCCGAAATTTTATATGTGGTTCTCTTGGGTTCGAACCCTGGTTCGAACCAGATCGAACCAGGCCTCCAAAAACGAACCCAGGTCGAACCGGACCAGAACCACGAACCGGTTCGAACCGGTACGTGGTCCGGAGGGGGGTGGAGGTACCCGTGCAACTTAGATATAAAACATAAAATTATAACAATTTAACATTCTAATTTTGTTTAAACAAAACTAAATACCAAAAATCAAAAACTATATGAGGATATTAAAGTTTAAATAAATCGCAAACACTGAGAAAACCTAAAACAATAATAATAATGCCTAACTACTGTTGGCCAACATAAAGTTTGTCTAGCATCGCATTCGGAAAACGTGAGGAGCAAAAAAACTGAATCGTGTGACATGATGGAAAGGAATAAGTGTTGGTTCTCAGCTTCTATTATGCCTCCCATGAGTTTTTACAGTGAAGTCAAGAGCTTCCAGATGCAGCTACATGTAGAAGCAGATGAACTTCACAGAGCAATGAAGATAGTAGTTGGTAGGCTCCGGTTAAATAACACGTTCACTGTTGCCTCTCGACTGCGGTACATGATAGCTTCAATTAGGGTAGCCAATGGTGAAAAGGAGAGACCCCGAGCAGCATTGTATAGAAAAAGTGCAGTCAAAAACCTTTAACAATGGTATTTCAAACCCCTAAAATCTGTTATAAATTTTTTGCCTTGATGAAAAAGCCCATCCTCATTTCCATACAAACAAAGTTGAATTTTAACGAATTTAATGGAAACTTTTGAAGTTCGCCCAAATTTGAATTTCATGCATGGAATGCAGCGAACTCTGTGACACAGGAAATAACAATGTTTCTCCCTAATAGTCAATAGATTTCATCAATTTACAACTGCAGCAATATTATTTCTGACCTTAAGTTACCAAACCAGACTGCGATCAATTTGTAGTGTTTAGAAGTACAAACAACAATCTTTAATTATAGATACCAGTCCACAATCTGTATTGCAGTACTCCAAATAGCACAAAGGAAACCTTGGCACCACTGTTGAATGGTAGTTTAGTCAACAGCTCCAGCTGCCAATGAAGGAACATACCCAGGTCTGATGTGAATTGCAGAAGATTCAATTTTTATTTTCTTCCACATTATTCATACACAGCACAGAGATAACTTTTGGATCAGCCAACAGGAATTAATACACCACCTCATTGCTAACAGCAACATGAAGAAAATATAAAAGGCCTCCACACCAAAGCTGATTATGTCTCATTGCATGAAGAAACTTTTGTTATCAATCTACACCAATAAAAAAAACTCAATCCCACACGAAGTAGTAAAACTTCTAAATCACAAAGAAAGGATATGAAATAACCCACTCTAGAGCTCTCCTAAAATCCTATCATGGATAGAAGCGAAGAAAAAATGTCAAATCTTAAAGAACTCTGAAACAATTTTAAGATATCTACAGCCAATACCAGCCAAAGTATATTTTTCATTATTGTAGCTAGTCTTCATCAAGAGGAATTTCATCCTCAAGAAGACTCTGATGGACCAAGTCCGAATCTTCCTAACCACATAGGGTTTTTCTCAAAGAGAAATATAAGAAATAATAAGCTCAACATACCAACTGAGCTCTCCACACTGCTTTGGAGAACTTTAAAAAAATTTGCCTTTAGAACCACTCGAAAAATTTGGAAGGTT
This sequence comes from Cupressus sempervirens, assembly GCA_028749045.1. Lineage (NCBI taxonomy): Eukaryota > Viridiplantae > Streptophyta > Pinopsida > Cupressales > Cupressaceae > Cupressus > Cupressus sempervirens. The sequence goes on along the minus strand of CM053793.1, from coordinate 423,677,750 downwards.
GCACAGGGATGGGGGTAGTTGGGTACTTTAGGTACAGGTACAGGTAGTTTTCAAAATAGGGGACAGGGGTACTTGGGCACATCAAGTTATTTTAATATGACTTAACATTTCATATAAAATCTGAAAAATATGAGGCATGACAATGAGTTTTCAAACCAAGAACAGTGATAAAGTTTGCAGATGTAATATATTGTTTTCAGTTTCAGATTTGCAATACGTTTGTAATAATAATATGTGCTAGATATTAGATGCATAACAGAGATGGCAAACTTTAAACATGAACAAGAAGACCATAAATCATATACAACATATTGCAAATGATAAACTTCTGCCTTGAATAGTGATTACTTATTTTATCAGTGTTTAGAGTTAATCAATATTTTATCAAAGTTTCAAACTGATTACATATTGAATTAAGCTTGATAAACAGCAAGCTGATATCAAATAAAAGTCAGAAATCTTAATCAAGGTCTTTAGCTGTGATGCTCTCCCTAAGTATCGGGTACTTGGGTACGTGTACCAGTACCTGATATGTGTCCCAGGGGTATGGGTATGATTTTCCAAGCAACTATGTTAATTTGTAATGTCTTACAACTCTATAAAAGTAATTTTAATTTACTTTTTAAACACTGCCAACACATAACATCACTTGAAGTGTCTCAACATTTAAGACTTTTTGTTCTTTTCCCAATGAGCTATAACAGTAAGATGCCCAACCAATTATTTGAACTAAGATAACTATTGTAGTGAAATCGATAATAGTTAAACAATATACCCAATTAGAGACAATGGTTGAAATGCATTGGAACTGAAATTTGGCTATGTAGGAGCGACCTCATTAGGATTCTTGTTATGTGTATCCATGATTTAAAAAAAATTAATCTCCTTTCTGATGAGCTACAACACTGAGGTGCTTTTTAAATTATTTTATACAAATTAAGAAACCTTAGGAAACTAAATGAAGTAATCCAAATAATACACCTGAGTTGTGGAAACCATAAAAAAGCATTAAAATGAAAAATCTAAAGGCATTGGAGCAATACCATGATACAAAAAGAAAGTTGGGGCTGCTCTCTAAAATGTTAAGATTATAGCTACAGTCGGATTGATTTAATCTTAACATACAATGTTCATATAATATATTATGTATATAATATTATAATTATACTATATATATAGTGATTTATATTGAAAATATATTAACTAATGATGATTAATCATAGAGACATGTCTCCTAATGAAACATGTCTCCTACTCTTATATTTATAAGAGATTGGGATCTACATTCGGAACACACCTTGTAATGATCTAGTCTTAATATGATCAAAATGAATTAAATCTTGACTTGAGATATTTTGTCAAACAGTTGGAATGTAACCTTGGTATTAAGCTCTGATACCACTGTAATGATCTTTGCTGGAATTGCCACAATATTTTAGATTTTCTACCTAGAGGAATTTCAACAAACAGTTGATGTGCAACCCAAATATCAATTACTGTTGCCACTGTAACCTTACTGTGCTGACTACTAACAGACTTTCAAGAAATACTCAGATCCCAATGGCAAGAAAAATAACTGAACGCCGCTGTAATATTCTCTACCCGAATAAATCAGATATTGACTACTTTGACTGGTGGAAATTCAGAACTTATCTAGTGACATTTTTACAAAAAGTTTGCATGTAAACCCAGGAATGAAATTTCTGTTTTCACAGTGATTTTTAAGCTACGATTGTTATTACAATATTGGTGAAACAACAACCAGCAAACAATATGTAAACTTCCAGATAAGCTATACAATGGCGGCACGTGGATAACAATACTGATATATTGATATGTAACTTCTACATAAAATGTTGATAGAAAAACCAAACTGAAATACAAGTACTCCTGAGATACTTCTTATTTATCAAAAATAACAGTTCTAGAATGCTGAATAAATTATAATGGAAGAAACCTGGAGGAGTATGCAGTCCCGAAATGCTGTCACTGCAGTTTGCACTTAACTCTTGCTTCCTGCTAATTACCCAATCACTGTTATCACTTCTTCAGATGGTTACCTGAGTACTCTCAGACCCCTCATACCTACTCGCACCATAGAGGATGCAAACCATGGAACAGGCTCACAGCTTGAGGGTACTACGTCTACAATGTGCTGTGAGAAGAACTCGATGCTGCTTATAACACATGCTCACTCCTTCCCTTATTTGTGTTCCATTCTCACTTCCAACTTGCCACCGGACTTGAAGCTGAGTTGATCACGTTGTGGACTGTTAGACTACCACACATTTTGGCATCCAATGCTGAGGTATTACTACACTCGGCAGTATAGATTTACTATCCTCCTCTTGTTTACCTTCCAACTACCTACACTTGCTACTTGTAACTACCAACTGGACGTACCTTGAATTTCTAATACGCCTAGTTATTATGAAGGGTTCAATCTTCCCATAAATCCAATGAATCACTTCCACTCCCAATTCTGAAAGCATATTGTGAGTGCCAGGTTTACATCCAGCCTCACCAATTTCCTCAAGGGGTTTCGTCCTTGGGAAATATCCAATCACATTCAAGCAACTGATTAGGATTTGAACAACAACAAATATTCATTGTGTCAATCCCAATGTAGCTCCACACTTTTATAACCTCAATATGAGGGAAGACACAAACAACTAGGCAATTTTGGATTAAAAGCCAATTTCATCTTTTAGTCACTTAAGTTACTTTATAACTTTATAACATTAAAATATTTAAATAAATCACTTAAGTCACTTGAACTCTAATATCTCTTGAAATACTTGGCTGATTGCCATGCCATTTGGAATAGGAATCTCTCATAAATCCCCATGTGACCAAATACACTTTCTTAAAATAGAAAGGGTCCATCTCTATTACCCCTAACTTACTATACATAGTAAATATGGCAAATGGAGTCCAAATGACATCGAACAAAAGCAAAATCCATAAATCACTGAATGTTGGAGATGAATCAATACCTATAAGACCCTCTAACTATCCTCAATAGCCTATGAGGATCCAATATTAGGCTAATCCCTAAAATTCTGATGCCGGTAGCCAATGGGGACATTACACACCTATAACAATGGCAGTGTAAATACATTTGAAGAAAACGATCCATGAATTTCAACATCATATCAGAGTCAAACTGTGAATGTAAGTTGGAACTTATGTCAACAAGTTTTGATCAATCAAGGTGCAGATTATGTAATGATGACTGGTGGAGATGTGGCTGCAAAAGAAATAAGAATTGCTTTCGTGCTTGGAGAAACAATGCACTGTTCACAAGGGGCTCTAGACTTTGTATTTCTCAACCACATCTGCAACTATAACTATTGACAATTAAGTTTAATTTCTACCTCTTAATTTAATATTAGTCATATTTGATGCTTGTATAACTCCAACAAATGTGAACTTTGTTAATAGATGGAACGATGTATTATTTTGGTGCCCTTATAGCTGACAATGTGCCTTCCGTTGACGTATATAGTATTCACGTTCCTCAAAGAGAAAATACTTTATTATACTCCTAGGACGAATAAGATATAGTAACACGAGCAAGGACTCTCTTTCGGTTTCAACACTTGTCGAACTTACAAATCACTCACATAAGTTTAACCTAATATGACACTTCACCGATGTTGAGTTTTTGATAATTTGCAATCAAGTTGATTTGAAGAGACTAGACAATCATTACAGAAGCACAAATCATAGGGTCTTCTATGGTATTGATCATCTCTATTACTGTAGACAAGTGTTCTGGGAATAAGACATTGCATCAGAATGTGGGAGAATTATTCTAATCGCTAATGCCTTCTAGATAGCATAATGACTCAATTCTGAGTAGTATTATTGCTAGAGACTTACATGATTGATCTATTCATATAAAATGTTCATTGCAAATCTATAGAATCTGACTGCCTAGATCTGTAGGTTGGACATCAGTTGCATTGGAATTGTTTGAAGTGCAGAGGAAGCCAAGTTTGTGGAACCCCACTCATGAGGTCCCAAAGAATTGTGATAGGCCAGACAAGTTTGCTACGACAATGGTGAACCACATATGCGGACCCTATGTCACAGAGTTTGCCGCATTCCATGCATGAAATTCGAATTTGGGTGAACTTCAAAAGTTTCCATTAAATTTGTTAAAATTTGACTTGTGTTCGTACGGAAATGAGGACGAGCTTTTTCATCAAGGCAAAAAATTTATAACAGATTTTAGGGGTTTGAAATACCATTGTTAAAGTTTTTTGACTTCTATACAATGTTTCTCGGGGTCTCTCCTTTTCACCATTGGCTACCCTAGTTGAAGTGATCATGTACCACAATCAAAAGGCAACAATGAATGCATTATTTAACCAAGGCCCACCAACTACTATCTTCATCACTTTGTGAAGATCATCTGCTTCTGGATGTAGCTGCGTCTAGAAGCTCTCGACTTCACTATAAAAACTCATGAGAAGCATAATAGAAGCTGAGAACCAACACTTATTCCTTTCCATCATGTCGCATGATTCAATCTTTTTGCTCCTCACCTTTTCCAAATGCGATGCCAAATAGAATTTATGTGGGCCAACAGTCGTTAGGCATTATTATTATTGTTTTAGGTTTTCTCAGTGTTAGCGATTTATTTTAAGTTAAATATTCTCATAGAGTTTTTCGTTTTTGGTATTTTGTTTTGTTTTTAAAAAACTAGAACATTAAATTATTATAATTTTATGTTTTATATTAAATTATATAAATAAAAATTTAATCATAAACTTAAATATATTTTATATTTTATTTTATAAATATGTCATTGTTTTTGTAATGAATTTAAAACTATTTAACAATGAAAAACTATTTTGCTCATTTATTCTATATATATTAGATTATATTATTCAATAATTAATCATATAATTTTAGCATAATTTATATTTTATAAATGTGTCAATCTTTTTATAATGATTTTAAACCTATTTAACAAAGTTCAAATATTTTGTTATTTTACTTGTATATATATAATGGCAAATTTAATGTCGAAGCTTTTTCCGAATTTGTACTCTTGTCGAACTTTGTCCGAATTTTATGGTTGTCGAACTCGAATTCAAAATCGAACCTTGTGACTTAGGTTATTTCTATTTATTTGCAAATGCACATCACATTTGTTCAATCAATTTTAATGCTTTTTTTCATTTTTAAGAAATCTGCTTGCATTTTAATCAATTCCATTTTATTACACTTCCAAATCATCAACAAAAAGGAGTTTACATGACCTGAAAGATAATATTATTAGTCAATGAATCTATACCAACTACTTGACATAATTCCTGAACAACAAAATCGAGGAAAAGGTGCAAAAAAATAGTAGTAAATAGGGTAGACCACTACAGTGGTACCAAAGAAAGTGTACAGTGCTATCCTTAAGGGTTCAATGAGAAAGATAAAGACTTATGAAGAGAGCCTTCTAGATGGCCAGATAGAATTGAAGAAAAGTTGTCTAAATTATACTAGATTTGTCGAAATATGGCAAGAGTTCAAAAGAATTTCATGAGCATCCTAAGTGGTTCAGGTATCTCTTTTCAAAGAAAATAGAAGCAAATGAAAAAGTTGCTTCCGGTGGAAGAGCGGTTATTCAGACTCATAAGGACTCTAAGATTGAGCTTCAAGGTGATTCTTTTGTCAAGCATGTAGCTACTATGGATGAAATGGAGCATGAAAGAAAGTTCACAACAACAGGTTTGGAACAACTTTCAGATTTATCCAATAATTCTGCTAAAATTATTAATTTCCATAGAATTTCTAGTAATGAGTTTACTTATGTTCTTTCAGACGAAAGGTTTGGTGACTTCAGAACAGCTATTGGCAACGGAGTTTGGGATGATTTGGACCGACAATTTATTACTTAAAATAATAATGGAGAGGCACATGTTCTTTGGAACATTGTTAGAGTCACTGGACAGGTCAAAAAGCTCTAATTTTAGTATTTGTCATAGCAGCAGTTCACTCTCCTCGCATGAACTTGACTGGAAGAAAGAATTTGTGGTGATTGGCAGTATCCCATTAGTCTAGATGGGTGATAATATGACATATGAAAACCCATCTTTGAGTTGGATGATGGAACAACTCCTGGTTGAAGCACTAAAATTGGTGGAAATCATAAGATATGGGATCAGAACACTTAGAATCTAAGTTGGACTATGGTTTGAAATATCCCAAACCAGATATCTACTCGATTTTTCCCAAAATATGTTCAAAACTAAACATATGCAGTAGTATTACAAAACACAATAGAAACCAGCAGAAACTCCAACAAATATTGTCATTCATTCTCAAAATGATACTTAGGATTCAAGCATATAAAAATGCATTACAGACCCACAATATAAAACAAGAAAAACTCTCATAAAGCTTCTTAAAACATTATTGCATTATACAACAGCAATACAATAACCAGTACTCGAAATCCAATCTTAAACAAAGAATTTACAATCAGATTAAAACACTCAGAGAAGAACCTATAAGCACATACAAGACACCTAAAATGACGTCTCTGCAGACAATGGCTTTGCCGATACGAGAGGCTACGTCCTCACACTGGCTGAAAGCTAAAGCTTTCTGATTACTCTTCTAAGAGAGAAACTAAAATCTGATAATAAATCAAACATATCCAGCAATGAGCCTCTCTCCCTTTTAATACACAAACTGAGACTCTTCGACTCCCCTCTAGCTTTCATCTTATTCCCCTGTGACTCTTCAACTTCCCTCTCGCTTTTCCTCTTATTCCTCCTTGACCTTTAGCCCCCCCTTTTTAATATTAAATTGCTCCATTTTATTCAAGCTCTCATAGATAAATTTTGATATTAAAAGGCTCTGAAAATCCTCTAATGTCCCAAAAAGGGACATTACAAATCTCCCCTCCTCAAAATTGCTTGTCCTCAAGAAATTAATACCAAGATTCCATATAAATCTGTAGGTAGCTTTGTAGCCCGATCTAAGAACAAGTCCTGCCATACTGCGAAGCAAGATGCCGAACTACAATCCATCCATCAACCAGATCCCTGGATCCCAAATAGTGATGGCATAAACAGTTGATATAATGAGATAAACAGTTGATATGATGGCATAAACAGTTGCATTAATCTATAATTATTCTTTATTTGAAACATTATCACATTTATATAGTCATTTACTTTTATATTTTAATTCATAATTTGCAGGATAAAAGCTTTTTATAATTCTTGCCATTTTGAAAAGCTTTTATTGCATTCACATTCTAATTTATCTGCTATAAGCATCTTGGATTTAAGGTTGTTGTCCAGGTTCAGGTACACTCGCCTTGATTTTGCAAAGTCGGAAGCACAAGGGATTTCGATCGCATCGATCAATCCCGTTAAGTTGGCCTTAACCGGTTGGATATCCCAGTATCAAGCAAGCAAGGCTCGTAGGATTCCAATTTACGGTTTTGGGAACCAATAGATTGGCGACTCTACTGGGGAAAGTCACAAGTAAGCTTTGCACACTTACTCTATCAGACCAGTGTAGAGTTTCATTTAAGCACGATTTGTGGTAAGTTTTCAGATTGTGTATTTTGTAAGCATTTGACCAAATTGTAAATATACTATTAAGTTTACTTTAAGCATTTTTTATTTGCTGTTTTGTAATTTTCAGATTATATAAATTAGTTTTCTTCAACATTTAAGCATAAATACATAAGATTCTTCTTGAAAGCTGAAAAATCTGATTGTGTCCAAATTTCTCAAGCTGAAACTTTTTATAATCCATATAAAAGCAACTAAACTTTCAGTTTTATTGTTATTTTCAGAAGATCATTCTCAAGTTATTATTGGCATTAACTTTGTTGGATGAACAACTAAACATTTATTTCTTTCTATTTTTAAAAGAAAGTGGCGACTCTATTGTGTTTCATTGACATATTTTATTGGAGAGCATTTGTTTTCTTTTGAGGTGTATGTGGAGAAGGAGATCAATAAATCCCCGACCTAAAAGACTTGAGCAGTGAACTTTAGAGAAAAAACCAAGAAAGAAGAAAGTTAAAAATCCAAAGTCAAAGATTTTTTACACAGGACATAGAAACTTTCAGGAAAGGACCAACAAACAACCCAAAATGTGTGAATCAAGTCATAACAGTCCTGAAAATGATGAAGAAAATTGTAATCCATTTTTTCACATTCCTAGGGTTGATGAAGAGCCAGAATGCGAGATAACTCGTATTGAGGATGACAAAGAACAAGAACAAATAATGCAATGGGATATGATAATTAAAAAGATGGCTGAAACAACAAATGGTAATAGTGCAATATTGGCCAAAACGCTAAAAATGCAGTCGGATGATATTCTTGAAAAAATAGGGATATCAAAGGATCTTCTTGCCTCCTCATCTAGAAAAGCATGTAGTGAAGATAAATCAGATAGGTGGAGGGAAGAAAGGCCCAATCAAATACAAAATGAAGTGAATACACCACCAAAGTACAATCCACCTCATAGAAAGAATCTGGAAACACAATTTGCTACTAGTCATGTTAATCCCTTATATGAGAACAAAAGGGATAGGAATCAAAATAATAATTTTAACAGACATTTCCACAATAATCAACGGGCTCGGAATAATGGGCAACATACCGGAGGAGTTCCGTAAAATAATGGAAAATAATTAGACAACCCTCTGGTTTGAATCAAAATACCCAAGGTAATATGGTGCAAAATCAAGGCATTAGAAACCAAGCAATAAGGCAGCCTATGGCAATCGAAAGATATAGACAACTTGCTTTCAATGGGATTAGAGGATATCCAAATCCGATATCAAATGACTAAAGGAATGCTATTCCAAAGTTTTCAAGAAGCGGAACAAAATCTGCTGAGCGACATGTGATTAATCTGAAAAATTTTATTGAAGATTTTGAGGAAGAGCCATTTTCCAATCCATTTTATGATCAATATTCGCATTTAAAATGTGAAAATGAGATGGAATCAAATGTACATAATAAGGAGGACATGTTGGAAGTTAGTCCCAAAAAAATTTCAAATATCTCAATTGATCAAATTCTTGACAAAACAGAACTAATAATGTTTGAATGCGGGTTATGTTCAAAATCTTCTTGTGAAGAGAATTGTTCAGAATATGGGGCAGATTGTGTGCAAAAGGAAAATCAAACAAAGGTGACTTGTCCTAATGAAAGTATGACTGATTACATACATGCGAACCTTCCATTCAGCAAGGATCACAACACAATTAATGACTTCTCAACAGTAAAACAAAAGTCAGATATCAAGGATTGCATTCATGGAGAAGAGGCAGTAGGTATTACTCATAAGAATGATGCATTTGTACAAGTATGAAATATGAGCTGCATACCTGTGGTAATATTTGTTAACAATATGCTTAAGGAGATGTTTTTAAGTTTTTATCATAATTCTTTTAAGGATTTTTCTTCTCTATATACTAATCAAACCAATAAAGCAAGAGATCAGATTTTTGGATTAAATGATGATGAAATTTATTTCCTCTCAAATGATTCTATTGCTAAGGCAAGTATAAGTTCTAATCTTGAACAGGAGATATGTCATGTGATGATAGTTTTTTATTTTCTAACGGGTCAGACTTTATTAAGGAACAACATGATGCATTTACTTCAGCAAAGTTCAGAATGTTACATGATCAGAATCAGGTGTTCGACAGAGCAAAGAATCAATGTTTACTTTTTTGGAGGGCCTGGGGCCACCCAATTTCACCTTGCATCATGCTAAGCATGGGTGCTCAGTCTCCTCCTCCAAAGATAGCTGGAATCTCATTATGCCAAGGGGTATATGTCCCTAACAAGAGCCACTGATGGAGCCCAAAAATTTTGTGCCTCCATTTGTGAGATTATGCTTAAGATTCAAAATGGAATGGGTCCTTTATTATGTCTTGGTGAAGCAACAATGTGCAAAGAAAGCAAGTTATTAGTGTCAGACGCTGAAGTTCCAGATCAACCATTGAATATGAGCATTATATTTGGAAAATACAGCAGAGACAATTATTTCACTATTCTGATAGTTTCAAGCAAATTATGATCGTTCATTTTGATTCTTCAAATAACAAAATATTCAATGATTTTTATTTAGTAGTGGCAGAGATCCATGAAATGAAATATAAATAGCAACCATGAAAAGCCAACATATCATTTAGTTAACTGAGGAAATGGATCAATACAAAACATAAGGGCAAGTATGCACAAACGGGAATATGTGGTTATGAAGGTAGCAAGTTTTCAAAACCATGAACTTCATTATTTTTGAATCTGCAGATTACAGTCACACCGTATTGGGCATAACACAGATTGAAGGAGATAATGGATGACAAAGCTCTGTATTTTGGAGAGGCAACAGTAATAATACTGAAGACTAGCAATCTACAGCAAATGCAATTTACTCCTACGATTACATTAAAAGGATAGTTTGAACCTATCTCCATAAGGGACTGCTATGAAGGATGAAATTATATATGCATATACAAAATCCATATGCTGGCAATTGTTTCATTTCTTTCCTTTGAGGAATTAATGTATTCATCTGTTGCATTAATCTATAATTATTCTTTATTTGAAACATTATCACATTTATACAATCATTTACTTTTATGTTTTAATTCATAATTTGCAGGATAAAAGCTTTTTATAATTCTTGTCGTTTTGAAAAGCTTTTGTTGCATTCACATTCTAATTTATCTGCTATAAGCATCTTGGATTTAAGGTTGTTATCCAGGATCAGGTACACCCGCCTCAGTTTTGCAGAGTCGAAAGCACAGGGGATTTCAATCGCATCGATCAATCCCGTTAAGTTGGCCTTAGTCAGTTGGATATCCTAGGATCGAGTAGGCAAGGCTCGTAGGATTCCAATTTACGGTTTTGGGAACCAACACATCATTTTGCAATGTCATCTTGGTATGTTCCTCTAATTTTATGCCATGGGCATCAGAAATATATGGTTCATCATACAAAGATTCCATCCTGGTAATACCTCGTGTGCAACCGACCTCGCCAACTTGCTTCTCAAAGCTAACCTCTAAATCCCCAATGTAGAAACCAGCACCCTGTGTAACATCTTCTACGTGATCCCGCGAAAGTTGTAAATCAATAGTAGTTGACTGCTCTTCTTTTTCAAGACCCTCTATTAGATGATTCTGGTCTACTGTAAATTCTTCATACACATTTTTGCACTAGTCTTTTGCGAGGAGATCTTGAGCTAATTCAAAATACTTCCTTTTTCCCATTTCGGTCTTATTTTGGAGTTTTGGATGGAAATCCATGAAATCGCTGAAAGCTAATTCTTTATGAATCTTTGGAGGGAGTTTTTTGTAATCCACATACATATCAAGTACCTTTTTTTTGTAATACCATTTCTGGTTTTCAATTTGCTGAATACTTGACATGATGGGTGAAGCATCTCCATTCTTTTCCCAAATATTCTCCAATTTTAAGGAAGTTGCTTTCTTTTCTAGTTTTGTTGTAGGGTGTCGCATTTTCTCTATATTGCATGTCTCACGCTGAATTAAAAAATAATTTGTTATCTTCAAAAACCCACTCAACTTCAAAGGTCAAGATGACATGGATTTATTATCATTTACAGCATTAGGTTCTATTTGATTTTGAATTTCCTCCATACTTGAGGTAGTAAGCCACCGAGCTATACTTGCTACTTGAGAGTTGTAAAACGACCTCCCCGATTTTCCAAATTTACAGTGGCATTGGGTTGAGTGCCTACAATCATATTGAAGTCCTGCCAGCATTTGCCTATGACTTGCTGAAGGATGGTCTCCTTCTCTTAAAACAGTTTCAACTTCCATTTTAAATTTTGTAATACATGGAGGTAAATTGAAGTTGCACAACAATGCAATTTGAATGGCAGTATTCTATTTGTCACCAGTAACCATCCAAAAGTTTATCCCTGCCTTTCTGAGTGTCTCAATTGTATCTAGAACATCATCTTGTAGACAATCTTCAATAGTTGTAGCACCAAGTAGTATAAGATCATGCTCTACCTATTGGCAAACCACTACCTTCCACTCTTTCTCAACCAGAGCACTGTTTGCTTCCTTGCAAATAATCGACCAACCCTTGTATTCATCTTCCTTCAACTCACACCAAGCTAGACATAGTGTCCTTAAGCCCAAATGTGAGTAATGGTCCACTGCTTCCAATAAAGGTCTGGCTTGTTGCTCACTTGAAATACAGCCAAAGATTGCTTCATCTACACCTTTGGATAAAGTCATTATTTTTCTACTCAGACAATCTCTAACAATCATTGACATGTGCTTTCTATCAAAAGTGAACTCCAATATATCCAATATCTCATATTTCAATATCAAACCATTAAACTGATATCAAGCAAATTTCATATTCTCTTAAGGACCATATGAGCAGCCGCATTCACTAGTACCTCCTCATCCTGTGATTGTGATTTATAACTCACAGTACCATTAGCACTTCTATGAGGCACAACTATTTTGCAAATTGCCATAACTGTCAGAAATTTCACAACATCAAGCACCTTGTTTACGACAGCTTGAGCTAACTTAGAGTCTTTTAGAGCATCACCACTTTCATTTCCATAGCAAATGCCATTGATGCAGCATCTCCTAAACACCATCATATTTTCAATGTCCCTGTTTTATCGGTCAAAATGTATTCCACCCATGACACAATACCATTTTCACCCACATTTCATAGTTGATTCCACCGACCATGCCCATTAAAAGCCCGCTCACATTCTTTAGCTTCCGAAAGTTGTGATGTCATTTCTACAAGTGTACTAGAAGAGGCATTCAACATGCTTTCAAGAAATTCAATTCTCGCATTCCTTGAATTTGGAGGCATGCTGAGTGTAGCAGGACTGACTGGGCTTCCGTTTTTCCAATGTTAAGGCAAATGACCCTTTTGTATTATTTCATCTTCCTGCTTTAGTTTGGAGAGTTCTTTTGCGATTGCAGCTCTTTTTTCAATTTGTTTTGTATACTCTCTACAAACCTCATGAACATGAACTATAACTTCCAACTCATGTTCTAAGCATCTTTACATGACTTTATCATTACTCTGAATAACAAAAGCATTTCCATTTGCATGGCCCAAATTTTCATGAGGTGACATTGTACAGCCTTCCAACAACTCTTTCAGCCTTTTGGTAGCCATCAAAGCTTCTTCAGTTTTCCGCTAGAGAACCAACTTTTGTCGTTGATTCAAAGCTTGAAGTTTATGTATCTCATATTCATTTCTTCTCCCTTCCTTGCGAAGCTGTAAGCATCTTTGATAACGTCTACACCCTAATTACAGTCTTGAATCACTTCCAGGTCTTAATGCATGCACGACATGTTGCATCATTCTCCGTATTATTCTCTTGCTGAGTCCAGACATTATAATGAATAAATGTAGTCATATGCTCATGCCACGTTCTTGACTACCACCAGATATTTGCCGTTACAAATTCGAAGGTGTTAAAGTCTTTACTTGCTAAGGTCGGGAGCGATAGTAATTACGGCAGCCTGACACCTAGGCAGTCATTTCTATCTTGGTCATGCTTACTAAGGCACTTCATCACAACAAAGATTCTTGATGGGGCCCCGAAGATGTAAAAATAGCTCACAATCAGGGTAAATTTTCAGAAGAGGAAACAATAAACTCTCCCATGCTTCCCGACTCTTCTCGACTATCCTGGGGTCTCCTCTAACTTAACGCCTTATTCATATGACGAATTCGCAAAAGTAAAGTTGTTTCACCACAATAGAATGCCGATGTTGGCGTTCAGTTGCACTGTGATATTCAGACTTACCACAACAAAGAAAGGAATGCTTGCTTCAGACTATATTTATCTTATATAAAGCGAACCAAATTTCTTATCTCAGAACCATATCCATTTGCTAGATAGAATATCCTTTCATGAGATATCAATTTTGCTTCGAGTAATAGTCAATAAATGCTTCAGCTTCATCAATAATTTATCGATGAAAGTCATAGCAAATATGTTGAGTATTGGGCAGGTGTTTGAGTAGTTTTCCGACAGCAGTTGAGTGAATATCATGTCATTGTATAACACTGAATGGTATGGCTTAACCTGTACAAACATTCCTATAACCACTGCCCGACTATGATGCATGGCCAATTGAACTGCTAGTGTTTGCTCTCGATGTAAGTGGCCCGAGCTTCTAGTAGGCCCTATATGTGTTTCACTTCCTATGAGTCTGGAGAGTTGAGAATAGTTTGCCACAACATTATTCAACTATAGTGTTGAAGATGGTAGCTGCGATAGAGATCTTTATCTCTGGAAATATGAACGTTATTACTGTTATTGCTACATTCAACTGAAAAGAAGACTTATGTTTAATTGTAATATTAAATGTAAATGACATGTGTCATTAACATGCATTGAGGCATGAATATTCGATGAGTTGTAATTAATTATGGGAGTTATGGGAATCTCAAGAGACTTTCGATTATCATGTGAAAAGTCTCTCCTATTGTTATATATTTGCATCAAGCAAAGGATATTGTACACTTGAACTTTTCATTATCAATAAAGATATATTTTTGTTGTGTGACTGGGTTTTTCCCTTCATTCTTGAAGGGTTATCCCAAGATACTTCTGGTGTTCTTTATTTCAGTTTTCTCTCTTTTTTTATTGCTGGTTATCTTTATGGATTTTTGGGCTCTAGTTTTAACATGGTATCAGAGCCTAGGTTTTAGATATTCAATCTTTTGGTCTCTTCTTCAGTGCATGAAAAATGAAAAATTCAAGACAGTTTGTCTGTGGTGTATTGTTAATCACAAAAATTAAGCTCAGTGATTTGAATCATTTTTGAAAGATTTACTCATGCTCTGATTACATTCTGTGTAAAGTCAGAGGCAATCATCTGAAACATGATAGTTTCTAGTGAATCAAATGATAATATGGCGAATTCAAAAGCTATGGATGATGGGAACAACCATTTTTTTAAAAGATGCAAATCTCAATAGCTTCTTATTTCGCGTTCGGCTCGAAGATGGTCATTTGGTGAGTTTGTTTCTTTACCTCTTATGTCGGCTCACTTCATTTTTGAGATGGCTGACTGTATTTCTCAACATCATTCACATTCTAGCATAATGTCAGGTGTATTTTTTTTTTAATCATTTATGGCGGCCACGCTGAGGTTTCGCTCTTATGTCTTCCGTCTTGTTCTGTGGCAAGTTTTTTTTTATGCTCATCTGTTTTACTTATTCCATCAGTTTTATTTGCTTCACCACCCACATAGGTTTTTATTTATCTTCATTTTATTTATTTATTTATTTATTTATTTATTTAATTATTTATTTTTCTGTTTTGGATTGTTGGTTTTCCTTCCACACCTCTGTCGTCGTCCAATATTTATTGTGCCTTGAGTCATGTTCTTCAATTTATAACTGATGTTTATTTTAGGTTCGGTTTTCTTCGATTCTATTGGACTATTTTGTTATGTTTTATTAGGCCTTTTCATTTAGTATCGTTTTCGTTTGATATGCAGTGACATCAATCTTAATCTCCAGTTTTACCATTACTGCATGTATTCACTTTGCAATTGATAAGCTTCCTTTAGATATATGGCATCTGGAAAAATGGCTTATTTGTTTTCTTCCTTTCCATTGATAAATTTATTAACAACCACTTTGTTAAGGCAAAATTTTGCCTAGTCTGCACCGAAATATGTAAGAAGGTTCTAAGTTTGCTCCATAAAGAGTAATTATTACAAGAAATGTGTTCTTATGTGACTGTGTGCACCAGCACTTGGTTTTTTTTACATTTCTCAAACTAGGAGCAATGTATGTATATTCCCATTCTAAGGAATCTGAACTAAGGTTGGAGTCTCGAGAATATCTATTTGCTAGGGTAGTAATCTGAAACAGTTTGAGACCAAATCATAATAGAGGACAAAAGAAAGGGTTTAGATTAGTACCTGGCCGACGCTAGCATTTCTCAAATTGGGTTTCATTTCTGAAGACCTCAACCGGATGATGTCGTGCTTGCCAAATCTGTTGTGGTGGCATAATTTAATGGTGCGGCCTTTTTGTTTTGGAAAATCGCATCACTCAGATTTGATGATGATAATCTTAGATAGGCGTGTTGTGTAACATCTGCGAACTGCTTGGATCAGTTGTGATTTATGTGAATGATTATTCTTGTGTTCCTAGAGCACTAGCTCTAATATATATTGAGCAGCTTATCATTCATCTGTTCTAGCATCTCACATTGACCATGGGCTTGTAGTGGAAATTCCTATCTTGTCTCTGTGAAGCTTCTAGTCATGCATGGATCGATTCTGTTGGAAATGGGTCATGCACGATGAGACCAGCTCTGCTACAGATATAACACTGAGAGGGAGCTTATGTTTTTCTTAAGGAGAATTTAAGATTCTTGCTAGAAGAGAGTTTCAGATGTGATTGCATTCTTCAGCTACAAAGTGGGACTTTATTGTGAAATAGTATTGCATGGAATTGAAGAGATAAGTATTATTGTTATGTTGATATCATATTCTTATAATTATATGGATGCTATGAGATTTATAGGCATTATTCTGAATCTCTTTGTTTATGTGTGATTATTGAGATTAGACCACAAAGAGATGAGTATTTATGGTTATTGCTAGAAATAGAGTATGCTATTGTTTGGTATCTTTGACTGATTAATCTTTTATATCTCATTGTTGCAGCTGCAACAAGAAAGGCAATAGGTTGCTTTGGGAGCTTTTAGCTTCAGAGGGAGGCTTCATAATTAAAAGGGGGTGCTTTTGAAATTCCCTTCATTCTCATGTATGCTTGTGATGCTTATGGTAATTGTGAAATTTGAGCATTAAATGGAACTAATTCTTATCCTGTTATTTTTATTCTTCTGTGAATAAACAAAATTGTAAGATCAGCTATGATAACTCTTTCACTATGCGATAGTGAACGTCATATTGAGAGAGTCCATGATGTCATCACGTTGAGAGAGTCCATGAACATCATGTTGAGAGAGTCCATGATGTCACATGCTAAGAGATTTTGTGATGGGAGTCGGACGTCATGTTGAGAGATTCCATGACAGTTCATGTTGAGAGAGATCGTGATTAAAGGCTTAGCTGTGAGTCTTAGAAATGTTTCATGTTGAGTGATTCCATGAACGTGATTAATTGTTACAAATGTTTCATGTTGAGTGATTCCATGAATGTGATTAATTGTTACAGGGTTTCATGTTGAGTGATTCCATGAATGTGATTAATTGTTACAAATGTTTCATGTTGAGTGATTCCATGAATGTAATTAATTGTTATAGGGTTTTCATGTTGAGTGATTCCATGAATATGATTAATTGTTACAAGGTTTCATTGTTACAGGTTTTCATGAATCTTATAGGAGATATGGAATGAGATTTTATCATTAGCATTTTGGTTGCAGTCTTGTGTGCTAAAGATCTCTTTCTGGCTAAGAGGGAGTGTTGAAGATGGTAGCTGCGATAGAGATCTTTACCTCAAGAAATATGACGTTATTATCATTATTGCTATGTTCAGCTGAACAGGACACCTATTCATGTTGAATCACTACTCATGAAACATGGGTCAATAAGTTTGACTCAAAAATCACACAGTTAAATCCTGATAGCAATATCACAATTTGACTTGCTGTGGAAATTATCTCCTACTTATCAAAGGACACCTATATTTAATTGTAATATTAAATGGAAATGACGTGTTATTAACATGCATTGAGGCATGAATATTCGATGAGTTGTAATTAATTATGGGAGTTATGGGAATCTCAAGAGACCTTCGGTTATCATATGAAGAGTCTCTCCTATTGTTATATATTTGCATCAAGCAAAGGATATTGTACAATTGAATTTTTCATTATCAATAAAGATATATTTCTATTGTGTGGCTAGGTTTTTCCCTTCATTCTCGAAGGGTTTTCCCAGGATATTTCTGGTGTTCTTTATTTCAGCTTTCTCTCTTTTCTTATTATTGGTTATCTTTATGGATTTTTGGGCTCTAGTCTTAACATAAAGTATTCAGACTTCTCCAAACAGTAAACAATTTCTCCATCCTCGGGAATAAAAAAAGGTTACTGGCAGCAAAGTTTACTCTAGGATAATGTCAACTCCAAGTTTGAAGCCCATTAACAATATTAAAATGTAAGCCCAAAACTCAGATGGAGTTTTATAAAACAAAATTTGATAAGGTCCACCAAGCTTTTCTTAATGAATCAAGGCCCTCAAAGTTCAGAGAGCAATATTCAATGAAAAACTCAGACAATGAATATATTAATACTTAAACTTAGTAAGATTCCTCCCAGACAACACAAGAACTTGTTCTGATGAGCTAATCTGAAAATCTACCTCTACTAAAACTCTGGTATGAAAATATTTTATTGAGCAATTCAGACCCTTCTGGATGGCAAGATACACAGCTCTGATACCACTGATATATCCCAAACCGGATATCTACTCGATTTTTCCCAAAATATGTTCAAAACTAAACATATGCAGTAGTATTACAAAACACAATAGAATCCAGCAAAAACTCCAACAAATATTAAGTCGTTCTTTCTCAAAATGATACTTAGGATTCAAGCATATAAAAATGCATTACTGTTTACCGTACAGGTAAAGAAGTCAACACATACAGACAATAATAGCAAAATAGCAGAATTATATTCGTAATAGTAGATGAATGATGATTTACAATGATCCCGGATAGGATATAAATACTACCGCCGAACCTTCCCGAAGGAATCCGTCGGCCACAATTATTTTATCCACTACAAACTATTTACTGCCGGACCGTCGGCTACAGAAACACCGCCAGACCGTCGGCTACAGAAACACCGCTGGATCGTCGGCTACAAAATACCGCCGGACCGTTGGCTACAGAAACACTGCCGGACCGTCGGCTACAAAATACCGCCGGAACCATCTAATCGGCTAACACCATCCCCCCCAAAAAAAACAGTCGTCTCCTGACGACTCAAAATTATGAGACAACTTACAAACTACAGAAAATCTAGAGAGAAGGGGGCATCCCAAAAGTGTGGTGCTAGCGACGTAACTCATACACCTGTTCTGTCCTGATCCGGAGATCTGTTTGGATCTGAGAGTTGACTTCAACAGCCTCCTTGAGAAGAAGTGCCGCGTCCATGGCCTGCGTCCTGGCTAACTGCATCTCGTGCTCAGCCGCATCCTTATCTCGAACCGCTGCCTCTGTACTTTTCTTAGCCAAGTCCTTCTCCTGCACCACGGCTGCCAAATCTGCCAGTAATGCTGCCCGCTCTGTGGCCCAAGCTGCCTGCTGGGCGGCCAAGTCAGTGGCTAGTTTCTGTCTAGCCTCAATCTCAGCTACCAATGATCGCTCTGCTGCAACCCTGTTCGCCTCCGCACGCTGACGACCGTAGTAAACATCTTTGTACAGTCCCACAACCTCATGTGCCAACTTCATCATAGGAGTGTCCATGGGTCCCAATTCCGGCTCCGTGGCCCAATCGGCCAGTATCTCAGCTGTCTCCGTTGCCGGCCAGCCCCTGTCTATAAAGCAAGTCTCGAACCGCCGAGGACAAATCCCACGGATATATGCTCTGATCAAGTGCCACTCCCTCCGTCGAGTCAGGGCCTGAATTGCCACATCGTGGCCCTTCTTCAATGCAGACTTCATAGTCCTGAGGTAATCCTGGCACCTGTCCTCGTCTGACCCATAGTCTTCCTTGGCGAAGGCCTCCAATGACCATTCTGCATCACTGTTTCCCTCCTCGTCAGTGGGAGCCATGCCCACATCCGGTGCCGCCGTCTGTGTTGTTGGCGCAATCATGGCATGTGGCATTCCCTCCTCCTAAATCTGAGGCTAGTGTTCTGCTGGCCATGTTTCTGAACGCCTAGGAGATTGAATGGAGGGACCCCGCTTCGTCGGAGTGAGTCGGAACTGCTGCCTCAGAAACTCACTAGCTCTATCCATCACCTCTGGTTGGTCGACCCGCACAAGCTCCATGTTCATCTCCGGTACGGGCTGGGCTGACTCGGCCTCTACTAAAAAAGATGATGAAACGGTGACCACTGCATCACAATCAATGACCTCCAACCGAACCTGCGGCTCATACTGTGGTAGTGGTGACTGTGCGACATCCGTTGGTGCAACTGGAATCACCTTCGGTACAGCCGTCAGCAATGGCTCGGCAATTATCCGTGGGACGGCATCCGTCACTGTCTGTGGAACCACCTCCGTCACTGTCCGTGGGACATCTGCCTCCGCTGGAGGAGTCATAAGAACCGGGGCATGGCGCTGACCAAAGGCCGGAATGACTGTTGAAGAGATAGTCAAGTGCGCTGAAGTTGACAGCTGAGGTGGGGAAAAGAATGTGGGCCTACCACCTGCTGTCTCACCGTCAACTTCAACCGATGTGCTCTCCTCTTCTCCAGATTCAGCCCCGTCACTCGTCAAAGTGCCCTCTCGTCCCCTATCTGTCTCTCCGGAAGGGGCCAATTCGCGGAGTACTTTCTTGTGACTTGCTACTGACCCTCCTGTATCTAAGTGTCGCCAGTAGAATATGGGAGGCTCCCCGTCTGCCAACTTGCCCCTTGGAGGAGCCTCAAAGCCATCCATAAGAATCTGGCTAGCTGCAGCCTCTAGGAACAACCCAATGGCATGGTGTGGCATAAAGAATGTTCGGTGCTGAAGCGTCATGAATTCCTCCATCCTATCGGCAAGTACTGAGGCCCAATCATATACCACTCCTTGCATGATACCATTCATGAACACAATCTGCGGCAATGCGATATCTGAGGCTCGGGTGGCACCTGTCAACCTGCTCTTGATGACGTCCATAATACAACGCCAATGACCTTCTCGAATAAAGTCTCTGCGAAGCCCTCTGCACATTGTCCCCTGAACTACTGTCTCCCTCTCTACGGGTGTGAGATCTCTGCATACGAGAGCTATCCAATGCTCCTTCCGTTCTTGTGACAGTTTATGATTCTTGATTTCCACTTTTTTTCCGCTGGGGCCAGGGATGCCGAAAACTCTAGTGAAATCCCTTGGTTTAAAAGATACTGACATCTGCTGTTCCTTGTACCAGAAAGTACTTGTTCTGGTCCGGGTGCTATATGTTTTTATCATCGTGCGCAATACTGATTCAAACAACCGGATGGAAAAAGTGGGAAGCTGAATAGCCCAATGTACTTGTGCCCGTTGCAAAATCTGTTTCATTTGGTCTGCCTCGGGGGTCTCCTGCCACCACTTCCGGCATTCACTTCCACTAAGACTCTCAAACTGTACAGTGAGATAGGTAAGTTCCTCCTTGGTTTTCCGTTTCTTACTACTGAGACCGGAGGGGCCTGCAACTCGAATTCCCGACGCCAAAACTCTTGAATTCTTCTCCATATTAGCTACCAGCTGACTCTTCCACTGCTTCCGCTTGCTTGCCGATTCCATGGGAAGGTGGCCTCTTATTTGCTATTTCTTGCGGAAGGTTACTTGTCCAATATCCTCGGGCCGGAAAAAAGAGAAATAAGTTCAACAGTGTATTTATAGTATCCGGCCAGGAATCCCGTCTGGAGGAGAATGTGGGTTTTACAATTTTATTGCTGTTGCACCAAATCTCTGTGCGTTGTCACAAAACCATCTGCACAAGAAGCAATCATACCTTACAATCTTAATGCCGCTATTGCTGACTCGTATTAGCAGGAGCCCGTGAGCAGAACGATGTTGAATCACTGGCTTGCCTTCTGTGGAACAGCTACGGCAAGTATCTTAGCGCAAGCAGGCGGTCACAGCCATGGCCATCTCGTTCACCAACCTCGTCTTAGGATTTGCAAGAAACCGTAGTATGTTTATACACGCAACGGAAGCCAGGTCGGGGTCAGAATTAATGTCAACTCCACTCAGGAAATACGGGTTCTTCAGCGGCACTTCACAGAGCAGAAACCTTTGTCGTTTGCATTACAACTCTGCTGCGAGCATTTGTGATTCGAGCATTTTGGGGGAACGAGTTTCACACGAGATGTTCTTCTCCGGCTGCTGCGAACCAGAGCACTTGTCTTTGCAATGCTCCGTCAAGTGCAGGCCCAAGGTGTCTGTTAGGGAAAGAAATCGCATGAATGCTTTCACGGGCTTTATCCTCCGCGAGAGTCTCTTGGCCGCGGACCCACGGGACTTTAAGTGCCCACGGACAGGCAGTTGCCCGCGGGACTTTCTCACCCGCGGACAGACTCTGCCCGCAGGGTCCTCTTTCCACCCGCGGACAGACTCTGCCCGCGGGACTTTTTTCACCCGCGGACAGACTCTGCCCGCGAGGTTCCTTTTTCTTTTTTTCTTTTTTTTTCAATTTTTTTTTTTTCCTCTTTTTTTTCAATTTTTTTTTTGTTTTTTTTTGTTTTTTTTTTCTTCCTCCTAAAAGAAATCAAATAACAAAGGTACCTCCATTTTGCCTCCAGGCGTCGCCATTCTGCAATGACGACGGAGTCAGCTAGCCATCTTGTGACAGCGACGGAGTCTTCCTGGCACCATATATTTTGAATTTGGATCTGTTGACTGCCGGAGGTACTTTCTGCCCATCCAAAGTTGATAATCTGATCGCTCCATTGTCGCCGACCTTCCGAATTTGATATGGTCCAACCCATCTGCCCTTGAACTTTTCCACTTTGATTTCATTCTGACCGTCGTACGCCTTACGTTTGTTCTATGCCACCCCCGTCGCCCACTGTGCCTGTGGTCGTCGCGCAACTGGATTATTTCTTTGCTGTCGGTGCCCTTCCACTAATCTTACGCTGCAGTGTAACCTTTTCTTTCCGCGCGGTCTATTCACCATGTACCGAACAGTGGGATCTTTCATTTTTCTGTGTTCAAACTGTATGTTCTTCCCCTCAGCTTCAGCCTTGGCAACTTTTCCTTCTTCCGCTTCCCTGCATTCCTCCGGACATTCGTTTTCCTCCTTTTTCTCATCTTCGTCGACCATTAACATATTGCAGCTCGAAAAGAGTTCGTAGTCTTCTATCTGCCAGTGGTAAAGGCCATTCACCGAGTTCAGGTCGTCGTCATTCAATCCTCCGTCAAGTCTCAATACTCCTCCTTCATCCGGTTCCATTCTCCTCTTTCCTTCGTCATCACTTTTGCCTTCACTGTCAGAATCTGACAATGCTGCCTCCTCGCCAACCATTTGCGTGTGCAGGTCAATTATGAATCTTTTGCCTCCGCGCTCCATTGATAGGGTATTGCGTTTCCAATCATGTTTTACTTTTGCTTGCACCAACCAATCCCTTCCCAGAATAGCATCATAGCCTTTTCTTTTTAATGGAATGACCACAAAATCCAATAAAAATGGTTGCGTACCAATTGTTACCGGTTGCGCTTTCAGAATTCCCAACGGTTTGATTCCATGTTGGTCTGCCGTGAGCAACTGAAATGCAGGTGGCCACCGCGTCGGCTTTCCCAACTTCTTCCAAGTATCCTCTGGCAACACATTCACGCCGGACCCTCCGTCAACAATTGTCTTTGTCAAAACATTTCCCAAAATCCCCATCTCGACGACCGCTAGATGCCGTCCGGAGGTGAGCGCCAGCAGCATCGGGTCTGTTGCCGTCACTTCCCTACTGTCCCTTCCTGTGTCCTCCGTTGCTTTCGGAAACGGTGTATGATTCAGAATGGCCGTCCGTAACTGGGGCATTGTGAGAAGGAGGTCACTTATCTTTATCGGTATCTCCATTTGTAAGATCTGTCGTACAATGTTTTGTTCTGCGAAGGTCTTTGCCAAGGTGTCGGTGATGTCCTTCAACTGAGATGTCCCCACAGACGATGCCTTTGCAATGTCCGCCTGCGCTTCCCCCACTTTTCTCTTTTCCTCCGCTTGCCTCCGTGTAATTGCCAGAACCTCCTCTACATCCGTGCCAACAGTGATCAAGTTTACTCCAGCCTTTGGACACTTGGAATCTTCGTGATCGCCGGGTCCGCACCATCTGCATAATAATTTCGGTGTGTTTGCCGTTGTACAATCCCGCGCAAAATGACCCCACAAATTACATGCCCGGCATTGAACGATCGGCCGTCCATTTGCATCATATTGGGTTCAACTTCAGCTTCCATTATTGTTATTGGTTGCATTGTTGTTATTTTGCCCTCTGCTATTATTCCTGTATCCTCCAGATGTAGCACCGGCGGTATTCGTGTTTCCGCTACTACCCGACGGGGAAGCCTCCTGTGTGAGAAACACCTGCGGAGGTCCTCTTGTCTTCATGTTAAAGGGACAGTCCTTTGTCGAATGGCCCATGATCTGACAAATGTCACAGAATTGGTTCTTCGGACACGATCCCTTAGTATGACCGTCGGTCTTACATTTCGTGCACCACAGTTCACTACCTTTTGGCTCCTTCTGCATGTTTTTAAACTCCTTCATCATTCGAACCATATCCTTCTATAAAGCACGAACCTTTTTGCTACTACCTTCGTCGTCACTGCTATCATCTGCGGCAGGCTCGTCGTCATCAGAATCAGAGGAGCTAGTTTTCTTCTTCTTTGTCTTCTGTTCACTTCAAGGTCCAGTGCTCTATTATAAGCATCCACATATGATGACGGTGGTACAATTTTAATTTTCCTCCGCAGCTGTGAGCGTAGGCCATCCACAAACCAACTTTTCTGTAATCTGTCCGCCGGCTTGCTTTCCATTTTGTTTATTAAGTCTTTTAATCTCCTGGCATAGACACGGACAGTTTCGTGCTTCCCCTGCTTGGTATTGAAAATTTCCGCTACAATTTCATTATCATCCCGCAAAAGTTTAAATTCTGCCAAGAACTCCTTTTTAATGTTATCCCATGTATCCAACTTCTGCGGATCCATATCCAAAAACCAATCAATCGCGACACCCCGTAGGGTTGTCGGAAATTGCCTGGCCCATTCGTCAGCATCTGTGATTCCATTTGCCTGCCAGATCGTCTCACATGTCTTACAATGTCGGAGGGGGTCAGCTGTACCATCGCCTTCAAATTTCGGTAATTTTTCTTTGGGTCCCGCCATAACTCTGGAGGTCTGCACTCCTACAGTGGTCGGCACTCCCACACCGGCAGTTTGGACTCCCACACCGACAGTCTGTACTCCCACACCGGCGGACTAGTCTCCCACACCGGAGGTTTGCACTCCCACACCGGCGGTCTGCACTCCTACACCGGAGGTGTCGACAGCTGCGAACCTTGGTGAAGACGGAGGATCCTCCGAAATTGTTTCCCGCGGAAGTCTATCTTGGACGAAGAGGTCACTCCACGCTCGTGCTCCATCGGCACTGCGAGCCGTGCAAGTTGATGCTCTCCCGTCTGAATTTTCTTCCCTCGACGAACACAAATTCAAGAACTCCTCCCGTGCTTCTTCCACCAATTCCACCCGCTGCCGAGTCTCCTCCAACAATTCCTCCGCACTTCGGTTTCCGTCGGCAATCTTCTGAAATCTTCGTCGGCGTTCGGCTTGCTGTGCTAGAATTAAATTCTCTTGCGCAATACGGATTCCATCTTTTCCCTTCGCCTTATTCCGATCCTTGTTAAGCTGATTTGGCATTAATCTTCATTCCTCCCACCTTCCAGATTCATAAGGCAACGGCGCCAAATGTTTACCGTACAGGTAAAGAAGTCAACACATACAGACAATAATAGCAAAATAGCAGAATTATATTCGCAATAGTAGATGAATGATGATTTACAATGATCCCGGACGGGATATAAATACTACCGCCGAACCTTCCCGAAGGAATCCGTCGGCCACAATTATTTTATCCGCTACAAACTATTTACCGCCGGACCGTTGGCTACAGAAACACCGTCGGACCGTCGGCTACAAAATACCGCCGGACCGTTGGCTACAAAAACACCGCCGGACCGTCGGCTACAAAATACCACCGGAACCATCCAGTCGGCTAACAATTACAAACCCACAATATAAAAAGCAGAAAAACTCTCATAAAGCTCCTTAAAACAACATTATTACATTATACAATAGCAATACAATAACCAGTACTCAAAATCCAATCTTAAACACAGAATTTACAATCAGAGAACCTGTAAACGCATACGAGACACCTGAAATGACATCTCCATGAACAATGGATTTGCATCCATTGTTTGTCGGTACGAGGGTCTCCGTCCTCACACTAGTTGAAAGTTGAAGCTTCCCAATTACTCTCCCTACAATGTAATGTTCCCGAACGGTTTCCATAATGTTCCCGAAAGTTTCGGAGATGGTCTCGATCAGTTTCGGTAATGTTCCCGAAAGTTTCGAAGATTTCCCGAACGGTTTCGACAATGTTCCCGAAGGTTTTGGAGATATTCCCAAAAGGTTTCTACTCTGATACCACTGTAATGTTCCCAAACGGTTTCGATAATGTTCCCAAAGGTTTCGAAGATGCTCCTGAATGGTTTCAGTAATGTTCTCGAAAGTTTCAGAGATTTCCCGAACGGTTCCAGTAATGTTTCTGAAGGTTTCAGAGATGCTCCCGAAAGGTTCCCGCTTTGATACCACTATAATGTTCCAATCCCTGTACTCAAATGTGTGAGCCTCAGGATACCAATTTCTTTAGTGTCAGTTGATCAGGGAATGTGTACAATAGGGGAGTGAGCAACTGAAGGTCTGAAAGGTCGTACAGAGGGTACAAGTCTGAGGCCGTACAGTGGGAGAGACTTGTTCTACGTGACCACAAGTAACTACAGATGCTGGACGTACAGTATCTAGTGTAGGTTTGTAAGGTGACAAGGTGTCCGAATGAGTGAGGTCATATGGTGTATAAGAAGGTTGTACGGTAGGTGTATGAAGGTCATAAGGTAAGCTTGCAAATAGTACAAAAGTTGCATTGAATGTTGCAAGTCGCAGATGGGGTATGGATGGAAAATGGGTTCAATTATGCACCATAAACTACTATCCCGAATTTATCAGACAAAGGTAAACAAGAATGGAGATTTAAAAACAAATAACCTTCAATTAATATTTGCTAAAAGATGGTGCTCCGATTTGCCAAATCGGAGCGAAGTATTACATGCAACAACGGAATAGGGTGAGGGTTGAATCCCACCGAAACTACATGAGCCAAATAGGGAAGATCTTTCACTTCCGAAATGGCGAACAATCCAAAACTCCAACAGGAATTCGCAGTACAAAAGAAATAATCCAAAATGCATACCTAACAACTACCTACATGTCATGCTTAATATACCCATCGAGTAAATCTTCCGAGGGTGTACAAAGATAGCCGACAGCCACACCTACCTATGGAAACAATTAAATTTAAAATGGGTCCAAGATATAATAAACCAATCGGAAATACAAATACACATATTACTAACTTGGCCGCAACTTAATTAATTAATGTAACTAATTAAAAGTCCTTTTGATATATTATTTAAATTCTAGGACCGGTTAATTAATTAATTTAATTAAATTATTACATTCAAATTTGAGGACATGACAAAGAAAGAAACTGAAATCTGAATAATAAATCAAACATATCCAAGAATGAGCCTCTCTCCCTTTTAATACACAAACTGAGACTCTTCAACTCCCCTCTGGCTTTTGTTTTATTCCTCTACGACTCTTCAACTTTCCTCTGGCTTTTCATCTTATTCCTCCTTGACCTTTAGCCCCCCTTATAATATTAAATTGCTCCATTTTGTTCCAGATCTCATTGATAAATTTTAATATCATAAGGGTATATTTGAAAATCCTCTAATGTCCCAAAAAGGGACATTACAGGGTTTCAGCCCACTAATTATTTGAGTTCATTTTAAGAGGAATTTGGTCACCCTCATAGGGGAACACTATATATGAAATATGTAAGTGAAAGCCAAATGACAATTGCATTAGGAGTGATATGATGCTAGAAGGCACCATCATTCCATATTACATAAAAAATTGGAAGGTAAATTGGGTATGCAATTTAATGATTTCAGTTGAAGATTTTTTTCGCTGTTGGGGCACCTTCTTTGAGTTGCATCATTCTTGTATGATGTTTGGCCTTGAATTTTGGAGTGGACCAGAAAGCGGGACTTTTCCCAAATTATTTGAGTTGGTGAGTTGTAATAAGTGCCCTTCAATTTTAGTCAGTGACGTATCCTTTTCATTGCATAAACTGATTCATTAAGAGTCTTATTTTTAAAATGTAAATTGGATCATTTTAAGGGTAAAGGGCTTTAATAAGTTAATAAATTGATTTTAGAAGGGAGTTTCTAGAAAGTTCCCTAACAAGCTAATAAAAAGGGGGAGAGTGTGTCCACTGGTATGTTGAGTTTAGTGTTTCTGATATTTCTCTCTAAGAAAATCTTGCATAGTTCCAAATATTTGGACTTGATCCGTCTCAACCTCCCTGAGGGCAAAGTCCCTCTTGAAGAAAACTAGCTATGATAGTGAAAGATCTACTCTCGCAGATATTTGTTGGAGATCTTTTGTAATATTTCATAGTACTTTCGAATTTGGAATTCCTTGTATGGCATCTTTCAGTGATAGGATTTCAGGAGAGTTTTTGGTATGGTTTACTCCATATCCTTCCTTGGCAATTTAGAAGGTTTACTTCAATGTGTGGGATTTATCGTACACTTCTGAAAAGAGGTTTTTGACAGATTTATGATCAGTCTATGACCCTATAGCATATTTGAAAAAAAAATTATAACAGTGTGAAGGGGGGAGAGAGAGAGAGAGTTCTTGTGAAGAGAGTTTGAATGAGGAGTTGATGTCACTGAATTGGTGCCTATAGTGGGCTAGTGCTCACAAATTGGATCAGGAGTTGGTGCATCTAGTGGGCAAGTTCTCACGAATTGAATGAGGTGTCTGTGCCTCTAGTATGTTGAGCCTACATATTTTGTAAGAAGTTATTATAGAAGCAAGGGAATTTTCTGTGGTTTTATCTGACAAGGGTTTCCAGGTATCTATTATGAGTTATTGTGCTTTTCTCATGTGTGTGATTATTGATTTTGATTAAATGATGTTATTGCCCAACTTTACTCTTGAGTAAATGGTATTATTGCACAAGTTTTAAGTTTGTAAAAAGTAAAGATCATCAATATGCTAATTCATTACCCCCCTCCCCCATACAACCTCTCGCACAACTCCCCAAACCCTAAGAATAACCAGGTGCTCATCAAAACTTGGAAGACCTAGTAAAGGTGTGGACAAAAAAAATTGGAGCCAATTTAGAGCTCATCCAAAATTCACACCTACCAACATTAGCACCAATCACTACAAAAAGACCTACAACAAAGGTATTGAAACTTGCATTACTCAACTATCTGAAAACAAACATAGTCACAAAATAGTTACAACAGAATTTGAGTTTACCACCCACTCACATCACAAACATGCCAAGAAGATGATTACAGAATTTAAGAGCATTTTGCATCTTTCGGAAATTTTAACACAATTACAACAATATTTCAAGTATGCGACCAATAGAGTTTCCAAAGTTTGACTATGAAAATCTAATGCAAAAACTCCAAACATTATTAGACTCAAGTCCCCTTTCCATCCAACTGGACATATAAAAAGTCTAAAAAAGGCTAAGAAATTAAATTCTCCCAATAACTCAACATGACCAATATTCAAGCTTCCAACACCCAAGTACAAAGAAAAGAAAGAAACCTGGAAAAACTAGTTCTCCCAACTTTGTTTTTAATATGTTATTCAGGATACTCTACAGAGTCTAGATCCTCATTATATAAATATATACAAAGGAAGACTTCTTTTATTTTATTAGAAAAAATGTATATGGAATTCATACAAAGAAAAAGAAAAAAACATACTTGTTATAACACATGTATGATAGCCTCCACATGCAACTTTCTGTGCAAATGCCAGGTCTTTTACGTGAGATGGTACAGATGAATCATTTGTATGCCCCAAACCCTGAAATAATAATATATAAACCAAGAGTAAATTTTGAGAGAAACTGACACAACCCAATATCTACATTGAACCTTAAATAACTACACTAACAAATGCATCTCTATACAGACCAGTTGGTACATACTTCCTTGACCAAATGCAAGAACACTGCCATTAACTGCAAGTTTGGATGAAAAAATCAGAAAACTGTGCAGATACAATATTAAAACTCCAGAAGATTTTATAAGCAATGAAATAGCTATCAATGATTTCTAATTATCAATGATCAGATCCATTGACAACAATTAAATGCACGAGACTACTTTTTGTAACTTCACTACAAGATCAAAAAATACAAGCAAAGAAATTTATTAAAAGAGAGCTAAAAAGCTTATTTACCATCAATACATGCAGAATGTGTAAATCCAGCAGCAATCCTGCAAATCTGCACAAATAAATGTATAACAAAGCTAATTGATATTCCATGATCTTTTTCCAAAAACTATTTCACATACTTCAGTATACAAAAGAGAATGTTCTGATCACCACCTTGAACCTCTCTAGAGATTTAATCAGCTTTGGAGTGTACTCGCTGCAAATAATTAGTACAAAACACTGAAATCAGCTCATATATTCATCTTTAACTAAAAAGAAAATGAAACAGAGAATTATCATGATATTGATATCCACCAAAACCAAGGAAACATGTTACAAAAAGTTATTCTAATTATACAGTATCATAAAACAACAACAAAAGAACTTCATCAAGAATGCTGAATGATCTCAATTCCAAATTTTGAAAAATAACAACAATCAAAGAAATAAGTTATTTGAACACCAAATGAAGTGCTATATTGAGGATATAGAGAAAAAATGAAGATTGATCTCTGGCAAGGAGAGTGCTTCTCTAAAGCCTAGTGATGAAATGTGATCCTATGGTACTGCCTTTAGAGCTGCACTTTCTTCCTCGGTTCCTCTTCATTTTCTTCCTCGGTTCCTCTTCATTTTCTTCTCCTTTGCATGCCATTCGTAGGTGTGTGTATTTGTATATTATGTATCCAGTTGGTTATTTCAAATTTTCTTGCATTCTGTTTGGAATGGTTTTTCCAGCCTATTTACTTCACATATACCTGTTGCATTAGTAGCAAGTGGGTAGTTGTAATATCCCCTTATCAGATATCTTAGAATATGGGTACAACTATCTTAATTTCTCACACTTACTTATCCAATTCTTGTGCTTCAACTAATCTAGTACACTAACTCTTAGCATAAGGTTGATGGTGTTTCCTATATGCACCTTCCTTAACTTGCAATCAATGGTGTCAACTTTTAGCTCTTATATATATAATTGTAATGCATTCTGATTTCTTATGTCAAAGATGAACAACATATTTGAATAAGATATCCCCTATAAGTCTCATCCTTTAATAATAATTTTCAAACCTTTCCAACACTAATCCCGCTTATCACATCATTATCCTTATTTTAGTTGGTCTTTATCTACACGTAAATAGTGGTTACCACTTATGATTAGCCTTCTTATTGATTGGTGGAAAATAATTGTGAGGCCTTCTTATTATCATCATTAACTTCAATCTTTTCTACTTATTGATCATATTCAATGGTGAGCCCAATTCGTGCTTTCTCAGCGCTCTAGAAGGATCATATATAAACGGCTCTAGAAGGATCATATATAAACATTTTTCGTAATCAATAGTTGGATGATTGCTCAAATGTTTCCAACAGTGAGTTTCTAGGCATTTATTGTCACATAAATGCCTGCATTTTCTATAAAATAGATTATTACAGAATTGATAAGGCAATTTTCAGTCTTATTGATAATTGCTTATTTCCTATTGTGTTTCTTCTTCTAATATTAGTTGTAATGATATCTTTGACTGTATCTCCTTTGTGGAAGGTTTAACCAACTACATATCTTAAATTTATGCTTTATTGTAGGTCTGATGCTCTCTTATTTGGTGTTTATAAGCTTTCATCACTAGCATGCATATATTCTCTGTAAGATAATTCCTATTTGTAATGTGTGCAGATATAGGAATTGTTTCCTCAGATAACAGATCACTATTCTATTATGGAATTGTTGTCAATCAAGATTGCGCCTATAGCAAGATGCAGAATCTAGCTATCCTGTTGAAACATGGAAGCTCTCTCAAGTGGTGGGTTGTCCTAAAACAAGAGATGAATCTCCAAAAGCTAGGCCGGTTCCTAAATAGTGATCACCTAAAACCTAAATTATATGCGGGAAAAGGGATGAGAAGTGAATGACAAATAATGAATACTAACCTAAATGAGGTGATACACTGATGATTTTGTATGTAATTTTAATCAAATCAACACAAATTATGAAAGATACAAATGATTCACAATACTCAGACAAACACGCAACTACAAAAGTGATTCTATGCAAGAACCTGGAATCTTTTGTTACGAAGGGAAAACCTAGGCTTTACCAATTTTCTGCAAAAAGAATAAGGACATAAACAAAAACCTGTAATCACATGTATCAAGATTTAAACCTACAATAAGGAATATAACTTAAATGAAGGACGAACACAACATAAAAGTAAAGAATCCACAATATTGCACAAGAATCAATGAGAAGGAACCACTAAATCTATATAACCAATGCTGAAAAGCCTTTGCTACAAATTGCTCTTACAATCAACTCAAAATTTGCAATGTACAAAGATCTGAATCCGAAAGAAGATCCTCTTAA
Source organism: Cupressus sempervirens (assembly GCA_028749045.1). Taxonomy (NCBI): domain Eukaryota; kingdom Viridiplantae; phylum Streptophyta; class Pinopsida; order Cupressales; family Cupressaceae; genus Cupressus; species Cupressus sempervirens. The sequence continues at coordinate 423,645,159 of CM053793.1, read as the reverse complement.
TGAGGTAAATATACAATAAATACAGCTCATAACCCTAATTCGGATTTCAAGATCATGCATAGAAAAAATAAGTCAAAATTGATCCAAATAATGAAGAAGCCCCTGAAAACTACCCTCAACCCCTATCCAACTGATAGCTAACTGAAAAACTGCCTCTAACTCCTCAAAATCATGCAAAAAACCATAACTCGGATTTCAAAATCAACCCAGAAATATATCATGTAAAAATCATCAAAAATATGCAAAGTATGCATAAAATAGGCTACCATAACGAACTACATGCAAAACTGGCCTTAACTGCTCCATATATCGCCAAAAATAGCACTAAAGTGCTCCATCACTGCATGGAAAACTCAAACTGCCCTTTGACCAATCACACATGTGAACAATTCTAAAAAAGACTCTGAAAATGCCAAAAATAACTCCATTTTTGACTCCACAGTCTAGAGTTCGACTTGTGAGTCCAAAAATAGCCACTGAACTGGCCTTATCTCCCTTATCATTTAGGTATTAAAAATTCGAAACTTGCCTTAACTCCCTTTTTTATAATTATTATTGCATTTAACTTCACATTAACAAATTGATTTATAAATATCAATTTATTAACATTAATTACACGATTGATGCAAATAATAATAAATTATTTTGTTCAAAATAATTATTATTAATCAATTGATAATTAATCAATTAACATAATAACATTTTCATTATTTTCTAATTTTAGAACAAAATACATTTAAATTCAAAACTATGTATTAACATAATTATTAATAACAACTTTCATAAAGTTAGATTATATCAATACATAGTTTTAAATTTAATTAAAGCCAAAGGCAAACCCGAAACTATATCAAATGAAACTTAAGGACTATCAAAAGGCAAAAAAAGGTGAAATTCATAAACATTTGGTTTCATTTGATGGCACTTTTACGCAAACAAGGACAAGAAGGGTTCTAAACCATAGCCGCCATGAGGAAATTCTAGCCCTTTTTCCTTCGATTTCACCTTGCCTCTGCTTGATTGGGTTGGATGAACATCTACTTGTGTTCAGGTCGTGGCTTTCATGTAGCATTTTGTAAGTTCCATTGGGTTTCTTCATGGTGTGAGCCGTGAACCTTTACTTCTACTGTAAGTGTTACTACCATGACTCCATTTCATGGCTCTTGGATGCCTGGTGTATTTTCTATGAGTGCTCTGCGTTTACCTCATGAGTTCTTTCCCTCACTTTTGTGGTTGAGGCTTTGGCTGTTGTGGGCGATTTTATCTGCATTTCGTGAGTTCATGGTAGTCGTGAGTGCTTGTTGGATGCCATGAATGATGATTTCTCTACAATTTCATGAGGTTTTTGCTTTACTCCAGTTAGATGGCTCCATTTCTTCTCCTTGCATGGGTTTCTTCATTCTGTGAACGCCATGAATGATGATTTCTTGCTCCTAGTTTATGGCCATGACTTATTGGATGGATTTAATGCCATAACTGCTGGTTATGGACTCTCTGAGTTTATTCCTCCATGTTTCGTGGCTTCATTTCATTCACAGGTTCCTGCTGGTGAATCTCGTAGCTTCTTTTTCTAGCTTGATGCCGTGACTTTCATGGGTTTCTTGCTGTGCTATTATATTGGACGTGGGTGATCATTGTAAGTTCTTTTACCTCCATTCTCAGCAAGCATTGGCCATGATGTAAGTTATTTGTTGTTGTTATTACTTCAGATGCCATGGTTGCTGTAACTGAATATTTTTTATGGCATGAATATTTACATCTTGCTGTTGTGATTTCATGGTTATTCACGGTTATCTTCATTATCTGCTGTTATATATGATATTACTCTATGATGGAAATCGCTATTTTCTGTAGCATCTTCTCCATTTCTTTTGCTGTTGTGTATGCCATGAGGGTTGTAATCGGCCTTCGATAAACATGATAGCAGAATCCCTGTCCTTGAGTAATTGCAAGTAATTTGATTTTATCTTTTCTAACTCTCCTTGGTTAACTCTGAAAGATTAAGAAAGTATTTTTCTCATAATGGCAAGAGAGACTTTTGTTTGCAACAATCAATGACCCCAAAGTAATGAATCGCATCTCCATTCTTTGTCGCTGTTTGTTTGTTTTTTTTAATTCTTCTTTTATCAGATCTGTCATTAGCATATGGGATGGTACTATAGTAAGAATCCTCTTTTCTCCCTTTGAAGTGCCTTCGATATGTTTTACTTCCGAATATTGTATTGAAAATATCCTTGCTGCTACCATGAAATCTACAGTAGATTCCCCTGCATTCTATCTCATTCACATGTATGCTGAAATTTATGATGAGATAACCTTGTCATTGTTATGTATATGCTTCGCACTTTTGCCATACGATATCACTTCAATGTGTCATGTACATGTACAAAAATCAGTCATGTCCCCATGAATGTTTTGAGAAATGGGAAGATCTGATGCATTTTACCTCATGTACTAAATATCTGATTTTGAATTACCATAAACATCTTTCTGTTTATGTTGTAGCCTATTGACATTGCCAATGATTGTGAGAATGATTGTAGCTGCCTTAATGCATATGAAATTGAAGTTTATTAATTGTCATTATTTTCTAAAGCTTTCTTCTGTATGTGCATCTATTCATACTGAGAATGGGGCTTATTTGAAACTCTAAGAATCTTTAATGTTAAATATTACAAACAGATGTAAAATTCAGAAAATGATGCTCTCAAAAAATCACCGATATTTCCTTTTCTGCTATTTTTCTAGGGATTCTGCTTGCATTGCTCCCTAAATCACCCTATTTTGGTCATAACCCAAAAACCGTTTGCCTTAGTTCCTTCTCAATCGCCCAAAATATGCCCCGTAATATGACTGTATTTTCTTGCTGATTGTAACTCATACTCTATTTCTTTACCATCACTAGTTCACTCTGTATTTATCCTTTGCAATTTTATTTCATTTTCACATTCGTGTCTTTACAACCTTGCTGATCAATCCTTGAGTCCACCTGTAGCTTGCTGCCTATTTTGCTTATTCTTTTATTTCTGAATGTTATCTTCTCTATTGTACATGCTTGAAAACTTTATCCCTAATGTGTACTTGTAGCATTCCAATTCCTCCATGATTCGATTAAAAGGTTTCATACCTATACCCTTTGACAATCTCCTCATGTCTTCAATCTTCTACTATGGTTCAACTAGTAGGTCCCATACTTGTAATTTATGTATGCCCCCTCAACAGTCTCCCCATGTCTTTAGTCTTCGCCTCTACATGATTTGACGAGAAGGTTTCACGCTTGTAATTTATGTGTCCCTTCGATAGTCTCCTCAATCCTTCAGTCTTCGCCTCTACAAATCTCAGTTGAAAGGCTTCATGCATGTAATTAATGCAAAATCCTTCAACAACTTCAAACTTCATTCTATATCTACACATAAAACAAAATTATTATCATAAAAACTGTTTTGCTTTCAAACATCTCTCTTGCCTTCACATCTTTTAATGTAGTTATCTGAATAACCATGTTGTAGGAATACTAAGTAATGTAGAGATAATTGGAAAGATTTCCATTGCTCAGTTCGTATGAATTGACCCTCCTCTTTTTTTTCTATTTTTGCAAGTCTATTCCCAGATGGAGATGCGGGCTCAAACCTCCTTCAACATTCAGAACAGCGATCCTTCCATTCAAGCCATGGAGGCCTTTCCCCTTATCTTATCAGTACTTTTTTTTTTATCCAATGTGTTTATTCAGATATTATGTTAGGAGCTGAGAATGCTTGTGTAGTATCTAAATGCATTGTATTAAGTACTATTTAAGATTTGAACACTTTGTACCTTATCAAAACAGTTTTGAATATCTCAAAAAAAAATGTATTGTTTTGGTACTTGTATCTCAAATAAAAATGATCAATTTTTCTTGTTCATTGATTTTTGTACTTTACTTTCTACATCCATTTCATTCTATAATATGTATGCTCAGCAACTTAAAACACCTAGCTTAGTATAAAGGCAAGCATAACATAGTAATTTAGGAGATATGTTAAATTGGTAACAGGAATCCCTTGCGAATCAATACTTCTGTGAATGTGTCAAATGCCTAAAGTGGACTTTCGTGTTATTCATACCCTTCTGACATTATCGTATCAATAATTGGTGGATTATGTTCTTTGAATTTCTGCCACCATCATAGATTACATTCCCTCTGTCTTCATTGTATTTCCTCTATATGCCCACATTGAAACTCCCATACCCATTCAATGCTCTATATATTGCATTCCTTATCATCAAGCCTAATTTGTGAATATTCCGAATGCCTTCTTGATGATTCTTCTGGACTATGTTATCCATGCACAAGTTATTAATTTGTCAACTATCACTGCAACTGAGCAACTGACTCAATCTGTGTGTAAAGGTATTGAAAGTCTGCTTTATTCCTTCTCCCTACTCTATGATCATGCCCCCTTCTAACCTTCCACTTACTAGGCATCATCACTGCACTCGCTATCCCATGCTAGGATCTTTATCTCCCTTCCTTACTCTCCTGTGAGTCTGTATCCCTTCATCTTGCCTTCTACTAAGTTGAGTGTACAATTGGATCTCCTATCGCACGTTCTTGTCCACCCTCCCCCACCTTTTCTCATCCTTTCTATATTACATTATTTATAAGTTTATTTCTTAATGAAACATCATGACTTCTAGTCGCTAATAAACTTATTACTTACACAATCATTTACTATTTTAATAATTTAGGTTTGTGCTGTTTACCATAATATGTATGATGTTATTAATGATATCTGTTTTTGATAAATAATATATTATAAATTATAATGTATTTAGTTTAATCAATAAATTATTATTATAATTATATTTTATCAATTTATTAATATAAAATACTAGATAAGTATCGATCTTAAACTTATCTAGTTGTAGGTATTACCTTGTTTAATTAGCATATATTACTATTGGAGAAAACCTGTCATCTATTGTTGCCCGGTTGCGATATTCCTAAATGCCTGCAAGGCATCTCTATCAACCCAAGCCGAATTGAATCTTCGGCTCTCCCTCTCTAGGAGGTACATTCTAATCCCATTGGGTATAGAGCATGCCTAGCACAAACCTTCGATCACCATCCATATCTCAAGATGCAAAACAACAGAAATATTCCTTTGAAAATTCTAAGCCCAATTCCTGCAGGCTAGCAAGAAACCGCTCTGGTACCATTGTAAAGAGCCTAACTGAGCTCTGTTGTGTTTCCGAAAAATGTAGACTTAATTTTCCCTTGTTTAAAAAAGTTTTCCAATTTCTATGACTTTGGATTTGGATATTTAAATTGCTTTTTGGGAAAACTTATATTGAGCAAAATTTGTAAAGAAATATGCAAGATTTATATTATTGTTTAAAAAAAACAGTAAGTACAATTTTTAAAGGACCCTGAGTTTAAAGTATAATGGTAGGAGCTTGTAAAGGGAAGCACGTCCAAGACTACTGGCATGTGGAAATTCAGAACTGTGTCGCAGGCAGTCAGCCGACTTTAATTCCCAGTTGCCACGTATGCCAAGAGCCTTCAATGGAATAACAAGTGTTTTGCTTGCATATTCAACCCCTTCACAATGATTGAACACCTCAATTGGACCTCCAAACACCAATCACAACCTCTAAAACCCTCACGCTGCCAGTAACAATGATTACAGGTTTATGGTAATTGTCATCCAACTCCACCAAACAGTAAATACGGCTCAAGAGTCTATATGGGAAGCAATAATTATTACTGAACGCCACCCTCAAATGAAACTCGACCCTTATTCTTCTTCCAAACTCGTCTTAAATTTGCAAATATCAAAATAATAGTGACGCGTCTTACTCCTCAGAATTTAGTGTAGAATTTAATAACAATCTCTAAGACACGGAAAACCTGTAATATCTCAGTCATAAAATAGATTATTAATCAAACTATTGTTAATGGGCCGATTGATTTAATATATCTCGGACCCATTTATTTTTTGTTTCCGTAGTTTGTGTTGCTATTAGCTATCTTTGTACACCCTCGAAAAGTTTTCTCAACGAGTATTTAAGCATGACTTATAGATAGTCATTAAGTATGCAATTTGGATTATATTTCTTTGTACTGGGAATTCCCGTTGGGATTCTCTATTGTTCACCATTTTGGAAGTGAAAGACCTTCCCTACTTGGCATTCTGGTTTCGATGGGATTCGACCCTCACCCTATTCCGTCTATGTACTGCTTGGCTCGGATCTGGCAAATTGGAGCATCATTTTCTATGTGGAAAATTATTATTTGGTACAAGTGTATCTGTTTGGTCTTTGATTATCTGCAAGTTATTCTTGTTTTAATATATATTGCATTGTGTTCGAAATGGCATTGCTGAACTTCTCTATTTTCCCATCATCATCTTCATTTCACCGTTCACCCTCCTGTCACCGCACAGACGTACGACCTCCACTAGTCTTTCCCTCTTTTTGCACCCTTTCGACTCCCCTCTATGCTACCGTACGGAAATCATAATATCGTACGGCCTTCTTGACCCCTCCCCTCACCATGCTTCCATCCTGCCTACATCTATCGTACGGCATCCTTGTGCCACCATACAGCCTAAGTTACCATTTTCCCACCATACAACACATATCCGCTTTCACTCCCACTATATGGCCTTAATATTGTACAACCTGCAACCATTCCCGTGCTGCCACCCCCTTCATACCATATGGCCATTCATAGTCATTGTAATACCAAGTTCAAGGGACCATACGGCCAACATTGCATCTGTACGGCCCTCCTTGTATCATTGCCTTGTCACACTGTACATCACACAGTCGTACTGCCTCCATTTCCTCTGCCCGAAGAGGGAGAAAAAAAATTTCAAAGGAGACATCAGTAAGGATCATCACAAAACCACAATAGGAGACTTTGCCAAATTGCTATACAACAACAGCAATTCACAGGATCGATCTTCAAACCAATTCTTCAAAACTTTAGGAAAAACCCTCACCAGATGATCAAGAGAGAAAATTTATAATTCAAGATGATTTTTCCCTCTCCAAAAAGCCATATTTATACAACAAAGCTGAGCCTCTTAGCTTCAAGCTCACACTCTTCACTTGAAGGCAACTTTTATAATATAGCATCATACACTTTATATTATAAAATAAAATGATAATTAAGAGTATCAATAATAGCCATTAAACCACAATCTTCCCAATAAATATGACTTCCATAAAAAATCATCAAGAGCTTCAAATAACAAACCAGATGTCCACCTTGCTTGAACTACACATCCAAAAATAGTAATCGTCCGAAGGTGACTTACTAAAATTAGCAAGTCCAAAAATAGCAATATCTGGACAAAGACCCCCAAAACCAAACGTCAACTCACGAGGGTCGCGATGATGAGTTGACAAAACCGTATTCCAGGAACCTGCTAAATCGGGGACATTACATTTTCATTGATGAGAAATGGAGCCATGCAACCAAGACATATTGGCGACCTACAAAAAACCAAGTTTTATTATACACTGCACTGAATCAAATCAAAAGCTTAAAAGATTTTACGCATTAAAGAAGTTAAATTCATGTTAACAGTTGGATTATTTCTTATACTTGCATTGAAAAACTCAAGAGGGTATTTAGTCTTGAGTGCTAATATTCAACCCTTTATTCAAACTATGCATTCAGAAAAGAAGCTTAAAATAGTCTAAGCATTAAAGAAGTTCAATTCATTTGAACAGCTAGATTATTTCTTATACTTGCATTAAAAAATTCAAGAGGGGATTTAGTCTTGAGTTCTTACATTTAACCCTTTATTCAAACTATGCATTCAGAAAAGGTATCCTCCACCAAAAGGTATTCAAAACCAATTTACTAAAATCATGTCTCTAGACCAAATCTGCACTCCTAGATCATTCTAAACATTGGAAGTTTCACCCTGCAGGCTGTTTCTGTGCCTTAAAAAGTTTGGTCCACTTTGGAAAAATGGAACAAAAAATATATGAGAAATAATATACAAAACATAGGAATGCTTAAACATATGTGATATTGCATTGAATGAACAACAAGAATGCGAAATATCCATATTTGTATAATATATTCAAAATGATGATTACATTTGAAAATGCAATTGGCCAATGAACCAATGGTGAAAATACATCTAGTACCTTGCTTAATCAGTCTTTATGAAATTTCAGATCATAGCCATAAAATTAATAATTTACTATTTTGTAGTTCAGTAGTGTTGTTTGCATTCCTTGTCTATTCCAGTTTTGTATAAATCAGATAATACAAAAAATTGTAATATTTCTGAAAATCTGAAAGTCATTGCAGTATATCGGCTGGAATCTTACTTCTGAAATCCACTTCTAATCTCAGAAGGCTAAGATGCTTGAATATATCATCTCTCCGGATGTTCTCAGATCCATATTTTCAATTCTAGTGTATAATAAAAGGCGTCCTCTATACGGGCCTTCAGTACTCCAATGTGACATTTTATCCACGGCATCCCTTAATTCACTAAAGGACTTCTAAAAATTATATACATGCAACCATTATTCTTAAGTGAAAATATAGATATGAAGATAATAGATGCAAGAGAACTCAATGTTTGAAACTGAGTCAAATGAAGAAGACTTCCAGGACTTTAGGCTGATTTATTAAAACTTGTGTGATGGTATTTCTCTAAAATACCATCAAACTTCAAAGCTTATAATAGTTCCATTTATTTCCCTATCTTCTACTTATCTGTGATTTCAAGGAATCCAATATGTTCAATAAATAAACTATGGAAGGTAAATTGTGACAATGAAACTTAATCGATCTTTCTAGGCACACTTTGTGGGGATCACTAAAAAACAATTAATCCACTTCCACGACCACACTGTGTAGCCCATTGTCGAAACTTGAAAGTACCTTAATCCATGTTCCAGGCCACAATTTGTATGTCAATTATATTTATGTTCCCCTCCTAGATGCTGTTGATTAAACTCAACATTCACATGGCAAATCCTAAGTCTAGGAGTTTAAGTCAAAACCTTGAAACTCCGAGGAATCTGAAAATGCTCGATTCATAGCCGTGGCCAAGTCTTCCATTTTCTCCCAAGCCCCAGCTAAGGACCTCGCCATCCTCTTTGAAGTTTTGAGCCATGCAAATAACATAATATCAAATTGTGAACAACAGTATGTTTGATAAAATAACAAAATAAGGAATACAAGTATATTCTTTGACTTGATAAAAGCCTTAACTGACTTAGAGAATAAGACCATATTCGTGTCTGGTCAATTCTCTAAACCTAAAATACCATTCTGAATATATTAAAAATATGAGTAACAATAGCATGTTCTAAATAACAAGAAAAACATTTCATCCCTTACCTGTGAGAGCCAGTGAATGCTCTGAGCCCAAAGCAATCATTTTGATCCGTAAACCATTTAGAGCCTTGACTTTATTTGCAATACAAACATTTTTTGGTGCATCTGATTTTTGAAAAACAAGATCGTACATATCAAAAAAAATATATATGCATTTATTAAAGAAATGCCATACGAAAATGCCAAAAAATTGAATATAAGTTTATAGTATATATTAGAACAATATTCAGATACACAGAACAAGGTAACATAAGTTTATGCCCTGAACTTCCATTTATCAAATTGATAACAGGACAATTGAAACTGTAAAGAACCAAATAATCTCATTGAATCTTTACTATACTTCTCTGAAAGCAGTTCACTTTCTTGGCTGTAAATACAGATTATTGAGTTCTATAATAATTTGAGCAAAGAATTAATACGATGAAGGGAGGCTAACAAAAACATATTATTCATAAGTATGTAACATGAAGAGAATAGATCAGAGTAATATATTCTTTCATAGAACTCAATGGTGAATCTCCATTACACTATACCATTAGATGACTTGCCAACCCCTGTGCCCCCTAAACTCTAATCATACAAACTGTCAGATGTACAACAGCCTGAGTTACACAAAGTGGGCAACAAAAGAAAATCAGCAAATAATTACATGCAAATTCTGGCTCCCAGTGAAAATCATTGACAGATTGATTTAGAGTCTGTTTTCTTGGTCATAGGACTCCTGCTGGACAGCAAAGGCCATACAGTAAGCACAAAATCTGATCCCCTCCAGCTGTCTGATGATAAGGTTGAAATTTGTACTTGGCAAAGGTGAAGGATGAAGCAATTTCAGTAAATTGAAGAGCTGAAAGAAATTCACAATCAATTGATAAAACTTACATTCTAGCATCAAATCAAAACTTTACCCAATAACAATGCAGGTTGTGAATAGTGCATAATCATCTTCATCCAGAAAATCATAAATTAATATAAAATTTCAAACTAAGAAACTGAGTACACAAGGAACCAATCCCATACCTATAGGTACGCCTAGGAATGTTTAGGCACCACTCAGATACACCCACATGCCCACAAGGAACCTAAGGCATCTGAGGCACTCCCTAGACATTCCTTAGTGCACCCACGCATACCCAACAGTGGTCGGCATCAAAAAAGTGCATTTTGTTTAACATTTTTCATTTTTGGACATGAATGTAAACAATAAAACCCTAAATGACCTTAAAAATACCATTTCGCCCACAGCAAACATCATTATTCTCTATTCACTCTTCCATTTTCACTTCCGCATTAGTATTGCTATTGTATTAAATGACTTTCATTTCAATCATGACCCTAGACATATAGATAATTAAGATAAATCTATTAATGTCCAACAAGAGACCACAAAGAGGGTCCAAGGAACTGGAAAACATATAGAAAGGCCGCAGCCAACAACGGGACACCAAATCATGCCCTGGGAAAGAACAAACCAGAGAACCGAAGAGCAAAACTAGAAGCATCTAAGGCTCCCTAGTCGAGGAGAAGTTGTCCAAGATTGAAGAATAAGCTTTAGGGCACGGAAGGGCCTTGGACCGTCTAAGAGAAGCCCTAGGGGTGGGGTGTTGTAACAAAGAGTAGCTCCTGTGAGGCCTCACTGACCTAGTGTGACTCAAGCTAGGTGGACCAAGAGACCGCTTCAAGCCCCAAGCTAGAGATGCAGGTGTGAAAAAGGAGGTGATAAGCTTATGCACGAAACACAACTAAAGTTAGAAACCATGGAAAAAAGGATGAGCGAAATGGCAGCCCAGATAGGGCAGAAGCGCAAGGAAGTCCAAACCACACCACTTCCTAGAGTGGAGACAAAAGTCTCTGAGCATAACAAAACTCCCTCTCCCAAGCAATCGGAAAAACAAAAGAAGAAAGAGATAGTAGCTGATTTATCAGCAGACATTAAGAATATAGAACCACCTAAGTTTTCTGATTCTGAGTCTGGGGAGGAAGCAGAAGCATGGTTAACAAAGAGCTCAGGTTAAATGGTTATATCTAGGGGAGTACTACTACAACTCCTACCACATGTCCATCCGGATGACACTGTTTTGAGCTCTCTATGGCAGCGAACCTCTTGATGGAGCCCAAAAAAAATTTTGAAATAATGTTGAAAGCTTTACGGTATTGTCATTGAGATGTGAATACTTTATCAGGCTGATTCATTTCCCATAAAATCAGATGCATATCATAATAAAAGAAGGAATGGGCAAAGTGCAGCATCCACTAGAACTCACAGATGATACTCTTCGGACACACCGTAATCAAGGTGGATATGACCTACTGGTAGGAACAAAAGATCAGATAAGGACAACTCCACAAGTTAATGCTGCATTAGCTGCATGTCAAGATTTAAAGTTGGATGGACTTGTTATTGGAGGTATTAAATCAAACACTGATGCTGAAACATTCATAGAATCTGGATGTTAAACAAAGGTAATTGGAATTCATGTAGCATTAGAAGAGGACCTGATGAACCAGTCTGTAGAAACTAATGTTGGTTTTGACACAATATGTAAAGTGAGTGCACAGCTAATCAGCAATGTCTGTACTGATGTATTGTCTATGGAGAAATGTTACTATTTCATTCGGCTAATTGGCAGAGAAAGATATGTATCATGGAGTGATCCTTTTACCTCCACTAAGACATCATTTTTGATGAAAAGTAGTGAAGGTATATTAGGACATAAGTATGGACTAGTTCGGCCTCCTCATTTTTCGCATCAAAATCTTAGCACAACTTCACACTCAAGGCTGAAAATTGTTCACGCATCTCTTCCTGGTTGCAGTGGTGTAAGTACTGGCATCGTTTCTTTCAGTTTAGCTCATTCTGGTGGTCCTTCAGCAAGTGCAGTGAACAATTTTAGGTCAGTAGGTACAGAACTACGACCGAGAATGTTATCAAAATCTCCATTAAATGTTGGACCCTCACTTGGCGGTGATTCTTTGAACTATGAATTTCTGCCACCCATGATGCCAACATCTAGTAACATTTCCTTCCCAACAAGGCAACAAATAGAGTGCCAATTGCAAGTTTGAAGATTTTGATGTGAGTTACAAATGTAAACAACAGTTCATCCTTGAACAGAAATGTTTGAGTGTAAAGGTAAAATGAGCATGTAGCTAAACACTTTTGATGGGAGCGACTAAATGGAGAGATGGATTGCATCGAGGGTAGAGACTAGCACGCTACCAATACATTTATTGAAAAATAGAAATTTGATGGCAAGCATCAGACTTAAATACAGCACAGCTGTAGATATCAAAGCAAGATTGTAACAGCAACAGGTATTAGAAGTTGCATTAAAAGGATTGATAGAGTCAAATAGGCAGACTACTCATAACATTCAGTATCCCTTATTAAAAATAAACGTATTCATCAGGAAGACAATGATGAATTTTCAGACATTATATTAATAAAGGCAAGCTACAGAATATGCAGCATTCACATATACAGAGAATTGGGATCAGCGTATTTAGAGACTCAGCCACATAAGAGGAGTCACTGCAATTTTTCGAAGAGGAAATATAAGAAATCTCAGAAGATGAGTCCCGTGAATAGCATGGATGCAAATACCTCTCGTCTTCTGGAGACTTTGAATCATTTTCCTGTTTCAAGTAAAAAAGAATGAATCTGCAGCATGGAATAATTTACAAGGTGTGTTAAAACATGGAGACCATTTCTAAAATGTAAGGGCAGACTCTTCATGCTATCCATCTGTTCTTAGTGATACTGTTTTTGCCTTGAAGTTGGTTGCACAATATCTGGTATGGAACTGGACTTACAGTGAACCTATTCCTCAATTCTGGAGTACGTTACATTTTTTCTCTTCACAGGCTGCAAGCACGTATTAAATGGAGATATCTGGAGATGTGGCTGAATTCGTGGGAGAATATGGGAGTTTTTCTGCAGCAGTGACATTCATATAAATGATATTCTTCATCCCGCATCCAGGAGTCACTGTGTGAACGGGTTTCGCTGGAGAAGAGCCATTAAAATGTGAATTTTTATTAAACATTGCCCAACGGCTTGCTTCTAATATTTTCTTTCATTTTATTGCAGGGCTGAGTGCGTGGGAAGATGTGAGAACCTTCTTGCGGCAAGGGTACTCGTTCCAATATCATTCTGCATTCCACGCATCCCCAGTCCGGGAGCACATCAATCTTATACGTGGAGGGTAAAGGTCTGCCTGTGCGTGAACGGAGAAGTAAATGGTGCGAAATGAATAATCTAGGGAATTATCTAGAGGCTTAGCGTGGATGCGAATGATCTCACAGTAGGAGCACTCATGGGAGTGAGAAATATTGTCTCAACATTATAAGCCGTGGAAATTATTGGACCATCGATTTTGTTGGAGTATAATTTAAATTATATTAAGTAATTTGCAAAGGTTATAATACCATTAAACATGATCGGTTATATGTTATGAAAAGGTGTGAACGATTCAATAAGGCAACCAATGCCCCTTGGTCCTCTATATATATGAGATGTAAAAATCAAAACGGGAGAGACAAATAATTCATATCCATATTTTTAATTTTTACCTATTGTATACTTTATGATGTATTATATTCTTTTAATTGGCGGAAAAATAAATTTTTGAACTAAGCCTATGGATGGTGGATTTTCGATTGAATTCTTGTGCGTGTCTAGAGTCGAGTTGTATTGGATGGATTATCCGTAAGGAGTGTCTCCAGTATGATTTTATTTCTGGATCAATAAGAAGTATTTATTTAATTTATTTGCATTAGAGTTTTAATTTTTTATTAAGTTGTGTCCTTTATAAGTGTTTTTTATTATTTTCTATAAATATTTTAATATTCGGATAAATGGACTAGATTGTTATTGCATTTTAAATTTGATAAAAAAAGATATTGTGAAATATTTTATTGATTCCGTATTTTATGTCTAATTTGTCTCCGCAAGAGTTAAAGTGCATTTTAAACTTATTTAAAATTGCATTTAAATAATTGATCCGTCGCGTCAGAATTATTAAAATTGTTTATAGTTTAATATATCAAACTTTATAAAGTTGTACCTTTCAACTAATAATATTGACTCTATTGCCCATTTAATTAAGCACTGGTCATTTATTCTTAATTCATAATCCATATGCTGGCAAATGTTTCATTTCTTGCCTTTGAAGAGTTAATATATTCATCTATTGCATTAATCTATATTTATTATTTATTCAAAACATTGTTTCAATCATTTACTTTTGTTCTCAGTTCATAAATCACAAGTTTAAAGTTTTCCTATATTTCTTGTCATTTAGAAAACTTTTATTGTATTCACGTTCTAATTGATTTGTTTTAAGTGTCTTGGATTTAAGTGTTTTGTCCAAGATTAGGTACACCCGCCTCGATTTTGCAAAGTCGGAAGTGCAGGGGATCTAGATCACATTGACCGATCCCGTCAAGTTGGCCTTAACCAGTTGGATATCCCAGCATCGAGCAGGCAAGGCTCGTAGGATTCCAATCTGCGGTTTTGGGAAACAACACCTTTGTCATTCGTAGATCTGGTTTTGCAGGACAACAGAGCACCGCTAGCTGGAGATTGGATACAGGATCAGTAAGACATTCTCAAATCCCTTTGGAAGAACATTCTTCAGGCTCAGAATCAACAGAAGATGTATGTTGATCGCCGTAGGACAAAGCAAAGTTTTGAGTTAGGTGACATGGTTTACCTTCGTCTCCAACCTTACAAGCAGAGCTCCTTGAAGAAGAGAGGGTTCAAAAAACTTCAGCCTAGATTTTATGATCCCAATCGCATTACTCGGAGGGTTGGAGAGGTTTCTTATGAGTTGGACTTCCCAAATGATAGTAGAATTCATAATCTTTTCCATGTATCTTGCCTCAAGAAGGCGATTGGTCAGCATGTAGTGCCTTCCATTGGATTGCCCCCACTTGATGTGGAAGGGAAGCTGGTTTTGGTTCCAATAGAGGTGATTGAGATTAGAGAAAGAAAGTTGCATAACAAGTCCATCAGGGAGTGTCAAATTCGCTGGAAAGATTTGCCATATGAAGATGCCACTTGGGAGGACGATTGCAATCCTTTAGCATCCGGCAATCCCGGGAAGGGAGGACTGTAATGTCCCCTTCTTTGCGCTAGACTTTCTGGCGCCTTGTTCGTCTATCTTTCCATTCGGATAGGCTAACAGCATTTATTTTGAGGATGTCGGCCAAGCACAGGATTCTATTTGGTTTTAGTGGGGAGATATTTAAGTTGTGGATCTTCCTATAGTTAAGTCACTTTATTTTATAAAGTTAATTTATAAAGTTACTCTATGACTTAAAAGTCATCTTATAACAAAAGTAACTTAAGTGACTAAAAGACGAAAAAGGCTTTTATCCCACATTGCCTAGTTGTTTGTATTTTCCCTCATATTGAGGTTATAAAAGCAAGGAGCTACACTAGAATTCACACCTATGAAAATATATCAACATATTGCTTATGAAAATCGGTTGCTTGAATGTGACTGGCTATCTTAAGGACAAAACCCCTTAAGAAGTTGGGAAACTGGACATAGCACCAGTAGCTCTCGGAAGTGTGTACACAGGTTCAGGTATGGAAATCACAGAATAGTGTTTTTTCCAATTCTTTCTCTAGCAGTTAGCTATGAAGAAGTGTTGAGTCTTTGTTGCACTGGCTAAGAAGAACACATAGGAATGGTAATCCACGATATAGGAGAAAGGGAGAAGAACATGACAATAGTTGGACCAAGGCAAACCACAGGTACGTGTTTACCCTACAGACCCGAGTAAGGAGAATGGCAGTTGCAATTTGTGGCGTGGAGAGTGGAAGGTAAGTGAAACTCAGATATCTTTTATACGGGGCCAGGAGATAAGCCCAAGTCTGTCTACAATCCGTTAGGCGTTGGGAGATCCAACTCAGCAATAGAAAATTGCTTAGAGGATATTAAACATCATAGTTGTTGCCCGCAAACCAGTACATATCAGGAGTGACGTTAAGTGTGCCACAAGTGAAATAGTGGGAGCCACAATTACATACCATTCACCTCAGTATTGATTCTCCCATCAGCCGTGTGAGCAGCAGTGGAATTCAAAGCTGGAAATTGTAGAACACACGTATGGTGGAGAGTAGAATAATAGGAGCTGTATAGGCAACAGTACCATCATCAATCACACGCAGGTTCATGCTACCTTCATTTGTATTATGTTCATGAAATCAATCATGTTTTAACGTTTCAAACTTTGCACATGGATGTATAACTTTAAATTCTGTAATAGACAAAACCTGAGCTTGGACTAGTGTATTTAGAAAATGATATGACTCCAAAGTTGCTTCCTTTCAAGTTGTCATGACAAATAGGATTTTCTTAATCATATTGCTGCATTATTGGAGTTTGGATTATTACAAGGCATCAGACAAAGGAATTTGAATCTGAAACTTTGGAATCTTGAAGACCTTCCCCATGGATATCCAAAACCCTAGCCTGTTTGTGGTATCCCTTAGAAAATTTTGAAGTGAAGGTCAAAATTACCTATTAGGTCGACCTAATTCCAATCAAGCCTTGTCCTAGATAATTTTGTCAAATGACCGAAATCCATTTGAATGCCTATGAGAATGTGTTAGTTTGAATTTGAAATGATGTTAGAAAGTGTTGTAATGCACTTCTCATACCATTAAAGCATTTTGGAATCTTGGAGAAAATTCTATCCTATAGGGGTTAGTTAGTAGAGAAGTCTTAAGGATCTTGTCACACAAATTGTGTGTGAAATGAAGGAATTAGTTGAAATATAATGAAGGCTTGAAGAAGGTTAGTTGGAACAAGTGGCTGTAGATAAGAAGAGATTAGGGTCTGTTGTTGTGGGTAAGAGCCTAAGTTTGCCTAGTTTTTATTCAGAAGTAAAGCTGGCACACAACAACGAGGAGGGGTGAATCCGTTGTGAGCAAACATAATTAAATCCAGACTTAAAAATTGATCGCCAACAGTTAGAATAATGTTACAGAACAATAAGGAGCCATACACCATAACACAATGATTTTGTTGACTAGGGAAGCCCTTGATGGTGCAAAGGCACCTAAAGTAAAATAAAAATGGGGGTTAAAAATCTTAATGTGAGAGATCTAAATTCATTTGAGTCGTAATTTTGGTCTATGTTGGGTTTATACAAAAGTTCTAATGTGAAAATGCATAAAGTGCATAAATGTTGTCAAAGTTGCATAATGATTAAAAGAATGTAAGGAGATGTTTAAAAGGTGGTTTGGAAGTTATAACCAACCACAAAAACTATAAAAATGGATGTATGGTCGATCCAAAGCATTAATGGAAGGAAAGAGATAAATTTGAAACAAATTTGGTGAAATTGTGAGTTGTCATTTTGATTGGTTTTTCAGTTTTAGTGTCGGTTTCAGTTCTTGTACGACCATGTACAGCCTAGAAACCATGAAAAATATGTATATCTAGATAGAGTAGTGAATAACCTTTCTTTTGGCTTTGGTTTGGATTTGTTTCATGTAGAAATGAAGAGGTTATGCAAGTTTTGGCAAAGGTTGTAAATTGCAGATTTTAGGATGCCCGAATGCAGTCAGATTGAAACGTTTGGTAAAGCCATATTTGAATGAATCAGGAACTCTACCTATATTAATTGGAAATATATGTGAACTAGGTTTTATCTCCAATTGGTTTGAGTCGTTTTCATTCAAATATGTGTAAGTTATGTTCATTTTAATGAAGACCGGTTTTTATGGATCTCCATTGAAGTTACAGGACACAATTGATGCTTGTAGAAAGATTTATGCATTGTAAGAATTAATGGCTTATAGATTCCAAAACTAGGCTCATATAAGGTTGGGTGGAAATTGGTTTGGTGTTATTTGGATTCATTTTGAGAAAGTTATTTGATGCCCTAGGCAGGGTTACTGGTTTTGCTTCTGATTTATGATAGAAAATATGGGTCTTGGTTCAAAACACATAATTTGTAATTTATTTATTGTATTGGTCTTAGATTTGGCTATGTTTTAGAAGGGAGAATTTGTAACAACTCCTCCAAAGGGTTTGGCAAGATATTGTCAAGATTGAAAGTTATGAATAATTTACTAGGGTATAGAAGTCAGATTATGTGAAATTGGAAATATTGATATTGTCTTAATTGCCTAAATGTCAGGTTCTCTGTTGAAATCTTTGAGATGTTCTTGGTTCCTTGAGGGTGTACCAGCCTATTGTGAATCCCTTGAGTTGAACTAAGATTCCTTGGAGGTAAAATACAGAGGGCTCTGCATCACTTGATTAGAGGAAAAACCCCGATAGGGACGGTATCCACAAGATATAGTACTAATATACAAATTCCTTGTCAAAGAATGTGACCCTATGACAAGTCAAATACAGTTCATTTAGTACAACAGCCTTTTTAAAGGGTCAAACATTCAAGCCCTAGAAGGGTATCTCAATGAGACTGACTAGTTTTAGCAGACAAATCTTTGAATAAATGGAGGGGAGTGGATTTGAAGAGTTGATGTTGCGTTGGGTGTTTAGAGGATGTGGCAGCACTATTAAAACAGTTACCTTGTTTGGATCACAAGCCTAGAGGGTACTTGCTTTGTATAGTAAGCCTAATTAGGCTTAATTGTCATAAAAGACCTAATATACGGTTAGGGCATAAGACAAAGGAGTTGGAGTTTGAAATATTGAAGACCTTCCACATGGATATCTGAAACCCTAGCCTATTTGTGGTATCCCTTCGAGAAGTTTGAAGTTAAGGGCAAAATTACCTATTAGGTTGACCCAATTCCAATCACACCATTTCCTAGATAGTTTTGGCAAATGACCAAAAACCATTTGAAAGCCTATGAGAATGTGTTGGTTTGAGCTTGAAATGATGTTAGAAGGTGCTGTGACCCACTTCCCACAGGATTGAAGCATTTTGGAGTATTGAAGCAAAGTCTAGCCTATAGGGGTTAGTGTTTAGAAAAGTCTTAAGGATCTTATCACACAAATTGTGTGTGAAATGAACGAATTGTTTGAAAGAGATCTAATGGAGGCTTGAAGAAGGTTAGTTGGGACAAGTGGTTGTAGAAAAGAAGAGATTAGGGTTTGTTGTTGTGGGTAAGAGCCTAAATTTGCCTAGTTTTCCTCATGTCTCTACATCACTTTCTTTCCCTTTTATTCACAACAACCTTTGTAGTGCTCAATACAACTAGATGATGAACGTGTTCTAGCGCAAAACATCTTTGGATTACCTTCTAATATATATAACTTCTCAAGACCCATTTTTGTTACCATGTATAGAAATGTAAAACTTTCTCTAGGAATTCGATACTCTAGATACTTTGGCAAAGTTGTGTAAACTTTAGAACCATGCCAGTCCATTTGGTTAGTTTTTTATTGTGATAAGTTTAGTGTCAAGCACATCCTTGAATACTTAATCAAGTCCTAGGGAGCCATTATATTTAGAGTTTTGTGGTCCTTCACGAGAGTAAAGATTTTTCTCTTCTACCAAAACACTCATAAAACCTTTCATTGTTGAGGTTAGTGAAATGTAGAAAAATGACATAAATAGGTACCTTATTGCTTCAAACAACTAGGTTGCTGACCAAGGTAAGGAAGTTCAAAGACATTGTCACTATTATCGGCGATGCTCTATTTGGGGCAAGCATCCTATTCATTCATGCCACATGAAAACAAAAAACCTAGCTGTCCGTGATATGTATTATGGTCTTTGTGAATCTTTTAAACATCACGCTGCCGCATATTTGGCATTGAATGCCAGAGCTGATAAAACGTTCAGATATGGGATGTTATTAAATATAAATCTAATTTCGTGGAATTACAGTAAACATTATATTTTTTTCAGATTAAACTTCATTTTCTTTATCCTTTGTTTTGAACTCCTCTCGTTAAAATTTCCCCCTTAAAATTTTATCTTATCACATTTATTGTTATTCCTAGCATGAACACAACATGGACATGGAGAAAAACAGTTTTAAGATTAAGTTGAAATTTTTAGCATTGTCCTCCCCCGCTACCATTACCTACTGTTTACTGGCAAGGTTGACGTAGACAGTAGATAACATTATGACCACCCCAACACGGTTGGTCTCACCTACTTCCCTGATACTACAACCATACATTTACCATTTGCATTTATAGTTTCTATTAACAGTTCCAAAATTGTACATACAATGTCTTATTCTGTGCCGCTGTGACCAGAACCCTGTAGGTGTTATTGTTCAGCCAATAACCATGCACAGCAGTTATATATTCAAACTCTGTCTTGTTCTCACCACCAGAGTCCACCTCTGAACATTAAAAATGCTAATAATTGATATGGTGATTCACTGGAATCAGTGTTGTAAGTCGTTCATATTTTCGATCACAAGTCTTTGTGCAGCTTAATGTAGAAAATTTAATAGTCAATATTGAACTTTGTTGGTCTGGCATTGGAAACATTTCTAAATTTGATTTAAGCTTCTTGAGTTTATTAAGGTAGATGCACTGTGGGTTCTCTGTTTATTAGGAATTGGAGATGCAAAAGCTGGAAGACTAAATCTGTAGGTTCTACAATGATGTACATTTTAATTGTGTGAATGTATGTATTTTCTTATTATGTTCAATATATGTTTTATTATGTTAAATGTTTTCCTGGTCATGTTTAATGTATATGTTGTAATGACCAGTTATTCAGTTACAATGGTAAAGGTTATGTGCTTCATTCAGATTGCTATTGAGATGGCTCTGTGGTTTCATGTGTCTCTTTAATTTTAGTTTTCCTATTATCAATAAGCACTCTATGGTTAAATGTTGGCTGCAAGTTGAAAATGTGTTGTGTTCAGGATTCAGCCAGTAAATTATCCTATATCAATAAATGCTAACATAGCACTTGATAATTGATTTGAAATTGGGGATAAGAAGTGTTATTCACGTGTTCTTTGAGGGGAGTTTACTTTCATTAAATGACAACATTTGAAACTATTATGCCTTGTGACTCACTGTGTATGTGTAAACTCAGGATGGACATCTAGTGTAATAACCGTTTCCTATTTCTTTTCAAGTGCTGGCATTATGACAGTTTACCTCTTGTATTTGAGTCATACAGTTTCATTCTTTTAGACAAACTAGCTTATATTCAATTGATACCAAGAAATTTTTGACCCATTAATGGAATTGTAGGAAGTAAGCATCTCGTTTGTTCTTATTATTCCTTTTACAAATGATGTCAAAATTGTCTCAAACAGTTCGCAGATCTTTTCATGCTTCTGTGAATGGTTTATTTGTTACAGAGTTACGTGTGTTCACTTTATTCAGAATGCAGTTACAGATATTTACCAAATTATGATTTATTTTACAAAATGTAGAACAACACATTTATCTTTATCTGTTCAAAGTCTCAATTATTTTGCGAGACCTCTGATTCATTTCATAGTCTTCATTACATAATACATATTTATTATTGCTAAACAATGTAGAAGGAAAATTAACGTGCACCTGGACTTCAGAAATGTACATGCACAGTTTCATACACCATCAGCCATGTCGCTCATTTATCTCTGTGCCATCTGTTACTTGAATAGATGAATACACTAATCTTCCTTCAATCACTGCTGGAAAAGGAATGCGTTGTGGCATACCTTGCGGTCAAAGTAGCTGGTATGTCATCATGAAAACAGACATCCCACTGTATTTACAAGAGAGCTGCTTGAACAGACATTTGGCCCGTATGGAAATCTCATTGCCCAAACCTTCCGGCTTCCCTCAATTGGATGGTGTATATCCTTGCTGCAAGATTCCAATAAGGAAACATCAACAATATGTCCCTGTCTGTTCTAAGACCACCAGCGTCCATGTAATCTGAAATGCATTCCTGTGCTTTTAACAAATAACAAGGCAATGTGCGTTTCCGTGGTTTGTTAACATGTCTCAGGATATCAATATGTCAAAGGTTACTTATTTGTATTCAGCACCACCTTATAATATTTAAAGAAGCTCCACAGACTTCCACCTGACACTCTCCCATGCAGCCAATAACTCTTGAAGTCGTCACCTAAAGTCAAATTCTCTAGTCTTTGAAAGTATGGTATGGCACGCACAATGGAAACATTGGGTTTCTTATCTTCTCAGTGCAGAAATGACAAACTCCACACTGAATTTTTATTGGACTCACTGACCAAGGCTGGATAATCACTTCGTCAATGAATGTCCTCTGATAATCAAACCAAATAACCATTGCAATCCACTGTCAACCAGTCTTCCAATCACTAGGTCAGGTCTCACACTGCCAAAATAATTATTTGATTCTCACTCTGAAGAATTCAATAACTTTCATATAATTCCACCTTGGTTTTCTCCTTCCTAGATTGCTTCTTTTAAGGGAAGAGACTCCCATGAGGAACTACTTTTGAAACTAACATCTTTTAATTAACTATTAATATTAGTCTATATTAAGAACACTAACATTAAATAATTAATATTTATTAAAAACTCTTATAATTATTTAATATTAGTTTATAATATAAAACTAATAATAAATAATTAATATTATTTACTGAGTCATTATTTTTAAGGACATTACAAGTCCTCCCATCCCAATACTACTTGTCCTCAAGCAATCTGATCTCTGAATCAACTGTCATCTTTACCCAAAACACCTAGGTCCCAGTTTAATCTCACGAAATTCTTAGCAGAAATCTGTTGTGCCACTCTAAAATTTGCATCACTGCGCAGTACTCTACAAATAATGCAAACACCAGGATCCCAAAACTGGACGTCATCTTCAGCGTTAATCGTCAAGAAGAAAGCATCCTTCATCAAAGCTTCATCAGTGATTAGTTCATCAACTGTCCCTGCAATTATTTGTGCAATCATTTATCCTCAGCAAATCCAAGTATGGCAAAGTTGATTGTTTTCAGTCATCCTTATAAATCATCCAATCCTTCAGCAAAGGAAATCTGGAAATCTCATAGGAGTTTGATACCTATGTCACAACATCAACTAAAATCACCAACACTGTTTGAGAAACTATCTGTCCATGATGATTATGTAAATCTGAACATTTAACCTTCAATATGCTATGATGATCACAAGGGTCCACTGAACATTCAAATCTGAATAGTTTTCTTTTTCTTGAGCAGCTATCATCTTAGCATTTCTAGCTTTCTCCATTCATTAATTGCACTGTAAAAGAGATTTTTCAACCTGTGCACTATGATCCATTAATTTCCTTCGCTCCGCAATTGTTACCACTGATTCTTCTCAAAATCCATCAATCACTCTATTCTTTTTATCTGAGTCCTCTGATAACAGTTCTTCCCTACATATTTCATCAATCTCTTCAATTATCATCTGCATTTCTTAGATTCTTGAACTGGCTCCTTGTTCATTCCACAAAATTGTAATCGTTTCTGCTTGGAAATGAGCCATACTCAACTGTAAGCAAAGTTCATCAATTTCTTGGCATCTGTCTTCAATAAACCTGATATCAGCATCCCTGTCCTTGAGTAATTGCAAGTAATCTGATTTTATCTTTTCTAACGCTCCCTTGATTGTTAGCAACTATACACTAGAAATTTCATTTGCAGCCCCATTCTTCCTTTCCTTTGTTTGAAGAATCCATATAAACTCTTCAATCTGTTTATGAGCATTGTCAGTTATTGATAGCATCACAATCCTTTCATCTGTGACCGCTAATTGATCCTTCAAATCTTGCGCCCAAAGATTTGTACTTATCACAGTGGCTGGTACTTTCACCACCACAGTCGTTTCCATCTGTAAGAACACTTTCCTCATCAAAAATTACTGTACAATCCTTGGGCTTAGGAGCATAATTAATCCCTTCTTTATACTCATCGATGCTAATCTCTAAATTACCCACACAAAATCTGGAGCACCCTTCTGCTGCTGGCTTAGAGAAATCAGACTTAATGACTTCATTATCACATTGTTCTGTAATGCAAGAGGAATCAACTCTATCCCACATTCACCCAGAGGAAAACTATTCTCTTCAACACAAGCCTTCTTCTGCTCTTCTTCCCTCAGGAGAGACTAAAGCCTTCCTTCACATTGTCTGAACAAATTGCAAACCAATGTATATGCAGATCAAGAAATTACACATTCCTATTTCAAAATATTCCATACCATAGACAGAATAGGTTGGGAAATTGTTTCACTTCCTTTGATAGTTAGAACAATAATGTCCTACATAGCTCAAATGACCTCTTTTCCATGAATCTTTCTAATTGTTACCAGAAAATGATGAAACATATCATAAATCAAATTTTGCAAAACCAAATCCAACAGTAGATTACTAACTCTAACTACTGAAAAGTTTTCTAGTATGGAAAACCTTCTTGAAACATAAACACTATTGACATGATCAAGACCCTGAAAATTTTCCACCATCAAAACCAATACCCTCTTCATGGTGTCATCATTATAGGGAACGTGTGGTGCTGAAATTCTGAAAACCTCACAGAGGCTTGAAGTAACCATCAATTTGATTCCTGCATCTGAATGCATTAACAACCAGTCTTGCTTCAAAGATATTTTCACAAGGATGAGAGAAGAATGTAAAAAGGAAGAAGGGGACTGTTCTACTAAACTCGAACATCCTTGGAGTTCATTCAAAATGTTAAAGATAACATCTCTCGATTGATAATTACGAAGATTGTCACCAGCTGCTTGCAATGCTTTAATCAACCAAAATCTTCCCTCCAACTCCATACTTGATTTCAAATTGTTTAGCCAACAGGTTGATAAGAACTTAAGCTCTGATACCACTGTAATAACCCTTTACTATTTCTTCTCAAGTGCATTATGTCTGACAGTTTACACATTGTCTTTGAGTCATACAGTTTCATTCCTTTAGACAACTAGCTTCCATTCAATTGATACCTGTTAAGTTTTTCGAACCAGGATACACAGAAGGCAAAGCTCAAAAACACAATAACAGATTCCTGGGAAAACCCTCCTGCTCCAGGGTAAAACCCAACCGCACCCAAAAAATATTCCCTTCTTGAATACTCAAGACTAAATACAATACTCTCATGCTTAAGATTGTAATCAGTCAATCACTAAGCCTTATACACAATCCAACATTAAAGACTTTTGCTATGCAATGTTAGAATATAGAATGCTCAATATCCAAGAGACTAATCAGAATGTAATATGCACACTCCTTGATCACACATTGATCAAGCTACTTCTTAGCACTCAATATATAAGCACTTACACAACTCTCATTACACTCTGCTACACACCATAATGTTACAAAATGCAGTACATGTATCATTGGATGTGAAAAAATACTTTTAATCTCCAATACTATGCAGTGTGAATAATAATGACTCACAGCAAGAAGGAAGCAACTCCAGCCAAGGAAAACTCTTCTGCAGAATGCATGTACAACACTACCGTGCACGATAGCTATATCTTTTTATATAAGACAGAAATTAGAATAGAGCAAAATAAAAGTGACAGGCACAATCACCAAGCAGGGATGGTTACATACGGTGACATTGTAGCTAAAAGGGGAAATGAAGAGACGTAAAAGAATCCAACAGACGATGAGAGTGGACCTAACACAATTCTTTGTATGGAAAAACCTAAAACGAACCCGAACCCACCCCCCACAAAAATTGAACAAATATCAAACCTGAATCTCGTACTGGGAAATTAGCATAATAGTTTGGCTTATAAAAGTTCAGCTTTTATTATTTTTTTTTAAATTTTATTTTGGAAGTCTTATTTCATGAAAGTGAGTTATATTATTTACTTATTAGACTTATTTGATAAAGTGAATATAATATTCACTAGAGAAAAGTTATTTAAAATTCTACTTAGGCCTTATTTAATAAAGTGAATACAAAATATACTTATAATAATTTATTAAAGGCCACCTAGGAAATAATCAATTATTTCATTATTATTTAATAAAATATAATCCCGAGCCCAAATTTGGCTGCAATAGCCCCATGCAACGTCTGTTAAGCTCCTAGTGAGTCCCCTATACATTCTGTTGGCCCGAACTCCAGTGATAAGCCAACCTCAACTCCGTCTCATATCGCCTAAAAGGGGGACATTACAAAGGGAATCTATTAATTTAACATTTAATTATCCTAATGAGACTGAACATGATTAAGTAATTTCTGTTATGAGACTCTTTCTATATTTTGTAAAAAATTATTCACTGAATGACATTGTGCTCTTGTTCATAGTACAGTTTTTGTTATTAAAAAGAATATTTCACCTTTTTAGTGAGTAAATTGGGTGCCCTCCTGAATCTCTTCGCAGGACATTACAGATATATTGGAAGATTAAAAAGGGAACTAATTCTTACTGAAAAAAACATTCCTGAAAACTAGTGAAAAGGCAAAGAAAGGTGTTTTTCTAAAATTAAAAAAGCAACTAAAAAATAAGAAAACCATTCCCGAAAAAAGTGAAAAAGAAGCCAAAGCGCTAGAGAAGAGGATCGGGGCTCTCATTTGGCCATGTTGAGTTTAATTTCTTATAAGTTATATTGCTTCTATTTCAAGGGGAATGCTTCATCTTTGGTGTTGGAGGAAGAAAATGCTTACAAGTAACATTCTCCATATTGTTGAGGGATACAATCTAGAGAATAATCCAATGATTTTATTCACAGTCACATTTGGGCATATTGAAGTCTACATTTCCCAATTTGCAAAGCTTATTGGATACGATTTGCAGAAAACTATTTTAGAGAAGATTGAGGATTAAACTTGTACTTTTCTTCTTCTATCTTCTTCTTTGCTGCTCATATCATTTTTTAAGGGTCAACGTGAGAATTCTAAGGCAGCCATTGGGGTTTAATGTAAGCTGCAGCAGTAGAAGGCTGGAGAATTCATCATGGTTGCAGGAACCGCTCACATATTCCCAGCACTATTATTGAAGTGGAGTAGTTTCACTAGAGGAGCTATGAATATGTTGTGTTTGAGACACTCAGGGAGCGAATCCAAGCAGTGGATTAAAGGAATGATTCAAATAATTTTCTCTTCAAAGGAATATAGGGGAATGAGAATTAAGGATAAAATGAGAACATTCAGACACTTCCATTTTCTGATCATGGATAATGTACCATCAAATATGAGGGAATTGGAATTTTATTTGGGAATATCATTCAAATTTCAAGCACAACAGATATTACACTATCTATATTCATTTTTGGTGCACTTATACCATATCGTGGAGCCTGCTTGGAATAGAGCAGAGATTTGAGAGAATTTTGTGCTGGAAGCCCCAAGCATATAAACTAAGACTGTGTTAGTTATATTTAAGCTTCAACGTCATCACGTTCTCTGTTCAGTTGAAGCAGCTGGAATCGGTTGTTTTTGGTTGGCTAGAACTAATTCGTGGCACTAAACAGTCTATCATACCTGTGAATAGGAAGTCAATCTTCTGCCATGACAGAAGCAAATTAGTGAAGTTACATGATTGGCTGCTATTCATTTCTGTGTGCTAAAATATGTATGAGCAGAGCAGAGCAATTTATGTAAGGAAAGAAACGTGGGTTCTGTGTACCACAGATTCCATTTGAGAGACTAAGAGTTTAGTGATAGAGATATTATTCTTTGTGATTTACAAGTCAGAGATTTCAATCTGTTCTCTCCATACTGTAATACTTATATCCTTGAGTTTATAACAGATTTATGTTCTTTAGTTCACTGGGTATATTTATCTGGTGTTGCTAAATTGTTGCAAAGGATTAAAACAAATACGAAACATCAAGTTGGAACACAAACATCACATTGAACACCAAGAAATAAAATGTTTGGCAAAATATCCTTGGAAAAGAGTACCAATATCAGGAGACATTGCATTAAAGGATCTGATATTTGGATCTTTAGATGTTATTTGACACTTCTAGACCCAGCCATGGCATTTGGAGTGTTTTGGTGAGAACCTAGGGTTTCTGGAACTTGATTTTGTTGGTTATTATTGCTTCAATGCTTTGTTTTCATTACCAGCAAATGGGCATGTTGTATTTGTGTATATAACAAGATTTATCCATCTGTATATCTTTGATTTAGTATTTGTCTTGTAGTTTCAGTTTTGGACTAATTTTAGAAGTGACTATTGCAAGCATTTACTTTATATTTTTTGTCATAGTTTTGTAATTGTTGCAATATAAATCAGCTCTTTCTATTATCTCTATCAGACATTCTTAAACTCGAAAGAAAAAAGAAAAAAATACTTGTGGGGATATAGGGGTCCTTATTACAGTTTTCTTTAAGATTTGAATAGAAATGTATAATATTGCATCAACATGCAAATACAATAGCCAATGATATACAAATCACATAATCATTGAGAATCATTGTCAGATATTGCAATTTCATTCAATATTACCCTAGGATGCGTATTTTCAGCCGTCCCCGTCCCAGAAATGTCTCGGAGACTTGGGGACACCTAGGGGTCTTTGACTTTGACTTCTAGAACAAAATAAACTTTGACTCTCAAAGTAACACAAATTTGGCATATGAATTCTGTTGATTCTTATATTTTAAGGTTCAACTATGTATAAGTACATTCTTTATCCATGTTTTCATATAAAAAATTTAAATTTCTCTATATATTTTAATTTTCTCTATTGTTATATAGTTGTCCCCATTTTCTATCCCCAAAGTTGGAAAAAAAAATTGTCGTCCCGGAAACCTGTCCCATTGTCCCCTGCCGTCCCCATCTTGGAAACTTGGGGGAACATAGATTTCGTTCAAGCTAAAGCATTCTACATTTATCACATCTTTCAATAAGCAATTAAATAAACAATTTTCAGCATTAAAAGTGTGTTTGCAAGACCTAGGCTGCATTTGCACAATCCAATTAGACACATGTACTGTCCTTTTTATTGAGTTCTCTTGTGGCGCAGCTAGTGCTTACTTTAGGGTTTGTATCAGCCACATCAGAGAAGTGATTCGATATCAAAAATGAGCTCAGATGATTTATTAGAGTTACTAGATACTTTTTGGAGGGATTTCAAACAATTTATCAGTACTCACTATTTATAAGTAAATGTCACTCTAGAGACTAATTAGGTTATAGCTGGCAAAACATCTATTTTTGGATGCTCAGTTTTGCTTAAATTGTCGATTTCTTGGCAACTAATGGTTTATGAAATATTTGTTTAAATAACGTTAAATCATTTAAGTTAAATCAAATATTTAACTTTATGTTATCTAAATTAATATAGCGACTTTTTGGTTGCTTAAGGAGTTATGAGGTATTATTTTGACATATCAGATAAAGTGCTTCCTTAAGTAGTGGACACCAAGTTAGGGAGACATAAGGTGAATTAAAAATCAAGAAATTGAAATAACTCTAATTAGGGCATCAGGCTTGGAGGAGTTTATTTTGAATCACATTTGCACTATGTCAAAGCTTATTACTTCTTATTTTTCTCTCATTGAGAAGGAGAAACTCTATTGGGGTTCAAGAGATCAAACCAGTTTCATCTCAAGCCTTTGGAGGACGAAACCTGTGTTTCTAAAATTAATTTTGGTGGTGAGAGTCTAGCCTAGCTGGTATGTGTTGGGGATATCATACAAGTAGTGCTTTTAAGTTTGAGATATTTGTGCAGCTTCAATTCAATGACAGTATCGTAAGAGATTCTGGTGTTGCATTTCAGAACATTTAGATGCAACATTGTTGTATCTTTACTTGGTGTGGAATCTGTTACCTATGGGATTTTGAGGCATCTAACACCTGCCTTTGGTGTGGGTTTCTACCTATTTCATAAGTGTGGGTTTCTACTTATTCTTCGCATTGAAATATTGCATTAACCTAAGTGTAGAAATATTCCTTACTTCCAGCTTGTGTTCGGTTGATTTTCCTTGGACATGGGTATCTTGAATGTTAGAGCAATAATTTTGCTGTGGATTAATCATTCTTCCACGGCATGAGACATTGCAGGCCTATTTACTTGGCGTGGAGGTTTGACTTCATATCTTTGGTGTGGGAAATTGTAGTATTTGAAATATTGGAGATTTCCATTTTTAGAGAATTTTACTTCAGAAGTTGGGTTCCTGAAGATTGCATTACACTTGGACATGCAAGACTAATTGGTGTTGCTTTGAACCTGAACTTATTCTTGCAGTTGTATACTTCTGATTTATGTATGAGACTGCTCCTTTATGTCCTCAAAATTGTAAAGAACAACACTGTTTCTTTGTTTCGCAGTACTAAAGGTCAGTAGATTTAATCAATTTAAAATCAATTCTATGATAATGATCAATTTTTGATGAAGTCTATTCAGAAGTTTATTTATTCTATGAGAAAACTAGTATTCCAAACATATTTTAAATCTGAAAGCTATTGCAAGTCTGAAACAAACAACAAACCATCAGCAAACTGACTTTTTATGAATCGGAAAGTTGATGTACTTTGTTAGTGAATGCATGCAAACTGTTTGACTTCTAATGACATCTCCACGGACAACAGGGTTGCGTTCACTGTCCACCAGCATGGGGGTTTCCATCCTCAGGCTGGATGGAAACTGAAGCTTTCCAAATAACTCTCCAAGAGAGAAAACTTCACTCTAAATCATAAACCAAGCATGCCCAAAATGAATGAGAGTTCATCTTTTAATGTTCAACAGTAACTCTTCAAAATTTCATTCTATCTTTCATCTCACTTCCCATTTGTCACCTCTTCTCTCTTTATTTAAAAAAGACTTTTTAAATAGCTTTAATTTAACTCCAAAATCACTTTAAATTATTTTTTAAGTTGGGCTTGTAATTTTTCTTATGTCCCCAAAAAGGGTCATTACAGGCCTCCCTCCTTGAGATTGTTTGTCCTCAAACAATCAGTACTAGGACCCCATATAAATATGCACATAGCTCTATAGCCCAATCTAAAAACATATCTTGCCACACTGCAAGTCAAGGTGTCCAAATGCAACTCATCCATCAACCAAATCCCTGGATCCTGATGGATACCAAATTTTCAAATTCTTGGGCTTCTATTTGAGTTATGTAATGTTGTGGTCAGAAGAATCTAAGGATGTCAATAAAGACAAAATTTAAGGCAAACGTATATTTACAGCAAGGCAAATTGAGTCTACATGATGAACCATTTCCATGTCACCAAAGAAGCACAGTATTGTCGTCACCTTGTATAAGCTTAATTTGCATACACAATGATGAAAGACAAGGGAGCTATGAGTGAATAAATGTTTATTAGGAACTTTTGGGCATACAAACTATTAGCGTCCAAACAAAGGATATAAAACCAAGCAATTTGAACTCCTTATACATGTCAACCATAGAAGACAAAGCTCTGTATCTTGGAGAAGCAATATAATTATACTTCTTGCATGTAGACACAGAAGTGAGGATTCCCGTGTTATCATCTTCTCAGATTATGACCAAACAGTACCCACACAATACTGATGGTAAAACCCAACATCAGCCAACGGAACCTCTATATCTATTAACAAATGAATACCACAGATGGTGCACCAATGATGCCAGGTGATTGTGTATTCGGTAAGTATGATGATGAATGTATATATCAAATACTTTTGCCGGATAAAGAAGCACAACCGCATATATAATTTTGAGACAATTGGTCTTGTCAAGGAAGAAAGGAGTACATCATAGTTAAACTGGAATTGTGACTCATAAGCATATCAACATATGTCTCAATGAAGCTTTGAATCGACAATATTACGAGGTGGCAATATCACTTCAATGGAGAAAGTATGCCTGGAATCATTAGAGAGCACGATGTATTGCTTATTCTGAAATATCACAGTTTGGCATATTCACAATGATTGACCCAGAGTAGAGGTCATTTTGGCAGGATAACAGGATTCTACGAGCTTGTAAATATTTATAAATTTTTGTCACCTAGGCATGGAGTCAAGGGTGTTAGGAATTGCTTCAAGAAAGGTCGAGATATATGTTTCCTATAATCAAATGCATGAGGATCTTTGCGATTGCATTTTTTAAGTAACTTTTCTCTATGAACAGCATGGTTTCTATGGTATACGATGCAAGAAGAGTTGGGATACGGATATATATCCAATGCCGAAGGTGAGTGAAATCAGAAGCTCTTCCAAGACACGGGACATGGCAAAATCGTTTCATCAATTATTGATTTGTGCTATCATATACCATGGCTATGTCTGAGGGAAATATAATCATTTACATATCACCCAATTGCTCCGTGTTTGGTCAGCGTGGACGAAGGTTAATTAATGTTAAACAATTATTAATTAAAACTTGAAAGGGTGTGGTTTGCAATGTTTCATATCCAAAAGACATATCTTTCTATTTTGAAAGATTAAAAGGAATCTGCATTATTTGCGGAAAAAAAAAATGACATATTCGATATTCACAAGAAGAAAGACATTTATGATATAGAAAAACATTTATACTTATTTGTTTGGAGGAATAAGGGGCTCATAATAATATGACTTTGTAATGTAAATTCAATTATTTTATTTTAATAATAAAATAAAAGATCTTTCATTTATATTTATTTGAGATGTGGAGAATTAAACTTCAGTTGATTTGTCCTTTATAATTATTTTTCAAAATTCTGGAAACAATTTATGTCAAATAAGTGGACGAGGTCATTTATGGCATTTTAAACTCGATCATCACATATATTGTGAAATATTTAATTGTTTCCAAATCTATGTCCAGTCTATTTCCCCAACCTTAGGAGTTGAAGCGCAATCTAGACTACTATAAAATTGCATATATATATAAGTGTGTAGAATATTATAAAGTTGTATGTTATAATTTTCATTGTAGTTGACTCTCTCGCCCAAATAAGTGAAAGCATTGGTCTTTTATCATTGAGGTATTTGATTTATATTTGAAATCAGATAATCTATAACTTCCTTCTTACAAGCACCAAATCCATTATTGGCAAACATTATACAAAACATTCAATTCAAACATTCAGCCTTCAATTTTATATTGATGGAATTCGAGGACCTTGCTAGCCGGATAACTCAAAAACATAGATTCGCTATAGAAAAGCTTTGAACCTAGTGATCAAGTTTGAGGAGAAGGTCTACCTGCCAAGGTGTAGCGGAGCTTGAAGTGGAAGGGAATCAAGGTGATTCTCGTTCGTTGGCCAGAATTGATTGCGGAATCCTATCGAAGAAGTGGTAGGCTTTTGGATTTCCAATCTGCAATTTTGAGTACCAACAGATCCCATGTCAATCTGTGACACACAACTGTGTTCGTAGGTTGTGCAACTCTGATCATAACTACATCAAATCTCAAACTGTGTAGTATACAACAAAATCCTCAAAATGCTGCACATACATCCAGTCAAAACCTAGATCCCAAACCATCCTATCAATACAATCTTGGGAGGAGTAATAGATGTCTAACAACCTGTCATCCTGGATCAACCAATTGAACAAACAGATCACCCAACCAAAACCGCGAAATGCATGAAGTTTGACTTATAAGTCCACCACATATCGTTGTCATATACCAAACCAATAATATAGAAGATGACGTTGTTGTCATTGTGCCCCGATACTGGAAGGGTAACCATCTCATAAGGTGTCTATCTCAAGATGAGGAATCTCCACGAATCACCTTGCAACTCGCTAACCTCAAGAGGCTGAACCAAATCTCAAAATATATTGGCAGACCCAATGTAGCAGCCATTTATAGCTAGAGTAAGCATAAAGATAAAATCACCAGCTAACAAATATATAGATGCCCTTTCATGCAGACTTGGTGATATGGCTCTAGATAATCAGTAGAAGCTATTAGTTTACATTAAGGATGATTCAAAATTTTCAGCACCACCTTGAGTATCATCACCTGAATCAACATCTCCATCAACAAAACGATCATCATCACACATAGTTATCAAAGCAAAATAATTGGGTTCATCTTCTACCTCATGATATGGTGAGATTATGTAACTGTTGTTGTAAAAATCAGAACTGGTGTGGTTGACTTCTTTCTAGTCCTTAAATCTTTCTTCATCATAATGAGTCTCATATAAATATGGTGAAGTGGGGATACTAAGTTCACTTTCATTCTCACCAAGGGTATTGATCCCTTCTATAATGTGTATGATATCCTTGGTTCTATGATCATGCCCATTATCTAGGTGAGTAGTTGTTATAGAATTCTGATTTTCAGCTTGATATAGGGAGTAATGGGTCATACTTAGTTGGAGACAAAGCTCATCTATCTCCTCTCTTTATCTTCAGCATGTTTGACAGCCATATCCCTCGTCTTTGAGCAACTTCAAGTAGTCAAATTTATTTATTTCCAATGCCCTCTTAAGAGTGTGAAGGTATGCACTATTGATTCCATTCGTTATTCCCTTCTCCTTTTCAACATTATTAACATCCCACATGGTTTCTCCAATGCTTTTACGAGTGTTATCAAAATTCACTAGGCTGCAATAACCAAATCATTTAAAACTTTCAGCTTATCCTCCAAATTATATGCTCCAAAATTATCAACCTGAAATGGAATTTCTGTTTTGTCCTTCAATTCAGCCCCTATAGTAACATCACCTTGCTCTAGTTCTGGAATACTTGGATGCATTTTTAGCTGCACAATTTTCAGAATTTTCCTTCTACCTTCAAATGTATTGTCCACTCAACTGTTACATCATTGTCTCAACATAATTCATCCTCATGAAGAGACTCAGTTTCAGCCTTATGATCACCATATTGTTTGTCAACAAAAACCTCCAATTCACCGAATAAGATGCTAGAATAATCCCTACCATCATCCATAGCGGGTTCCCTCTCATAGTTTTCCTTATGTTGAAGTTGGACTTACAAATCCTCAACTTCCCCAACGCCAATCTGCACTTCTTGAGCTGACTCTTCCTGCTTGTTATCCCCACAAACATGACCAAAAATGCTTGCAAGTAAAACAGATCTGCTCTTTCCTCATTTGGTTATTGCTCATTTTCAAAGATCCTTCAACCTATATGTTAATTCGCGTTTAGTCATAAACTCTTTGAAAATGTCAAACTTATGTACAATTAGTTCCTCCACAAGCTCGTAAGCTATAGGTGAGATTATGTTCTCCCTTCTCCACATTGCCACAAATTTGGTTTTAATTGCTTACCTATGTCATCATTCTTATCAAGGATTAATGACATGATAGTTTTAATGCAAGCTTCACATTGACTGGATGATGCTTCCTATATCCACTTAAGAAACCATGAAAAATCTCAAGTATCATTCGTTCACAATGGAGGTCCAACATGATGATAAAAAATTTAGCCTTTGCCAGAATATCCAATATCTTAGCCTTCTAACCAAAGGTAGGGCTTTTGTCATCCTGTAATCCACACAAGCTGTCCACTATCAATTATACGACTCCAAGTTGTTATTATCATGAGGTGCAATAGGAGTGGTTATTCTAAGGATCTCACTGCAACAAATAGCAACTATTAACCTCACCTCTTCACACAGATGCTCCATTAACCTGTGTTGAACTAATGCAATCATGGAGGGTTGTAAGGCCCAATTTAAGACCCTCCAATCAGATTGATCTATTTTATAGACATGCATCCGATTCTTCCAGCTTAGGAAGACCATCAAGATATATCAATGACTCCAACTGTAATCCAATTATGTACAGCCGATTCCCAATTTCTTTTTCTCTCTATAGGTTCCTTAACTTCTCATTGTTAAATGTATCATTAAGTTCTTTTGAAATGCCTTATGTTTAAGATTTTCCATTGTCTAAATTCAGGAATATTGTTGATGTTCAAATTGAATAGTCCTCGAAAAATCTCTTGCTTCTTGATGGCTAATTACCAAGTAGATAGAAAATCATGACATCCTTCTCATTCCCAAAAGCTTGCAGCTTAACCCTGTAACGTTCCCTGCTTGTTCTAGTGAAGATTTTCAGTTTTGAGAACTTGAAAGTTTGTCAAACAAATTATATACAAGGTCACGTATGATGTCAACTTGTTTTGACTAACAACAATTGTTGAAACTTCTCCAACTGATGTTATATTGCTAAAAATGCAATTTTGGGTGATAAAGGGATGAATCTGCTATCCACTATTTCCTTGTTATGGTCCCTAGGTGTTGCATTAGTAGATTTTGCCTCCACTTCCAACTACTGGTGTTTTTACCTTACACAACATTGATTCTCCTAGTCACATTAACCAGCTACTCCTCTCGTTAACTTTTCCATACACATACAAGTGACTTATGTTTATTCAATTTAACAAGGAACTTTCCGTATCATTGCCCTTCCTCCTCTATTCATAGCCAGTTTCAGAATTACTAGAAGAATGGTGTATCCAGTTTGGTCATATTGCATTTATCTTACTTTCTATCAAGTGCTACTTCCAGAACTTTAGTGCTATAATTTTTTATAGGATTGATAGATTAATAATCCTTCCTTGAATGTTTTATGTTTCACACCCTTCAAATGAAAACATAAGAAATATTAGAGTATACACAAGCACACAATATTCTCCATATCGATTTTGCGCACTAGTAAGCTCAACACGTCAAGCCAAACTAGGCAACGTGGGCTTGTCAACTCAAATAATTTAAAGCCTCCATATCGATTTTGTGCACTAGTAAGCTCAACACGTCGAGCCAGACTAGGAAACGTGTGCCTGTCAACTCAAATAATTTAAAGCCTCCTTGCTATAGTCAAAAACTGGAAACTTAATTCACCCACCTGTCTCAATAATGATAAAGTCTTTGAGAAATACCTTGTTCAAACATTTTAACAAACACCTCTAAGTAGCCAATATCCAAACTATAACCTTTGTCAAACACTAATTTCTCAGTTTACTATCTCATATTCCCACTTTAATTCACTCACAAGACTTCATTCCCAGGAATGTAAATATTTACGAGCCATTAAATATTTGTTGAGTTGCTTTGTCATCACCTATAGATTCCAAAATTGAAGAATGTATTTATTTTGTAACGCTTCTTTCCTTTATTTGGAAAATGTAATCATCGATGTTGACATGTCTTACGTTAGTCAGTTCGTTTGCACACATAACATTAGCAATTAACTCCGCCAATTTGGAGTATTTCATAACACCTAGGCAAAATATTATTTTCTCTCGCCTCTTGAATATGGAGCGCTCCTATAGAAAGATTCTATGTCATACCAAGGACGATATCCACATGACTCTCCCCACACAAGAGGTAAACTACACCTATTAAAAAGAACTATTACTACCATTATGACAACATTCCCTCAACAAAAAATATCTAACAATAGGTTTCTTTTCCCTTGGGAATGGTGAATATCAACAACCATCCTCAATATAACATGCAAGTTCAACTCTTATATGCCCAGTTTGAACGATCAATAGCAAAATATCAGGCTCGAGCCTAAACTTTTTCCCAATATATTGTGATTGGCCCGACGAACTCACAATTGTTCAAATGCCATCATAAAAATGTTGATTGCTTATACCATTTCCTAGACTGAACTATCATCCTCTTCTTGCAATACTTGGCATCAATTCATATTCTGTTGCTTTTCACAAATCCATTTTCACCATGAACGCAGGAAACTAATAGTGCAAGAGTCGCAGAGAATAACATATAGTTTGGGAATTTCTTTTCACATTGTTAATGTTTGACTATTATTATCAACTCCAAACTTTACTGAGTAGAAACCGCATAAAATCTTTCTTGTAACACTAAACTCACGGCAACATTCCCATTTGATATGGTAACAAATTAATATGTCAACTGCAATCTTCCTTTAATAATGCCCTAGTTGATCTAAATGTGTTATATTGTCTTTTAGAGTGAACTATCGTCCTCTTCTTGCAATCCATGGCATCAATTCATACTCAGTTGCCTTTCACAAATTCTTTTTTGTCGTCAACAGAAAACTACTTGTGCAAGAGCCGTAGAGAATAACATAGTTTGGGAATTTCCTTTGCCACTGTTAGTGCCCAACTATTATTATCAAGTCCAAGTTTTACTGCACAGAAACCGCATAAAATCCTTCTTATAACACTAAACTCATGGTAACATCCCTATTTGATATGGTAACGAATTAATACGTCGATTGCAGTCTTCCTTTAATAATGTCCCAATTGGTGTCTATGTCACTTCTTGGGTAGTCTTCGCAAGTGGTTATCTACACTTAAAATGTATTCCCCAACCATCGTTGTGCCTTGCATGCTTTGTTCACTCATCAAAGTCAACAGATATATTCATGTCAAGGTGAAGGCATTTTAAGAACTCATTTATTTGCCAAAATATTTAACCTCCAAGCATTAGAGGAGGTCCTAGTTAATCATCGCTCAGAGAATGTTAGTCCACCATGTCTTAAGAAGAAATAAAACTTACGGACAAAGATGTTTCCTTCCTTTCAAATATTTATCAAAGAACAATTTTCAGCGTTGCCATGACCCTACAAGCCATAACCAGTGCCAACTATAAAGATTGGGTCCCCAGAATTTTTCCTCCGAACTTTGATAGAATCAATATTTTATCTTGGTAAATTTATTTACGACACTAACTCACGGAATGAAATGTCTGAAAATTTACCATTTGATCAAATTTCTGATATACTTTTAAAACTGAAATGTGTCTCAGCATCTGGCTATAAAGCAAATCCCTCAACTAGAACCACAAAAACATTGATCTCAAAATTCTACCAAAGATTCAAACTGTATTTATTCTTGAACCTCACAGGGGCTGGCAGGTTCAATGCTCTGATACCACAATAGTATCCTGAATGGATATTTCCCCAAACTTATCTTTAAAATAGAATTTAAGAATACAACCAGATTGTTTATGCAGTAAACTTTCAGATTTGGCCAGCAAGTAAACAACAATTGCTTATATGAAAACCTCATAAATTTCTATTGCATTACAATATTCAGCAATGCAAGAATATGACCAGCAAAGCTCATATGAATTCTTCGGAATATGTTATTGCATTATACATCAGCAATACAATAACCATAAAAACAAAACCAAACTTAAACACAGTATTATGGTCAGATTGGAAAAAACTAAGAAAGAACATGTAAGCACACATGACACATCTGGTGTGACATCTCTACAAACAATGGGGTTGTGTCCATTGTCCACCGGCATGAGGGTTTTTGTCCTCGGGCTGGATGGAAGTTGAAGCTTTACAAATAACTCTCCAAGAGACAAAACTGAAGTCTGAATCATAAACCAAGCCTGCCCAAAATGAATGAGACTTCCTCTTTTCATGCTCAACAGTGACTTCAGATTCCCTTTTTGTCTTTCATCTCACATCCCCTTTGTGCCCTTTTCTCCTCTTTAATTAAAAGAGACTTTTTAAATAGTTTTAATTTAACTCCAAAGTCACTTTTAATTATTTTATAAGTTGGGCTTGTCATTTTTCTAATGTCCCCAAAAAGCAACATTACAGCTTGCCACCTATTTTCCATGTAATTATTTGAGTGAAGTACATACTTGCAACAAATAAAAGTGAAACTATACATTAATCTAAACCAACAATCCCTAGGAAATGAACATGATTTGGCACACTACTATCTTGTATACAAAGTATTTGTCAGGCTCGAAGTCTACAACCCTTTCGTTACTCAAGAATAGCCCTAACAAAAAACACCTAAAAGTGCAAGGAAAAGAACCATCCCCATGAAGATATTAAGGACATTCTACAATGCATTTTAATGAATGTGTCTTTGTCTAATAGATGAAAATGCAACTTAAACCTACTTTTTTTTTTAAGAAAAAAATTCGCAGTACAACAGAAGGCAAATAATTACCTTTTCCCAAACCAAGCTGGCCATTAAAATTGCTTCCCCATGCATAAACAACACCTTTCTCTGCACAGATAACAAAGAACATAGAAGAGAATTACCACCAGTCTAACGAACTTACACAAAACCATATTTTATTTAAGTATGAAGTAAAAGTAGAGACGAAATAATCATTTAAAAATGAAACCAGTACAAATTAAATAAAAGGCGAAAACATAGAGCATTTTCATTTACTGCGGAAAATGCACAAGCAAAAATGTTGACTTGCAACTCATGATGTGGTCAAAATTGGGGTCTTATCAAACTACAAAAATCTTGTAGTCTTAGATTTTAACCATCATTCGTGGACTCTCTAGACCTCTCAAAGTCCTGGTGAGTTCTGAGTCGAGTTACCCTACCCAAGTCCAAAGGGCCCAAGACTCTCCAAAAGCTCAGCCTACATAAGAAAACCCAGAATTCTAGTTTTTGTCGCATCTTCTTGAGTTTTTGCTGAGTCCTATCAAGTTTATTTTTCATCGCTAATTAAGTCAACCTTGCCAAGTCTGAGCCAAGTCCAAGTGTGGAAACTATGGTCTTAACATATCATTGCAATGTTCCCAAATTTGGGACCTAATATAGATAGATGACTTGATAAAAATTAAATGAAGATTGAAACTTACAAGGCTCCACCAACAATTAAAACTAGTCCTATCAGAGAAATTGGATATTGATGAGTTGGCAAGGTTAATAATCTTAGATTATTAATTAATCATGTCCATCGTGGGTAGCAAGTGTCATCGATATAGTAAGTAGATGATCCTTCCTATACTTACTAATGATAATGCTATCAATTAAGATTATCCTTGAAGAAGTGATGACAGTCATCTACCTGTGGAATACTTAGAAGAAGAAAAAGTCGATTAATTGGACAACGACTTCCATATCATTAAGAAAGCATGACAACAAATTGCAAAGACAGGTTGTTTAGACATAGGAATAGACAATAACAGCAACAACTTAATAATATACATATCACAAGAATGTTGAAATCGATATCATGGTTAACATTAGGTTAAGACAGCTACAGGTGGCATATACAAGAGTCCAAGCATCATGCAACTTTGGCATCGATCTCATTTGGGCTTCATCTTCAAACAAATACATATTAAGAAAACGTGAATTATATTGGGTCATTAAGGAATCAACAATCAGCACCATAGTTGGAAAACTCTCACTCAACAACAACTCACCAAGCCCCTAAAGTTTATTTAGGAAAAAATCAGCCAATTTAAAAAAAAGTCTCGGAAAAACTTCGAAACCTAGAAAAACTGCTAAAATTTGATTAAAAATACATTTTTTGGCAAATTTCAATGAGAAGATGCATTTAATGAGTTAATTAAAGACAACAGAAAAGAAACAAGAAGAGTTTAGATATATATAAATGCATAATGGGTACAAAATCGCATTCTTGTGAGGAATGTTGATGGCAAGAAGCAAAATAGTAAATAGTATCTATCAAACTAGAAATCTAGAAGTAATTATTAAATAGTAAATACATCAATACAATCACATCTTCCTCTTTCTAGCTCTACTAGCAGAAAAGAGAGGGGGTCTTGTCCTCAAAGAGGTGCCCTGCACTGGGACTGGGCATGAGTTGTGTGACTGTGAAGTCTGTGGCGATGCCTCCTCGCTCAACCTCCCTACTGACTGGCTCTGCGTCCAGGAATTGGATGTATCTCCTCCTATATGTGGCACTAGTAATGCCTCCTTAAAAAACAACGTTTTTGGCCTATATGGTAGTTGCTCACACACAGCCGAATTTTATTAAAAAACTCGAGCTGATTTTTCGACAAGTACTCTGTGATTTTTTGGAGGGTGCCGAGTTTTTGAAATGGATAGTTTTTTCACCAAAATCTCAGCGATTACCTGCTACTCATAGAGTAATCGGCAAGTATGCCAACTATGGTCAGCACCACCTTCAATTAAGTCAGCCATGTTTGTTTGAAGGGATGCAAAATAATGATTAAAGAAATATCAAGTTACCGCTAAATCATCCATTCATTGCCTTAATATAACTAAGGTGACTTGAATAAAGGTAAACAGTAAAAATGATTAACTATGAAGTGGTATGATTAGAGGAGGAGATAACAATGAGGCATGTCCCTTGCACATGACTTATGAATCCACAACATGCTAAAAGAAGGGCATTCCATCAATCCTCAAAGCATCACTGGGAATTTTCATTACTTACTCATCCATATTTGGATCTGCTCGATAGAGCAACTACCTTTAGCGTTTTGGTTTTAAGATCTACATTGCAGATTAGAGACGGCACTGTGATTGCGTGTATTAAAAGTAGAATCAGGAACAACATCAATATTTTAAGTTGCAAGCACCTACAACCAAAGTTTGAAACAACGGCATATTTCTCATAGTGATATTGTACACTTGTCGTTGGTAAATATTGCGTAGCCGACAGGTTGATGTCGTCGGTAGATATTGTGTAGCTGACGGGTAGATTAACATGTAGATGGTAATTATTTATTATGTAGCCGACGGATCCCTTCGGGAAGGTTCTTCGGAACAGTATATGTACACCATGGGAAAACATTGTAATCATCATCATCGTAAGCATTATGTAATCTCTTGGCATATGCGAATAAAAGGAGTATTGCTGTTCTTGTTCACTGTCTGTATGCATTAATCCATTTACCCATACGGTAAACAACACTTGCATGATTAATTATCATTTCAGACACAGAAAAAACATTGTTGCAAGCAACACTTATCGATTGCATATTTGTATTGTTTATATTAGAAATAGCATCATTATACAATCATTATAAGTGATAGGATTATTGTAGTCATAGAATAGTTCATATCGTTATACCAGACATTGCTATTAAACATATTAATATTCATGCTATCTTGCAAGCATATATT
This sequence comes from Cupressus sempervirens, assembly GCA_028749045.1. Taxonomy (NCBI): domain Eukaryota; kingdom Viridiplantae; phylum Streptophyta; class Pinopsida; order Cupressales; family Cupressaceae; genus Cupressus; species Cupressus sempervirens. Next base: position 423,602,172 of record CM053793.1, on the reverse strand, counting down.
GTGACTGAATCGCAAATTGGAGTTGAAATCTTACATAATCTCCATTACTTAGTCTAAATGCAAATATCTGACAAAGTGTAAGAAGTTGAAGTAATTGTTGTATTCCAAGATATCTAGTAAGGGCACATACAATCATTCAATCTATTAGATAGAAACAAAACTTGAAAATAAATATTATTGCTACTCTTATATGCACATTCATAAAACAAAGTACTTAAAATACCAATAACATATACTGAAATTTCAACAACAAATAATTCATCAATTTTTCAAGAGTTCTAGGTATATCATGCCTTCAAATATTCAAACCCTTGTGCCTTTAACTATTAGATAGAAACAAAACTTAGTCTAAATGCAAATATCTGACAAAGTGTAAGAAGTTGAAGTAATTGTTGTATTCCAAGATATCTAGTAAGGGCACATACAATCATTCAATCTATTAGATAGAAACAAAACTTGAAAATAAATATTATTGCTACTCTTATATGCACATTCATAAAACAAAGTACTTAAAATACCAATAACATATACTGAGAATTTCAAACCCTTGTGATTCATCAATTTTTCAAGAGTTCTAGGTATATCATGCCTTCAAATATTAGAAATAGCATCATTATACAATCATTATAAGTGATAGGATTATTGTAGTCATAGAATAGTTCATATCGTTATACCAGACATTGCTATTAAACATATTAATATTCATGCTATCTTGCAAGCATATATTGTGACTAAATCGCAAATTGGAGTTGAAATCTTACATAATCTCCATTACTTAGTCTAAATGCAAATATCTGACAAAGTGTAAGAAGTTGAAGTAATTGTTGTATTCCAAGATATCTAGTAAGGGCACATACAATCATTCAATCTATTAGATAGAAACAAAACTTGAAAATAAATATTATTGCTACTCTTATATGCACATTCATAAAACAAAGTACTTAAAATACCAATAACATATACTGAGAATTTCAACAACAAATAATTCATCAATTTTTCAAGAGTTCTAGGTATATCATGCCTTCAAATATTCAAACCCTTGTGCCTTTCACTTTCTTGGCTAGACTCCTCTTTGGGAATCTGATTTTTATCTTCAACTTACAACTTTCATGGCTGCCTTAAATAGCACTAGCACACCTACAAATTCTTTCTTCTCTTTCCTTTATTCTTATCCTCTTGGTAAACCAATTGCCGACACTCTTCCTTAGGCAATTCTTTGGATAAACCTGCAAGTTCTTTCTCCAACCTTGTTGATGTTGATTGCTTCCTCTTAACATCATTAAAGGCTGCATTTCATAAATATTAAAATCTATGCGAGACATCACAAAGAGGCACACAAACATGCCCTTTCATTTCCCTCCCATTGTTACTTAAAATTCCTATGAAAATGCTTGGAATTCCTCATTAAATGCTTCCAAATATGAATTAAGAAAGAACCAAAACCATGCTTTTTACAAAGTTGAAGAGCCATTATTTATTTTGCCACCCAAATTGAAAGAATGAGACAAGAAAAGCCAAAGGCTAAATTTTTAATCAATGCTTGTAACACTCCACAAGATTCTCCTAAGACCTAACCTATGCCTAGAATGCAAAAAAATAAACAATGGAAATAAGTATTTTTTCTTGGTGATGCAAGATAGCTTGTGAGCCCAGATGTGTGATGTTCCCAAATTTTGTTGCAATAATTTTATTTAATTGATTAATTAATTGGACCCAAAATTTAAAATATAAAATAAAAAAGACCTATAATTAATTACTTTAATTAATAAATATGGGGCCAAATTTATAAAATAAAATATTTGTAATTGGAGTTATGATTGATTTATGTATATCTTAGGCTCATCTTGTATGCAATTTTGGTAACATTCTGAACTACCCTAATCTGCTTTCTTTACTTTGCTTGGATCTAGCAAATCCAAGCGCCATCCTGTCTGCAAATATAATTTTGTGTTTCGACAACAAATTACATATATATCTCTACATTGGGCATACATATTTGTGTTAAGTGTACATATCTATATTTGGCATACATATTTGTGTTTAGCGAATAATTTGTGCAGTTTTGGCATTTAGTGATTCATATTTGTTTTGGCATCGCCAAATCTCACACCAAGTTCTCTAGTCATTGATAATTTCATCCTCCCAAACCTAGCCTTGTGGCATCATACTTACACCCATCCAACCATACAACAATACTTAACTTGCCCATTGTACGCCGCTAATATCACCCACCATACGACATCACACTCCAAGCCATATACTACAACTCCATTCATTGTAATATCATTCTATCACGTAACCATACACTAGGTCATCTCCATCTTGTTTCTACCATCATACTAACTCCTTCAAACATGTAATAACCCCAACAGGTTATAACTCCTTCAAACACCAAAAATCTTTATTCTTCAGTTGTTTGACATTTCGTCAAACACTTTGCAAGAAAACTCTGATACCACTGTAATGGTCCTGCTCAATTCTGACCTTAAAATGCTGATTGAAGGCTCGAAAAATTTTGTCAAACACTTTGCATACAAAGGGTCATATGACTGATATAACTTTTCAGATTGCTGCAATGACTCTTGTTTTGATTTGCATCAAAGAGAATGCTTACAAAAAAACCTCCAGATTGTCTAAACAATGACCTAACATGAATGTGCAACTAATTTTGACAATATTCAATACAAATATGAGACTTAACTACTTGCAATATGCAGCTACAGCAACTAGTGATTATGACAAATACTTTGGATGCAACCTAAAATGGCATTAATGCACTTACAACCAAGTGTCATTAATATAAACACTTAATATGCAAAATTATAACATTATTTATGCCAAAAAGAGAACTTACAGCCAATTGACATTTTGTCAAACAATTGGCATGCAAACTAATAAGCTGATCATCAAACTCTAGGTTTGCAATATAGATAGTGTCAAAATTACAATGCTCTTTCAATTGCAAAATCCTAGCCTTCCTTTGATACCAATAATGCCAAATGGCAAACAAAGACAAGTACAATATGAAAATAGTGAAGTGCTGAAGCTATATTTTGTACTCAACTGAAAGCTTACATTTCTCAGTAAATATACCAAATGAGAAGTGAAAAACCTGATTGTAGATGGCTATAATAATTTTCTACAATGCTGCCCCTTCTACTCTGCTTTTTCCCGATCTGCTTTTTCTGGATTTGCTTTTTTCGTCTTACTTTTTCGAACTGCTTTTTTCAGATCCGCTTTTTTGAACTGCTTTTTCGGATCCTCTTTTTCGAACTGCTTTTTTTTTTTAATTTCTTTTTTCGAAGCTTCTTTTTCGGACTGCTTTTTCGGCCTGCTTTTTTCGGTTCTGCTTTTTCGGCCTGCTTTTTTCGAACTGCTTTTTCAGCCTACTTTAAAATGGCTTCCTATAATTTTAGACCTGCTAGAAATGACCTCCAATAATTTCGGCCCCACTAAAATTGCCTCCTGAAATGCTGAAATGCTGAAAATGGCCTTAGGCCCAATGATGCCCTAGCTGAAGTGACAGAAGTATCACCTCCAATTGTGCAACCCTTCAGAAGATATTTCACTTCCTCAGTTATGCTAATCCAAGGGAGTTTTCATTCCCAAAGATTAACTGACTATCTGAAACCACTTGGCTCCACAATAGACTATGTGACTGAATCACAATTTGATGTCAAGAGAGAAATAAACAACTGGATGATTAGAATGAAGCCCGAGGTGCCTATTTATTCTTTTTCTCCACTTTCTCCAGAAACTTCTAGAACATTATTTTATTTTATCTATTAAATGACTTTATAAAAAATATTTTATAATTCAAGTCACCTTATTAAATTAATTAAATATAAAGTTACCTTTTAATATTTATTTATTTGATAACTTTATAAATAATTAACTTAATACCACTTATTTATTTAATTAAAATAATTAATTAGTCGTTCTCATAAAATATTCATTATTTTGGACAACCTAATTAATTAAATTAATTAAATCAAATTGCCTCCAAAATGGGGACATGACAAAACACCCACCAAGTCGCACAATCCAGCCTTCACCATTTTCCATCTTAGTCTCTTCTATTCTGTATGGTCCTTTTGTTGGTGTTTGGACGTTGGGAATAGCTTTTCGTCAAGTGCTTTACCTCAAGCGTAGCCCTCCAATACTTTCCCTTAGGTGTTGCCCTCGAGTGCTTTCCCTCGAGCATTGCCCTCGGGTCTTTTTCCTCAGGTGTTGCCCTCGAGTGTTACCCCCATGTACTTCCCCTCCAGAGTTACCCTTGGGTACTTTCCCTCAGGCATTGCCCTCATGTACTTGGCCTCGAGTACTATCCCTTGGGTGTTGCCTTCAGGTGCTTCCTATAAGTGTTTTCCATCAAAAGAAACTTGGGCGTACCACAAGGAACATTACAAGATGCTTTCACATCAACTTTTTAGGATGCTAAGGTTACTTGTATTTGGGCTGCTTAGTGAACTGGATAATGGAAGGATAGACTCGGTGTATCCAACCTATTGGTAGGGCTTTAGTACATAGCCTAACAGAGTGAGATAAGTCGAATGTGTTTGTCAACCACCTCCGTCTAAAAGAGGGGACAAAACTGGAGTTCTAACCCTCCCAAGCACCTGGATGTCAAGTCACAGCAGTGTTGGATAAACTTCGTCGGGCACACAATTCTCTATCAAGGGGCATGTTGGTCATGGAAGATCTCGAGTACTTGCATTCCTAAAAGAGAGTGTTGAAGCAGATTAAAAATAAACAGCAAAAGATAGAACACTATTAGAAACAACAACAATCTACCTATAATCACTTTACCATTTCAATCCATCAAACTTTACTCAAGAATAATGTAATAAACCAATAACATACGTGATCATTAACCAATATATGCTAAAGAAACCAAATCCATTTCACGTCAAGGACAAAGATATCACTTGACAAGTAGAGCATTCAAACATTCTAGAGTAGAGAAAAGCATGCAATGGAAATGATACACATTTTACCCATGACCAAAGCACGCTAAAAATAGTAAGGAGGTCATTATTTTTGCTTTGATTAATGATAATATCCTCCAGCCATCATTGGTTCACATGCATCACTCTATGGGAGCACAAAGATCAAACTAAAACTAAGAGCAAAGAGTTTAGAGACTAAGCTAGTCTATTACTATCTATGATGTCTCAAAATCATCAACTTTGTAGACCCTAACAATGGCCCAAAACAATACATTTATAGGGATTTAAGCCTTGTACAATCATTCCCAGGGTAAAAGCATAGATTTGTGTCACCTTTTAGGACCACTAAACCTGTTTTGGTTAAATCTCATTTCTCTATCAAAACTCAACATTTTTCCAAATACCAGAAGTACCCTTTATAGATCTCGGAGTCAATATTATCATTATATAGATTTCATAATGTTTTGATTAGTTATTATATGTTATAATCAAAGCAACAAGAATCGGAATTGGAATGGAATCGGCAAGGCCGAATCGAATCGTGAATTGGCCATGAATTGGAATCGAATTGGCCACAAATCGGCAAATTAAAAAATCACTTGAAAATTAGTAACTTATTTCATAAACCCTTTATCGCTGATTCAATTCATCGATTCACAAAAAATCATTTGCCTTGAATCAAATCGCCGAATCACGTGAATCATATGAATCGTTCATGATTCTCAGAACTATGGTTATAATTTCAAAATATTATAACTGGTTATATTAATATATGAGAAGATGCTCCCTCAAAAAAGTTTTAAAAATAGTAAATCATATTGAAAAAATTTAAAACTTATAGTCATCCCTAGAGGAGAGTCCTCTTCAAGAATATGTAATTTTTTTTCAAAAAGTTGTAGATTTGATAGGGAAGTTTTGATGGGAGGGAAAAACTACTAATTTTTTATAAGGTCACTTCGAGTACTTATAACAAAGAAAATATATATATCAAAAACCAATATTTCTTCTTTTGTTCCGCATATATACATGTCATCTATAACATATTTCAAATCACAACAAAACATGATGCTTTGTATATTTGTTTGACGGGAACTACACCCTATATTTTTCACAATTTAAAAAAGGACTTCAAAAAAAATTTAAATGAATAAATTATTAATCAAAAAAATTAAAATAAGTACATGCATAAAACTCATCCAATTTTACACATTTCATTAGTTTACATCTTCAAATTCTAAACACAAATATCATTTTTATGTCATTAAAGCTAAACAATTTGCATTCTGGGATCCTTTTTCTTTATAAAAAGTGACATCCTTTTTCTTTATAAAAGGTGACACAAGTTTGTGTTTTTACCCCACAACTATTAAAAGATTCCAAGAAAATACCAAAAAAATAAATTTATTAACGACCAAGAAGATATCACAAAAGGTTCGAAGGACTACCGAGAAAACAAAGGGGGCCAACCCACAACAAGGACAACAATCAATACCTGAAGGAAGCAACAAATGAAACAAACAAAAGAAACTAGGAGGGAAAACCACAAAGCCCCACCAAGGATAACCGCGAAGAACTTCAACACAAAGGGGTAAACCATATGGCTAGATAGAGCTTTGAGCTGCCTTTGAGTAGTCCTAGAAGACAAAGTCTTACACTGGTAAGTTTGTCCTAGGCTTCATAGACCAAAAACAAGGGGTGGGGACAAGTTGACACTTGTTGTCACACACCGGATGAAGCCCACTAAAGGAGGTGATGAGCTTGAAAAAATAAAGTATCGCAAGAATCCAATGTTGGAGTGTGCAGTCTCTAAGCCTGATAGCTTCCTAAAGATAAAGAGCAAGGTATATCCAATCCTCGTACCTAAAGAAAGTAGAGAGAAACTGTCCCTCCCTAAAGAGACAATTGAAACTTCCTCTAATCTTGTAATATAGAGGGCAGTGAAAGATAAAATGCACCTGAGACTCAACCTCCTCAATACTACAAAGAAGACATATGTTGTGTTCTCTATCAATCTAATAGTTTGTCTCTAAACGGAACCAATGAGAACCCACTTTGAAGAAGCCAGGCGAGATCCAAAGGGAATGAGCCAGCAATGGCATAGGTAGGGTGGAAAATAAGCATGTCCTTCAACTCCAGAAAGTGCTTCACATAGAAAGTTCTCTTAGGTCGAATCCCCCCTTGGGGGTTGACCCAAATGGTGTCAATAAACTTTTTGTTAATATCATCTCTGACCCACTTGGCTCCTCTCGAGGAGGAAGAATATGAAGGGGGCATCAAGCAAGTACTAGGGGCATCAAGAGAGAAGAAGAAAGAAGAAGAAGGAAACATAGAGGCTCAAATCTTGAGAGTGTATCAATGGTGTGTGAGTTCTTCCTCCTACCTTGAGTATCCTCTAGACCTTGGACCTACCTCATTGATGCCAAATCGGCAATCTATCTTATCACCATCTACTTGTACTTTATCATAAATGCAAGAACACCCCACCAGCAAGATAGAAACATCTATGGAACGCCCATCCACACATCAACTAAATCTGACAATTGTACTTTACCTTCTCTTCTATTGACACTGTTTGCACTGCAAGGATATAAATGAGGGTGGTTGGATGCCTGTGATAATTATGGAGCCCTAATAATGTCATCTGAAAGAATAAAAGAATGAAAGGATAAAGAATACCAGAGTCTGGTAGAACACGAGAATCTCGAATCCCAAAGACCCTTTGGAGTTAAAAATATACAAAATAAAGAATGGTGCCACAAGGGGCAATAATCCTAGAGTGTGTTGGTTCCCAAAACCGCAGACTAGAATCCTACGAGCCTTGCCTGCTCAATGCTGGGATATCCAACCGGTTAAGGCCAACTTGATGGGATTGATCGATGTGATCCAAATCCCCTGTGCTTCTGGCTTTACAAGGCCAAGGCAAATGTACCTAATCCTGGACAACCTTCTTAATTCCAAGATGCTTAAAGCAAATCGATTAGAATGCAAATGTAATGAAGGCTTCCAAAAAGGCAAGAATTATCGAAAGCTTCTAACCCACAAATTATGAACTGAGAACAAAAGTAAATGATTGTATGAATAAAAATAAGTATGTATTTGTGCAACAAATGAATATATTAATTTCTCAAAGGAAAGAAATGAAATCATTACCAGCATATAGATTATGAATCAAGAGTAATACAAAGACCAATGCTTAATTAAATGGGCAAACAGAGTCAATATTATAAGTTGTAATGTGCAACTTTATATAGTTCAATGTAATTAAATTGTAAACAATTTTAACAATTCAGACACAACGGATCTATTATATGAACGCAATTTTAAACTAGTATAGGATGCACTTTAACTCTTGTGATATGGAGACAAACTAGACATAAATACGGAAACAATTAAATATTTCACAATATCTATGTTTATCAAGTTTAAAATGCAAATAATGACCTAGTCCACTTATCCGGACATTAAAATGTTTATAGAAATAAATAAAAATATTTATAAAGGACACAACTTAATAATAATTTATAACTCTAATGCAAATAAATAAAATAGATATGCTTACAGATTATGCCAAAAATAAAAATTGCACATAGAGACACTCCTTATGGATGATCCATCCAATGCATTTCAATTCTAGAATCACATATAAATTTGCTCAATAATTCAGAATGCACAAACTTAGTTCAAAACTTCACCTCTTTACTAATGAAAGAAAAAAAATATCAAAGCGCACATGTATAACTTGGGTATGTAAAAATTTTAGGAATATATAATTGTCTCTTGCATCTGCGGTTTATATAGAAGTGAAAAGATATGAAATGAATTATCACACCTCTTCACGCCACCTAATCACAACCGCTTGCTAATAAAGCTGTGAGCTTAATTGTTCTAATGAATTATTCTAAATTGCCTGAAATAATTCATTTAGCCTTGCTAAATACATGAAATAAGCTTGGACAAATGCTCCTAGATTTAGCAAGCCTCCACATGGCACCAAGCATGCAAATATCGGATCTACTCCTGCATTTCTTCATGACAAATGATCTCCTAGAGGCTATGCGTGTCTTGAAGAATATTTGTTCTCTATTGCTTCCAAGGTGGTTCTCCATTATCTTCACACCTATGACTGCGGATATCCACTCACATGCTCGATTCGTTTATATGTTTCCTCATTCACTAGGATTGTTTCCTCCTATGACTATGACTATCGTTCCAAATGACCATGTGAGATACAAGTGCAGAAGTCTCATCTATCAAGCATTTCTAGAGTTCCATCTTATATGCATAAGCTCCCTCCTTTTTCGTCTATCTTCTTTAATTTTGCAAAAAGAAGAGAAATTATTAAAAGAAAACCAATGAACACAATCTGAAAAGAAGACAAAGGCTTCTCATGGCTATTCCCAAAGGAGGAGCGATTTCGTAAATGTGAGAAAATCATTTCCATATTTATTCTTGACATCGCAACTTTGATGAATTTGTCAAGTTATCTCATTGGCTTCTTCATGCATATTTGGTTCTTCATAACCGACGTGGGAGCAGGAATCTCGTCTCAACCTTTGTATGCATGTTTGGAACTTACTGCCATTGAACTCTTTGGACACGGCATCTATTCCTATATCGGTCTTGGTGGTCTAAAATGGATCCATGTCATGAGAGACTCATGGAACTTTGTGTGTCTAAACCGAAATGGGACTCCAGCCAGCATCTCCAGTCCTTTTGTGAAAAAAATCTATTTATGTGCCATAGATTATTTTATACAAGATTTGAATACTAACTATATAGATGCTCATACGCATGCAAATCTGGAGATGAAGAATGTGGGAAAATGCTCTATCTGGAAAAAGATCATATTGCACCACGACTATGGTGTCTGTGTAGGGAATCCGCATATATATTAGGTACTCATTTTCTATTAGTTGTGTTTGTGAATGCTAATCATGATTTCCTTCGCGTAGAATCCCTTGATTGTTGTCGGATATAAAAGTAAAATTGACTACTGTGCATATCTGCTACATAATTACTTCATATATTGTTTCTAAAATATGCCATAGAATCATTCCTTGACCATGTAGCACAATGATTATTGCAGAACCTTTCCATTGTTACTCTAAAATGAATTTGAAGCTACATTGAAAGATTTTCTAGTTAATGTAACCAACACCTTCATATTTAAAATCCTGATTAAGGATATGCAAGAATGAACAGTGAAATATAGATATATAAGGCCCAGAATATACTAATTAGACCATATATGCAAGTGAATTTGAGATCTTATCATTCAAAACTATCACTGTCCAGCGAGCCCTGCATATGAATATAAATATCCGAACCCCTTCTTTTTCCAGATTCATATTTGTTCATTCTTCAAGATCAAAAAATGGAGACTATAGTTTTGGGCACCATCAGGGTGATCCTCTTATAACACTCAAACCTTTCGATGCTCTCATCTATAGACTCCTCTAGCTTATCAACCCACTACACCCAAGACTTGGCCTCTTCCAAGATTGTCCTTGCTTGAAATACGTTTCCTTCCTCTCCAAGGTAGTCTTCTACATTTCCCATGTTTCCAAATTAGTTGGGTATAGTCATCCATGCCCTATTTGTCAAAAATGCAAGAGCCGAACTTTTCCTCCATCCACTTTTCAAAACCAACCATTAAAAAAATCAAAAATTGTGAATCCGTCTACATCAACTAGGTGGAGACCCATTGTCTCATGTATATATGTTATGAGTTTCTCAACATGCTTATGTGTTATGGAAGGGAAGTGAGTGACCCTCCTTTGCATGATGTTCACAATATCCACATTGAGGTCGAGCTTCCAAAGACTTATTTCCACAAAACTTATTTCCTAATTTTGGAGGGATGTCCATTGCCAAAATTTTCTCTTGATGTAAGGACAAGTCTTGCTCTCTAACCCTACCTTCTCTTAGGGTCTTCTCTAGGCCACTTCTCTAGCCTATTAGGTTTCTTTACTAACCCTAGCTTAGAAGGATAACATTCCCAATCCTCCCTTCCTTCAACTTATCCACACCAATGTAGAAATCAACTCAACTCAACCAATGCTCCTTAGATGCCTTGTTGGGGTCATCCACACCAAATGACCACACATGATCAAAATTACCCCACAATGGACAGAGAGTGTTGTTTCTAGGGAACTGGACCATTCCAATGCTCACTCACCAAAAATGCATAGAAATCTCTATCGATTTCAAGAAATTGCTCCAAACTAGGCCTAATAGGGCTATAAAGAATTAGGCCTCCTAACACACCTTTTGGCACACAACTTAGAAAATTGCTTAACAAGGTGGCAAACAAACTTCATATCTTGACACCCTTTTGGAAGACCTTTCAGATTCACCTAGTCTCACTTCCCCAACCTATCCATATAATGGTTGCCATTTTTAAGCCTATAATTAAGGGTTTCACCAATTTGCTAAAAGCATTCACAAGGGTTTGTTCAAATCCCTATCAAAACATGTCACCAAGACTTCCCCTTGGGCATGGGGTTTCTTCATTCTCATATCCTCCTCTTCATCCACTTGAATTGAAGCAACCAATGCACTCAATCCCATCAAATGCTATTTCAATCACTGTGATCTCTAACCATGCTACTTTGGCTTGCCTATGACATCACTCTAAAAAGGCCAAACTTACTTTTGAGGGCCCAAGTTCTTGCACACTTATAGTACAAGGAGTCATCTCACACATTCCAAGGAACCATACAGATGCCACAGTGGAAAGGTGACTTATGACTCAACCAAAAACTGTTTGGTTTAGACCAAAGACAATGCTAAAACAAAAGATTTACAAAATGCAATGAAATGAAACCAAATGACCTATCTAATCACAAACAGAATCTAGTATTTACATCTACTAACTCATACATAGGTCACTGTGCAAAGTTCAATCCATTAAGTGATCCAATTAAATAAATATGCTCTGATTGTGGTAAAATTGTTCAGCAAAATGTTGTTCATTAATCAACTTTTCATCAAAATGCCATCCAACCCCTGTCATAGATCAAGGGAGGCCTTATATAGGTCCAACATACATGTCCCAACCGCTTTGAAGTGGTTATTCAACCCATTGCTCAAAAATGCACTTTTTGCAACAAAAGTTATCATGACAACTTTTGCAATTTTGCAAAGTTGTCATGCAACTTGACAACATTTCGCATAGTTAGACCAAAGTTGGTCAAAGCCTCATGAAACTCTATCAAATGCTTGAATATGATCCTTAGGACATGAAACCACCATTCCACTCTTTCCTTGTTCAATTTAGCCCTCTAAATGCACAAATGTCACATTTGACAATGATGACAACATTTACACAATTCTTAGCAACTTTGGACAAATAAACAACATTGAACACTTTTAAGGACCTAATTAGACCTCCTAATGACTAAGTTACACTCTGGAACTCACTAGCCCCCTTATTGCACTAGTGGCTTGACTAAGGCCACTACAAGCCAAAACTTGACTAGGAACCCTAGGTTACCATGTAGCCTTACCTAGATGCTCCTGTACCATCTCTCCACCCAAAGCACATATCTTGTTCAAGTTATTAACTTGCTTATCATGTCGTGCAATATCAATATCCCATACTACTACCTCTTCATGGAGTTTGCACCTAGTCTATGTTGCTTCAAAATAATAATCAATTGAACCAAAGAGGAAGCCCAAGACCCTCTCCACTTGTTCCGAGATGCATTGGTCTGTTATGATGGCCTTTCTCTTTGTCGCCTACAAAAATTCCATCTCTTCCCACAGGATAAATGTCGAGGTGAATTGTAACAACCACATCGGTTTAATGTTTTTGCTCTAAAATTATCCTTGACAGACGACTTTGGTTTTTAGTAGCTCTTTGTGTTTTTTGCCTTTTTTTGGTGTTCTGTAAAAAAAAAAATTGGAATAGTAATTGAAATGCAACACAAATTCACATTACAAGTAAGAACTCTAAAACCAATCTAACTTTCCAAAAGACAATCCCACTTTATTTATATCTAAATATTTCAACTAATACTGAAAATGTTGAGAATGACAGTTGTATTCAACCCTACCTGGGAGTTCCAGCAGACTTGTCCAGAAAAATTACAAAATTGATCCTCTAACCCAAATTTGCTTCTAATAATCACAAACTAGATGTCGTAAATTACAGAAGTTGCTAGCTCCTATGCCTTGTGGGTAATGGTCTGCTTGATTCCTATTGCTGGTGGCCAGAAATTTCAATGTTTTATTTCTTCAAACTCTACCCAGCTCTGCATGCAGCCCATTCTCAGTTTACCTGGTTTGTTGTGTGATGATTGGAATATTTAAAAAATTATGCCTACACTCCTTCCTAATCCAATGCATAACAATTATTTTGAATTTTTTTTGCGCGATCATGTAATAGGCAGCTCCAAAGAGCTATATGAACTTGCACCTGTACTGGAAATGGTCTATAGGCTGCAATTCATTGATAAAACCCTGTGGTTTTCTGTAGCAATCCCAAATGCTTCCCAATTAAATCTGAATTTGAATATTCTGAAATTTTGGCCTCCAACTAGTGTTGCACATGACCCAAAACTCACCGATGCTTGAGTTGATGTGCTGAAGATAACCTACAACCTACAAAATACTATTAATTCTCCACATCTAGTTGTAGCAGTCGCAACCCCTCCTCAAGATTGCTCAAAATTGAAGTTTCCCCATATTGATTTGGGTAGCCCAACAATCTGTGGGGGTGACCTTTGATTGGTCGTCTTGAGGTGCAATGTGGTGGATATTTTGCAACTGACAGTTTGGGTAAAATTCAGTCACAAAATAGGTAGACCAGCCACAGCATGTGAGACAAAGTCTCTCCTACCTGTAATGTCCCCTTTTTGGGTCATTATTAGATTTAAAGACATATTCATATAATATTAAAATTGACTATGAGAACATGAATTAAAATTATAAAAGGTCAATTTAATATTATAAGGTGGGCTAAAGGTGACAAGGAGGGATAAGACGAAAAAATAGAAAGGGAGTCGAAGAGTCAGAGCTTTAAGGATTAAAAAGGGCAGAGAGTCATTCATTCGGGAATGCTTGGTTTATGATTGAGATTTCAGTTTCTCTCTTGCGAGAGTTATTCAAAAAGCTTTAGCTTTCATCTAACGGGAGGACGAAAACCCTCATGCCATTAGACAGTGTACGCAAACCCATTGTCCGTGGAGACATCACATCAGGTGTCTTGTACGTGCTTATAGGTTCTTTTCTTAGTATTCTAATTTGATTGTAAAACTATGTTTAAGATTGGGTTTTGAATGCTGATTATCGTATTGCTGATGTATAATGCAATAGCATATTTCAAGGGATTTTATGAGAATCCACGATTCTATATTGTTGATTTATAATACATCTTGATATGTTTATGTTCTGAGAATTATCTTGAGGTAGAAATCAGGTAAATATCTATTGGGGATATTTCAGTGGTATCAAAGTGAAAAATCCTGCCATCCTGTGAAATTATATCAAAAATGAAAATACAGAAAGGATTTTATCATAAAAGCTTTAACACAATCAAATTACAAGAGTGAAGGGAAAAGAAAAAAAAAGAGTATCAAAGGCAATAAAATAATCTTTTCCTACTTTTTGGCGTGGCTTCATTAAAGTTGCATGCCAAAGGGTATAAAGGAAAGTCCAAAGGTTATAATAATTATTCGATGGACAAACATTGGAGTTTGTAAAGTTTTGCCCAAAATATATTTAGCACTGTCGGGCTTCAAAACCATGATATTGTTGTGTATGAAGTGGGCGTTACAAGAGCCGGAACGTCTAGAAAGTAAAGGACTTTGAATCATTACAATATGTTTACAATGGGATGTTGCAAGAAAATTTTGTAAGATATTGCCTAGAACAAAATTGGAGAGTTTTGTTGCCACCAGTTTGAAGAATGTTGAAGATGTTCATGGAAACAATTTTTTGAGTTCTAAAACTATTTTGGAGACTTTAGCAGTAGGAAAGGATATAGATGTGTGACCAATAGAAGAAAATCTCAAGACAGGAAAGAAGCTAAACTTCACTCTATTGCGACATAAAGTCATCAAGTAGAAAGAGTCAGAAAGGAGCCTAACGGAAGGAATGAAGAGAAGTTTCAGTTGAGTATTCATGTGACCTCTGAGGAAAATCAGAGCTTGCCGGAAATAATCCCTTCAACACTAGGAGATGTGTCCAAGGAAGAACTAATTTATCAAATGCAAAGAGGAATGCATATAGTTGAATTTAATAGAATACATTGTCTGAAGTGACATGTTGTCTGCTTGTCGTAAAAAGGTGAGGAAGGGGAATTGGTTAATAACATCATTTGAAACCAAAAAAAAGTGGAATTCCATTTACTATCTGTCGTGAAAGTTTCCAATATTATATGGAGAGGAGTTTGTTACCGTAACAAGAGAGTTACTGGAGGAGAATCAGCGATAACGACAAAATCCAGAGAATTTGAAATGGTTTCTTATTTGTGCAAGGTGTGAGTCCCAATCATTTTGCATCTACGTAGAGTCTTGGTGTCAGGGCATAGTTGTGAACATCTCCTATGTAACAATTTGATTCTACCTACCGCCTTAATAGAAATAAACATTTTGGGCATAGATATTATTTGAAGGTGCCCAAATATTTAGTTATGGAACATTACATGTTACATTGAGCCAAGGTGAAGTATAATAGTGGAAGTAATATTTGATTGGTGATGAGAAGTTGAACTAGAAGATTGGTTGATTGGTATTCTACCAGATGGGTGTACCATAGTCGTCCCTCGATGTAGCATTATCGTCGAGGCCCCAATTCCATACATAGAAAAAACTATGTTAATCTTGCCATGGGTGTAAATTGATATTTTGTCTAGAGACAACAAAAAATTAGGATGATAGCAGCCACAAAGAAAATCTTGGACGAAGAAAACTAGTGACAGACCCAAAGCATATTGATGATATGTGTGTGGTGCAGGACCACCCTAGGGTTTTACTCCAAGCCCTAGTTAATTTCCATGCTCATGATCGAAGACTGGATCACATTGAGTAAACTCATTGAATAGATGCATCAAGGACCTTAGGCTCATTCATACGATATCGGCAAGGTCGCAGCCAATTAGACAACATAATCCTATAACCATACGAACTGGTGAGACATTCAAAAAGTAAGCTTAGCGCATGATCGCAACTTGAAATAACTAACATCAAATGAAGCCAGCAAAGTTACGAAGGAAAGAAAGATAGTGGATCACATTGTCGCAACCGCTAGTGGTTAAGGCAAAGTAACCATTGATGGTCCACCTCACAATAGGTGTGTGATAATCATGCTCAAGGCCTTACTTAGGAATAATATATTCAATCTAAGGATTATTCTCCCTACCATGAGGTGCATTTAATTTGTCAACCCAGGGACATATACTTGAAATGGTCGGCACAGTATGTGCACTAGGTTTCTTAAAGAGTCATTACGTTTATGCTACAGGAAAGTAAAATGCAAGGAAAGAACCTACACTAGTGCTACAGGAAACTAACACATTTAACTCTTCACTGAAATGAATGCTGGAAATGCAATTAAATGCTAACCTATATTCCAACTCAGACCATTCACTATAACTGTTCTCACAGATGCTGCAGGAACACTCACAAAGTATGATGCTATAGGAGGAAACTTACAACTTCTAATTTAAATACTGAAAATGTTGGAGGTAAATCTACACTACTCTAGTCTAATCCACCTCCCAAGTGGGCCCCCTTGGTCAGCTTCTGCTAATCTACTAACACAGAATGTAAACCAAGAATTATCTCATTATATTCCAAAACTCCTTACATGAGAACAATACATAAAACTGTAAAAACAATTCACTACAAGAGTCGACAGTTTCTTTTCCTTCCAATCTCCTAAAACTATCGATCCAATCCCTATAAATAGAGGATCAACACTTATTCTAAAACAAGAAAGAAAACGAATTGATTACAAATCCGCCAGAGAAAAAGAAGGAAACATAACAGTTCGCGGTACAAACAATAAAGTCTGAATAACCAAGTCAATACAATAGTAAACACAAAGGAAATATAGCAACTTTTCATCCCTGCATTCATGAAATAATGGCTCCTCCTTTGTAGTGGCGGTGTCTCCTGATACCGATATGGTTCTTCCATCGTGACTGGACTTTAATGTTCCTCCTTGAATGTTGTCGATCACCTCCAACTTCTTCTCTATCAAGTTAGTTATGATGTAGAAATATTTGCAAACAAGCATAATCAAATTAACTCCAAATATAATAACACACATTATGATGGTTATATGAAATACTACATTATATGTATAATATTGGCAAAATATGACATACTATCTACCCATAGGTTAATGGTTCTATCTAGACTTAATCACAGGTTCAGCTAAACATAAGTGCACAAATGTCTTGGCAACGTTAAAACAGAGTATTTTAAAATTATCATAAAATAGAGGTAATAATTAGCCTCATCATCTATCCCCTGGTAATTTTGATGCTTGTCCTCAAGCATTGCACCTTCTAGTCATTGATCGGAAATCTCCAACTTCAGTCCTCCCTCTCCTGCTACTTTTGAAGGTGTAATAGAATCCTCATGTTCTCTCCCAGACTTCCCTTCTATGGTCCTCCTACAACCTGTCAAGTCATTCAAGATTGATATCATACAAGGGCCACATGAGCATTGGTGGTTGCATTGTTAATAGATACCATAGTTCTGGTCTAGCTTGCCTTCCCAACTGTATGTATTTTGGAGCTCGGTGAAGGGTGGCCTCTAAGTGAATAGGACTGTGTGGCTCTGATCTTTTGAGTCCTTCAGGTACTCTTCCCCATTTGCTTTTAACACCAACCATGGCTCTCTGAAAGGTTATCATATTCCGCATATACCTTTGCTCTGGCCTCAAAGATTCGTTTTCTTATCTCCTTATGTTTATCCCCATAGGTCAATCTGAACCAATCCCTAAGGATTTCTTCTGGTTTATCACTCTCAAATCTTAATGGCAGGAGTCATGTTCTTTCCTCATCTCTGTAATTGTTCAATTGTCTATCATAATTAGCTTCATTGTGCATCCAAGACATTAGGGTCCTCAGATGTATATCTCCTATATAAGGTAAAGGATTCCCCATTGAGCTTCTTTAGGAATAATGAAATTGTGCACATACAATTCACAAAGTAAATTTTGCTGCCAAGATGGAAAAGTTTGGTATAAACCATAAAATTCCTGGGCTGTCTTGAATTCTGCATTTATGTCTTTGAGGGTCAACATAAGTTGGAACAAAAGGAATTGTTCTTTTAAACAAATAGCATAGATTCTAGGTGGTGGTCTGCAAGTAATTATTTGATCACCCAATTTGAGGGCATGATCCATCCTTTGTTTATGTTTTGCCAATTGCTCTCTTAATTCTGCAATTTCTTCACCTTGATATTGTATAACCCTCTTCATCTCCTTTTTCTCCTCTTTCCATAGGGTTGTTGTCATCACATGTTTATTAAATAACTAGAAAAGAAGCATTTGCAGGGTAATTGGACCACTTTCTTCCTCATAATTATTTTTCCTCTGTTCCTTCCATGATTGTTCTAAGAAATTTGTAAACCATGTTTTCTTGTAGGGGACTAGGCCATTTTTCGAACAAGTTAATTGATGCATTATTGGGGATTTTGCATCTTTACAGCCTGGAGTACCTTGTTGGCCTACTAGGGAATTATTTTGGCTTTTATTCACCTCAACCCTACATTCCTCTTCAAGATTTTGAGGAACGTCCGGAACTTCAGGTTGATTGGGGGAATCATCCAGGACAACTTGTACTAGGGATTCTTCATTAGATGGTTTGGGTGGAGTAGACTAAGTTTCTACCAATACTTTAGAGGTTTGTTCTTTCATTCTAGGGCTTCTTCGCACAGGGGTCTCCTCAAGTACCACGGCCTTCTTCCTGCCACCTCTTTTCGTTGTCTCTGTTGCAAGAGTGACTGCTATAGAACCCGACTTTGTTTTCTTTTTCTTTGAGATTGTGGGGTTCTATTCTTTTGCTACCGGAGACAAGGTTTCTTCTTGCACTTTTCGTTTCCTCTTTGCTTAGGCAGAGGTAGGTACACTGCTCTTTTAAGCGGGTAAAGATACATTTTCTTGCACATTTCCAGTTTCAACATCTTGGGTGCTTTGCTCAGTAGTTGCATCAATGGGAACTGCATTTTCTTCGATGGGCTGCTCATTAGGGGTAGCCTGAGGTTGCAAGGTTTTATACTGGAAAAATTTGGCCCATCACATGGGAGAGGCATCCATAAGAGATCTCTCTATAAGCAACTTGATTAGGGCATGGTGAGAAACAGAGTTGTCCTTCCCTTTTTGGGTTTCCTCAGCACTAATACATAACATATTGTACAAGAAATTGGGAACATTCACTGGAAAATTATGCCTTATATAACTAAGCAACTTAAAATGATGTGCATGCAAATATGAAAATCTTCCTTCACTGGTAAAATACCTGATAATATGTACGGCCAACTCATTATATGGTGGTAGAAGAGACGCTCTTTTGCAACCCTATTTGGTTATATCCAATGGAGGGTCAGTTGGTATGAAAAACTAGGCCCTAGCTAACCTTGCATCATGTGCATTAGGGTAGTATTCTCCCACTGCTGGTAACCCAGTTACTTCTGCTAACCACTCTTTTGTGGCAACAACTGTCAACCCCCACACTGTTGCTTCTCCTTCCTCAAACGTACGTATAAATTCAATGGTTGCTTCATCATCAAACTCTGTTAGTTTTTAAAAATACCCTAACCAACCACATGCATTAAATCTTCTCACTGCCTCCACATCTAAAAGTAAAACACTATGCTCCACTAGTTCTCGTCACTATAATTGTCCTCCCATTTATGCTTGTCAATTTCAGACTTTGCTTTGCTTGTACTATTACCTTCTTCCCTTTTATAAATTCAAGCTTTCTTTTGGTTTTGAAAATCACAGGCTTTTTCACATTTCACATTCTTTTCTGCTAATTTTCGTCATGACTATTCGTCATGAGTAATAATAATGTGGGTTTGATGAAAATAAATCAGAGATATGCAAAAATCTTCCCAAAATTGAATTCGTGTCACATCAAAATTGAATTTGGGTCATATCATAGCCTGACAGTGAGGAATTATTCGAGAATAAGAGTACAACACATAACACTTGTGTACTATGGCAACTTTGTTTTAAAGAGGATGTACAAATTTGAAGATCTATAATAAATAAATAAGTATATCATTGGGAATTAGTAACCTTCCCTGCCCCCTACAAAACATGGACAAGTGTCCTCACTTGTGATAATTGGCACGGGGTATGGAATTGGCATAGCACCGCAATAATATATATAAGGCAATAATAGATATAACCAACAAAATCTATGTTCTATAAATGAATAAAATTTTGAAAAGCTTATACCTGCTTAATTGATCATTGCATGTGCCAAAAGGTGGCGAGAGTTGAAGGTCAACAGTGACAACATACGTCAACAAACTCATCGTGTTATTGAAAGCATTGCAAAATGATGACGTGGAAGATGGGTGGATGGAAAAAAAAGAAATGAGATGGGTTGAAAAAGAAGAAATTAGAAGGTGAATAAAGAATTTGAACTTTATGTGGACATAAAGTGTTTATTATGGGTATGCTCGAAGGAGTTGTTATTGAAGAGTTGCATGCAGGAGGTGAGCACCTTCTTCTGCAGGAAGCGTGTCAGCTGGAAAATTGTGTAGTTGGAATTGCTGGAGAAACTCCTCTTTGGTCTATGGTTTGTGATAGAGACACAACCTATGGCCATTTACAAGTAATTTGAAGTGGACAGGATCAATAGTTGTCAACTAGACTGCTCCATTGTCAAAGAGATACTGAATTTCATAAGGCCCTAGCCATCGAGTCTGCAACTTTCCTGGATTCTCTTTGAAACGAGAATCGTATAGAAGGGCCCAATCTCCCACTTAGAATTGTTTATTACTGATATGCGCATCATGCCACTTCTTTCGCTCTTGCTGAATGACCTTCGTTCTTTCTAATGTTGTCTTCCGCATTTCATCCAGTGAGTTCAAGTGGAGAAGTCGCTCTTGTTGTGCTGTAGGAAGACTGATGTTCAATTCCAAAGCAGTGCCCAGGTTTTTATGTTCAAATTCAATAGGCAAAATTGCTGCTTTTCCATACACAAGTTCAAATGGAGTAAAGCCACTGGTTGTCTTCCATGTAGTTTGGTATGCCCATACAGCTTCAATTAATCTGCTGTTCCAATCCTTCTTATGTATGTGCACTGTCTTAGTCAGAATGGCTTCGATTTCTCTATTGGTGACCTCTGCTTGCCCATTTGCTTGAGGGTGATAGGGATTGGATTTGCGGTGCCTTATGTTGTATTCTTTCATAACCTCAGTGATCAGGTTTGATGTGAATTGGGCTCCTTGATCTGTGACAAGTTCTCTGGGAATGCCATAGCCGGTGAATATTTCTTCATATAAGAATTTAGCTACTTTCTCATCTCTTGCAATTTTTCATTGCCCGAACTTCCACCCACTTGGTTACATAATCCATGCATACTAAGATGTACGATTTGTCACTTGATGGTGGGTCAATTGGACCTATGAAGTCCTTACCCCACTCGTCAAAAAGTGTTACCACAATCTGTGGATTGAGTGGCATCTCAACAGTTTTAGTTGGGCAGCCCATCCTCTAGCATTTGTCATAGTTGGTTGTATAAGTTACTGCATCCTTATGTAATGTTGGCCAATAATACCCAGTAGTAAGTACCTTTTGTGATGTTCTCTTACCTACAAAATGGCCTCCACATGGTTCATCGTGACAAACATGTAGATAGGGACTAGATTTGCAGTGCCTTATGCTTTATTCTTTCATAACCTCATTGATCAAGTTTGATGTAAATTGGGCTCCTTGATCTGTGACAAGTTCTCTGGGAACTCCATAGTGGGTGAATATTTCTTCATATAAGAATTTAGCTACTTTCTCATCTCTTGCATTTTTTATTGCCCGAACTTCCACCCACTTGGTTACATAATCTGTGCATACTAAGATGTAGGATTTGTCACTTGATGGTGGGTCAATTGGACCTATGAAGTCCTTACCCCACTTGTCAAAAAGTGTTACTACAATCTGCGGATTGAGTGGCATCTCAACAGTTTTAGTTGGGCACCCCATCCTCTGACATTTGTCATAGTTGGTTGTATAAGTTACTACATCCTTATGTAATGTTGGCCAATAATACCTAGTAGTAAGTACCTTTTGGGCTGTTCTCTTACCTGCAAAATGGCCTCCACATGGTTCATCGTGACAAGCATGTAGCATGTTATATATTTCATCCTCTCTGACACATCTCCTCATGATCTGATCTGGTTCAGTATAGAAGAGATTGTTATCTATCCATGAATAATGAAAACTCTTCTCTGCTAACTTCCTTTTATCATTTTGAGAAAAGTGTGGGGGCATTCTATTTGCAGCCAGATAGTTTTCTATGTCTGCATACCATGGTGTATGAGTTGCAATGTGGAACAAGTGCTCATCTAGAAAGGTATCTTCAATGGGAGTTGGATCTTCATCAACAATGTGTAGTCTAGACAAATAATCAGCAACTATGTTGGACTTGCCTGGCTTATCAATAATGGTAATATCAAGCTCCTATAACAACAAGAGCCATCTTGCCAATCTACCAATCACAGTACGTTTGTTCATTAAGTACCTTATAGCTGAGTGGTCAGTATGAACAAAAATAGGATATCCAGTTACATAATGTCTGAATTTGTTCAATGCATAGACTATAGCTAAGAGTTCTTTTTCAGTTACTGTGTAATTCAGTACAGGTCCATGAAGGCTTTTACTAATATAGTAGATGGCATTTTCAAGATTAGCAGGCTTTTGTCCTAATACAGAACCTACAGCATAATCTAATGCATCAGTATGATTATGAGATGGAATTGACCAATTGGGTCCCTTTAGAACAGGTGTTGTAGTGAGGAGTTTCTTAAGTTGCGGGAAGGCTTCATTACATTCAGGTGTCCAAATGAATTCAATTTCCTTAGTCAACTGTGTATACAAAGGACTAGCTATTTTACTAAAATCTTTTATGAAATGCCCATAATAGCTAGCATGACCTAAAAAATGATCTTACATCCTTTGATTTTGTAGGTATGGGCAATGTTAGAATTACCTCTATCTTAGCTGGATCCACTTGTATTCCTGCAGCTGATATAAAATGATCAAGTACCACTCCTTCCTGCATGAGCATGAAACATTTCTCACTATTGAGTGATAGATATGTTCTTTGCATCAGACAAGAACCTTTTCAAGATTCAGAGGGCTTCTTAAAAGGTGACTCCAAATGTTGTGAAATCATCCATGTATATTTCCATGCAATCATGCGATATATCAGCAAAAATGTTGATGACAGCTCTTTGAAATGTTGCGGGGGCATTACATAGGCCAAATGGCAATACAGAATATGCATAAGTACCCCATGGGCATGTAAATGTGGCTTTATCTTGATCTTTAGGAGCTATACTTATCTTATAACCACTGTACCCATCTAGGAAAGAAAAATATTTCTTACCAGCTAGAGTGTCCAGAAGTTGATAAATGAAGGGTAAAGGAAAGTGTTCCTTCTTGGTTGCCTTATTCAATTCTCTGTAATCTACACAAATCCGTCATTTGCCTTCCTTTTTAGGAACTATGACCAGAGGTGAGACCCATTTACTATCAAATATAGGGTATATAAAACCAGCATCAAGCAACTTTTGCAGTTCAATTTTAACTATTTCTCTGAGGGTTGAATTAATCCTTCTCTGAGGTTGACGGAGTGGCAGGCACCCTTCATTGATATATATTCTGTGGGTGCATAATGTAGGACTTAACCCTTTCATATCCCCATAGTCCCATGCAAAAGCCTTTTCATGTTTTTGAAGAAGCTTTGTTAACTGTTTCATCTGTGTGGAAGGCAATTTGGGATTGACATGGAGATTATGACCCTTTGACAACTCAACAGTAGTTGTGAGATCAACTATTGAAACTTCAGAGATTGGACTTGTATCTAGTTCACATGGTAAAAGCTGATGGATAATGTCTAGCTCGTTGGGCAGAAAATAACTCTCATCACATTCCTCATATTTAGTTAATTCTAACACAGAACTGGCAGATACATCTTTTTCTACCACACAAGTATTATTAAGAATACTCTGAATTACTGAATCTTCTTCCTGCATCTTCAGAAAAGACTCTATGTAACATCATAAGTTGCACTATAGAGTTTAACTCTTCTTCTCCATCCCCTAAATCTGGCCATACAGATGTATTTAAATCTAGTTGTGATTGTGTTGGAGGATACAGATCAAATTTCTTTGTTGCCTGTCCATCTGATATGGTCATACTCCCTAACCTTTAACATATATTTGCATCAGTTGTAGCTAACCATGGTCGTCCTAAGATGACAGGGTAACCAAATAAATTGACTTTTGGGGACAGAATCATGAAATCTGCAGGGTACTCTAGAGAGTCTAGGGTTACTACTATGTCTTCTATCATCCCATTAGGAGTGACAGTAGAACTATCTACAAGTTGCAGAATTGTTGGGGTAGCTCTTAACCCTTCTATATTCAGCTTTTTCATAGTATCTTTAGTCATAATATTTATAGCAGCACCAAGATCAATCAAAGCATTTTTAACAGACTGACCATTTATAATCACATTCATAACTGGACTTCCTGGATCAGAATATTTAGGAATAACCAATTTTCCTATCATAGTATCAGCCAATTGTCCTATAACATGGACTTTGGTTGGTTCCTTTTTCTTTCTCCTAGGATTTTTCAGACAGGTTTCTCCAATGGCTTTGCCATAAATAAGAACATCTTTAATAGCTTGGAATAAAGAAATTTGAACATGCATGTTCTTTAGCTGATCAATGATATCAAAAGATTGTTCCTCTATTTGTACAGGTTTGTGTGGTATGAACTTTTCTGAAAAATGAGGTTCAACTATTGTTTGGGTTTGAGCTGAGCTAGTTATATTGGTTGGGTCAACCATTTGTGTCTGAGAAGTTGCCGGTTCTGATGCTGCAGGAGTATCTAGTATTTTAGTTATGAGAGGCGGTTTAGGCGCTAGTAGGGTTGTACCAAATCTCAAATGTATATCTGCAACTTTTAGAGCATAAACAGGGTATTGTTGAACATCAGCAGAATACATGGTTTGTTGTGGCTGCTGGTTATTTGGATTTGGCTGAGGTTGTACAGGCAACTGAGTCTGCTTTGAGGTCCACAACTTGCAGGTGGTGGCATTAGTGCAGATTGTTGGATTGGAGGTGGTAATTGTGGATTACCAATATTTTGGTTAGGCCATTGATAAGGTCCTCTTCATTGGTTTGTAGACTGCCAATTCCCTTGGGGTGGTTGCCATTGGTTCTACTGATTCTGCCACTAATTGTTTTTCTGGTTTGGCCAAGAAGGTTGGGAATTCTGAGGCCATTGAGGTTGTTGTGGATTATTTTGCCAAGCATTATTCCAATTGGGTTGACTATATTGTGGAGAACCTTGGGTACTATGGTTTTGCCATTGATTACCATATAGATTTGAATTTTGTAAAGGATCCTAAGGCATACCTTGACGTTGGGCCCATGGTCGGCATTGAGCAATGAAGAATACTTGCTCATCCTCTCCATCTATCTTGATGTACTCAGTTGGAAGATGTTGGTTCTCCACGCTAGCAACCAATTTGCATTAGCAATCTTTCTTCTTCCCTATCAAGTTAGTTATGATGCAGAAATATTTGCAAACAAGCATAATCAAATTAAATCCAAATATTAGAACACAAATTATGATGGTTATATGAAATACTGCATTATATGTATAATATTGGCAAAATATGACATACTACCTACCCATAGGTTAATGGTTCTGTCTGGACTTAATCATAGGTTCAGCTAAACATAAGTTCACAAATGTCTTGACAATTTTAAAACAACGTATTTTAAAATTATCATAAAATAAAGGCAATAATTAGCCTCATCAACCGTAGCGAAGCAGCGATGAACAGCAAAGCAGACCGTTTCGCACTGTCGCAATCAAGAAATGCTAAGTCTGGTTAATAGCAATGAAGTAGCTACTAAAGACAAAATAGACTGTTTCACATTGTCGCAAACGGAAGATGTTAAGTCAGCAAAGCAATAGTGAAGCCACGATCAAACGAAATGAAGGATGGTGCATGGTCGTCACTGTCAATGGCTAACCGCAGAGTAAGCCAGTGAAGTTGCGACTAAAGGCAGAATAGACAATTTCACTTCATCGCGAATAGAAGATGTTAAGTCAGCAAAGCAGCAATGAACTAGCAACTAAAGGAAATGAAACAATTTCACAAGGTCGCGACTTAAGAAAATCATCGTTTGCAAGGTCATAGGAGTCAAGAGACAGTTAAGGAGAACAACGGCGAAGCTACGCAAGTCTACGTTCGCATGGTCGCAAGGTAGAGTAAGCCGCAACCAGTGTTCGCAGTGTCGCAACGATGAAGCATACAGTTAGAGGATAACCCGCGAAGCCACAACCAGTGTTTGCAACGTCGCAACAATGAAGCGGACAATTAGAGGATAAGCCCTGACAGCACAAAAATGTTAAGACGATCAGGAACAATGTCACAACTTCGAACGTAGTTAAGGAAGAAAGAAGTGCAAAGAGGCGAGAAAGATTTGTTTGCAACGTCGTTGCCGGAAAAGTCAAAAAGAGAAAGAATACGTGGAGAAAGGAAAAGGTCACGTCAGTCAAGAAACAGTTACAAATGAAGAGAGAACTCTTAGAGTTGAAAAAGGTGGTTGAACGTCGAATCTTGATGATTTGTTGAACAAGCTGGCAGGGAGGTGAAAGTTGAAGGGTCTCAAATGGCACAAAAAGGGCGGGGGGTGTTAGAGAGTTAGAGAATTAGCATTGTAGAAGATAGCAGAGTGTTATTTTCTAGTAGATAGATTTTTCTTTAATGTAATGTGATTTTCTGAATTCAATAAAGAGAGTTCAAGTGTGTTAATCAGTTTCAGTCTATAATTTATCTTCTGTTGGTAGAGTTTAGTAGAGTAGAATTGTGTTGCGTAGAAGTAGCTTAATAAATGGTTTCTTCTTGATCTCTGTATTCAGTCAAATGGACTTCTGGAGTCAAGAGGAATCCTCTGTGCATAAGTTCTTTTCTTTTATGTATGTGTGTGTGGTAGAGCTAGCTCTGAACTCAAGCAAGGCCTAGGCGAGCAAGGCATGTCTCGGTTAGGAAACTTGTAGGGAGAGAGGAGTGAGAGGAGAGTGCATGATTGATCTTTACCAGTCATGAGAAGTGGTGGTTTGATAGTCTTTTTGGTGGGTAGGAAGTCTTGAGAGGGGGAAGAGATTATTTCCTCGAGTATTAGGGTCACGTAGTAATCCTAGGGGCCCAATAATGAGTCTAAGGAGTTCTACAAGAGAGTAGAACTCAGGGTAGAAGGCGACCTCCCCATCAGATTGGTATCAGAGCCATTAGATTTGTGGCTTGTGTGGTATGTTTTATATTCCAGATTCAAGTGGGTCTTCAAAAATGTTGACCAATGTTGAATTGGCTAACGAAGTAGATGAGCAAAAGAAACTTCTAGAAGAGAAGACTAGGATCCTCGATGAGGCCATAAAGGAGATGAAAGACAAGTTAAAAGAGATGGAAGATGTAGCCCAAGCAAAAGAAGGTATTAGTAGCAGTGCAGGAAAGGAAAAATTAGAGGATGAGATACTTGAATCAGATCCGCCATTGGGTGAAGGAGAAACTGAAAGCATTGGGAGGAAAGAGTCTAGCAAATGTCTCATTGTTCCATGGCAAGAGGGACGATGAGGTGGTCTTAGAATGGATTGAGAGTATAGAAAATTACTTCGAATGTGAAGGGATAACAGAGGCACAAAAAGTGAGTTGCAAAATCTAGATTGAAAGGACAAGAACTTACTTGGTGGAAGTTTGTGCAAGAAGAAAGAGAAAGTGAAGGGAAGAAACCAATAGCCAATTGGAAGGCTATGGTGGCAAAGATAAAAGAAACCTATTTGCTAGAGGATTATGAGATTTAGTTGCACAAGCAGAGGCAGAATCTCAAGCAGAAGGCTCTTGATGTGGCTACCTAAACTGAAGAGTTTCAAAAGTTGGCTATAAGGTCGAGGGTATAGGAGACAGAGAGTATCAAGGTGGCAAGGTATCTAAATGGCCTTAAGTGGTCTATTCAAGATGAGTTGAGCTTGTTTAGTCTCACCACATTACAGAGTTTTTTTCAAATAGCTAGGAAAGTGGAAGATAAGTTGAAAAAAAGGGGACTCAAGTTCCAAGAATAAAGGTAGAGGCAGAGACTTCAAAGAAGGCTCTAGAGGAGGTTCTAGTGGGAGTACCAATGAGCAAAGAAACTATGGTGATTCCAAATGGAATGAGCAGACTAGTGAAAACAATCAGAGAGGTGGCTCAAACAAAGGAAGAGGATCTAACAATGGTAGCAGAGGAAGAAATGGAAACAACAACAACAAAGGCTCACACTTTAGCAATATGAAATGTTACAACTGTAGCAAGTTGGGGCATCCTGCCTACAGATGTCCAGAGAAAGCACCAACATCGTCTCATGGAGAGAAGATCAACTACATCAAAGAGAAGAACAATTCTAGAGCAGGTGAAGTGGATCTTGATGTAGAGAAAGGTGAGAACCTCATATTCAGGAGAGTCTTAGTAAAAAAGCCTATAAAGGAGGAACCCAAGCAGAGAAAAGCATTGTTTAGAACAACTTGCAAAATATTAGGCAAGGTGTGTAAGGTGATTATAGACTCAAGTTCTACTAGCAATGTCATGTCAGAGGAAGCAATACAGAAGCTCGGATTAGCAAAAATGTCACATGTGAGTCCTTATAGAGTGACTTGGTTGAATAAAGGGCAGAACATCCTGGTAAACAAACAAGTATGGGCAGACATCACTATTGGAATGTATCAAGACAGGATCTTATGTGACGTACTCCCCATGGATGCTTGTCATCTATTGTTGGGAAGACCTTGGTAATATGACAGAGAGGTAGTACATCATGGGAAGGAAACTAAGTATTCTTTTACGAAGGATGGAGTCACTTATAGGATACAGTCCATAGCGGAGAAAGAGAAGATAGAGAAGGCTACTACAAAAACACTTTTGATGAGTGGAAAGGAGTTCCTAATGGACTCAAAAGAAGAAGAAATTGGGTTTTTTGTCATGCTGAAGTCCAGAGAAGAAGAGGTTAAGAAACCTAGTGTTTTGCCAAAGGAGGTACAAGCTGTTTTGGATCAATTTAGGGATATCATCAATGATGGTACACCAGCCGCACTACCCCCACAGAGAGCAGTAAGTCATCAAATTGATTTTGTACAAGGAGCTTCATTGTCAAACAAAGTTGCTTACAAGATGACTCCAGAACAAAACAAGGAAATTGCCAAGCAGATTCAAGAACTGCTAGATCAGGGATTGATCAAAGAGAGCATCAGCCCATGTGCACTACCAGTTGTGCTAGCACCAAAGAAAGGAGGCAAGTGGAGAATCTGTACTGATTCTGAAGCTATAAATAAGATGACCATAAGATATAGGTTTCCTATTCCTAGAATAAAAGATTTGATGGATTGTCTACGCAAAGCACAATATTTTTCCAAGATTGATTTAAAAAGTGGTTACTACCAAATTAGAATGAAGGAAGGTAATGAGTGGAACACAGCATTCAAAACCATTGAAGGGTTATATGAATGGTTAGTCGTGCCATTTGGTCTCACGAATGCACCACGCACATTTATGAGACTAATGTATGAAGTATTGAAGCATTATATAGGTAATTTTGTGGTAGTTTACCTAAATGACATTTTGGTTTATAGCAAAAGTAAGGAAGAGCACCTCAAACATTTGGAAATTGTTTTGAGAAGGTTGCAAGAAGAAAAGATGACCATTAACCTTGAGAAATGTGAGTTCATGAAAGAAGAACTAGTCTACCTTGGATTTTTTGTATCACAGGGTAAGTTGAAGATGGATAATGACAAGGTCAAAACAATTTTAACTTGGTCTACACCAAACACAAGTACAGTTTGTTGGTTCCCAAAACTACAAATTGGAATCCTACGAGACTTGCCTACTCAATGCTGGGATATCGAACCTGTAATGGCCAACTTGACGGGATTGATCTATGCGATCCAAATCCCCTGCACTTCTGGCTCTACAGGGCTAAGGCGGGTGCACCTAATCCTGAACAAAACACTTAAATCCAAGATCCTTATGGCAAATCAATTAGAATGTGAATACGATGCAAGTCTTCCTAATAGCAAGAATTATATAAAAACTTTGAACTTAATAATTATGAATTAATAAATAAATGTGATAATGTTTTCAATAAAGAATGAACACAACAAATGAATATATTAATTCCTCAATGGAAAGAAATGAAACAATTGCCAGCATATGGATTATGAATCAAGAGAAATATAAAAACCAGTGCTTAATTAAATGGGCAATCAGAGTCAGTATTATAAGTTGAAACATACAACTTTATAAAGTTCAATCTACTTAAACTATAAACAATCTTAACAATTCAAACGCAACAGATCAATTATATGAACGCAATTTTAAACTAGTCTAGGATGCACTCTAACTCCAGTGATATGGAGACAAACTAGACATAAATACAAAAATAATTAAACATTTCACAATATTTATGTTTATCAAATTTAAAATGCAATAATGACCTAGTCCACTTGTCCAAACATTAAAATATTTATAGAATTTTTAAAATAATTATAAAGGACACAACTTAATAATATTTCAACTCCAAAATTTAAAAATAAATAATTATATTGGAAACAAAATTGCAATAAAGAAATTCCTTACAGATGATCTATCTACTACGAATCTATCCGGACCGCATAAAATTCACCCAATAATTCAAATCCATGAGCTTTGTTCAATCGCTCATTCCTTTACCAATGAAAGAATATAATATATCAAATTGTTCATAGGATATGTAAAAATTTTAATATGAATATGAATTATCCTGTTTGATTTTACATCTATATTTATAGCCAATGAAAGGGTACTAAATTCTCCTCATAACAACATGACCCTTCATAACAAATAACTAATTGGCAAATCTATTTCAAGCTATGCTTAGGAATAAAATTTATAATATAGTTTGTAAAACACATAACTTATAATATCACCCAATTCATTTAATCTTCGGTATAAGTTATGGAGTGGCTTTGAGAAGATACTCGCAGTCTATCCATGGAAATCTGGAGATTGCTCGTGTGTCTTTTCCCGTATGCAAGATATTTGTTCTTCATTCCTTTAATCACATTCTTAGTTTCTGACGCCTCAATCTTCCCTTGCAAATAACCGTATTGGAGCAAAAGCTTCTAATGCTAGGGATGTTCTATCGACTCCATGCTCAAACCTGCGATACACAAAATGTTGTTAGATTTTGTATTATTAAAATTGTTATTTCCAATGCATAAATATGGTTCGTGGATCCCTTTGCTATTGTATTATTGCTGATATAATCATCATGCACACATGGTAATGAAAATCTTGGTGCAGTCACTGATATGCCATCACATGTCCTCATTTCCTACCATAGATGAAAACTCTTCTCCTGATGCAAAACGTTTTCAATTAAACATCTCTTGCCATTAAAGTTTTAAACTCATACATATGTCTATTGTTGTTTTTGAGACACCTAGCATTCATTGTTGATTGGACAGGCTTTTCTGACAGCATGTTTATTTTGAGAGACCCCACTGTGCCATATTTGACTACAATGCATAAAATTAATCTTCTAACATTGTCATCATATTTTAAAATCTCTCAAACCTCAATAAGACGAGAACTCTCATCAGCATCTGTGTTTTATTTGTTGTCGTTGTCTCTAGATTAGTTGAGAATTTGATGGGCTTACTAGAAGTAGACATGTTGCTCATTTGAGATGCACCTAGAGACGATGTTGGTATGGTTGTGGGTGCCTATGAAGACATATCTGAAAGTTTCCCTAGAAGTTTCAGTTTCTTTAAAACTGCTTGACCAACAATTTCTTGTGATAAGTACTTGAGAAATATGTACTCTTCTTTTATCAATCCTCATGTCAGTAGATTGAACAACCTCAGGAATCGATTTGACAAATATAATTTTACCACACCACCCGGCTGAGAGCAATTGCACCTTTTGTTCCCACCGACTGTAATATTGCTACTTTGCTTCTGTGATATCCCCTCTCTTTGATTTCCTGTATGATTTCTTATCCTTGACCTGCTGCTTGGAATTTCTGAATGATCAGACTAACTCTCCATCTTTGCTCACTTTTCACAACTAATGGAGACTAAAAAATAGGGCTCCATCAATGGCTCTTGTTGGGGACATATGCCCCTTGTGGGCATAGTGAGAATTCCAATTGTCTCTGGAGGAGCAAACTGAGCACCCATGCTGAGTATGAAGCACTATGAAATCGGGTGGCCCCAGGCCCCCCAAAAATGAACGTTGATTCTTTCCTCAATCAAATACCCGATTCTAATTGTGTAACACTTCGAATTTTGTGAATATGATATCATATTGTTCCTTGATAAAATCTGATCCATTAACAAGTTTTAGAAAACAATCATTACATAACATGTGCATTTCATTCATCACTTGTCTTAACTTAAATCTTACCATTGCTTTATCAACAAGATCACTTGAAAAGATATAAATTTCAGTGTCATTTAATCCTAACATATGATCTCTTGCTTTATTGATTTGATCAGTACAGAGAAGTAAAATCTTTAAATGAATTATAATGAAAAAAAACATTTCACTTAGCATATTCTCAATAAATATTACCATAGACTCGTCAGGGATACTTGCCTCGGTATGCTGCTCATGTTTCATACCTGTATCAAATGCATCATCCTTCTGAGCAATACTTACTAACTGTAACAACCGGTTTTTCCGGGTCTAATTATAACATCTATCATAAGCATAGAATACAGTTTTAACTTCGACTTCATAAGAAGGCATTTACATCATTCATGTTCATGTAAAGAAGATTACCGTTAAAGTCAGTTAAACAAAATTTGTTAACTAAATACTTGAAATGAAATTACTTCAGAAATTGAAATCACATACCTCGGAAAAATTGAGACTGAAATTCATCTAAGTATGCTTCAATTAGGGCATCAATTACCATCGGTTTATTTAGGGCTTCTGGTACTGCTTTACCACTTGGGGCTTCCGCGACCACGGATTCAATTTAAGGCTTCCGCGACAACGGATTTTATCCAGGGTTTTCCACGACAACGGATTCAATTTAGGGCTTTCGCAACCATGGATTCAAGTAGGGTTTTCGATACCACGGATTCAATTAGGGCTTCCAATATCACCATATCAATCAAGGTTCCAGCTGTCATGCAATCAATTAGGGCTTTGGATTTCTTTTCCTTCTGATTGCTTATCTGTGACAAATTCTCAAGATTAGATAATTACTTATATTCAATATGCATTTATTTGAAGTAAAAATGATGATAACAATGAAATACCTCAAATTAATCTTACCTTCTCATAAACAAAAATGATAATACCTGTTTCCGATAAACAATTGAATTCATGGCTTATCTCTGTTTGATGCATATCTAACATCTTGAGAGAGGTGTAACATTGACAGGGGCTTTACCACCCAACCTCGGACCACAATATATATATCCCCACATGATCTCTAACGAGAAAGGCCCTCCCTACCCGGAATTGACAGGGAACATCTTACCATTCACTGGGCATCATGATATATAACACGCCATACGACTTGGCAGCAGGAGATCATCATAACAGGAATATGCATGAGCTATTATTAATTCATATTAAACGATATCTATTAAAATGTCATAATTGATATTACTGGTTATTATTGTTGATGAATCTTTCCTCACGCCCCCTCAACCTCATCAGGCCTCCAAGCCCGTGATTTCCAGGTGCTTGTTTAATAAATTCACTCTTGCAGGGTATGAATGTTTGTAATACATTCTGAACCGAATTAGTTAATCACAGTTTTTCATTGCATATCCATATCTTTTATACATGTTTAATACTTTCTTATGAATAAGAAACATTTATGGTTTAAGGCAGTTTTCCAAGAACTAGAATTCTTTTACTGACCACCCCGATTTAGGCTGCAATTATATAAATGAAAAAGAGACACATTGAACATTCTTGATTCAACAGTTGCATTAGAAAGAAAAACACGATTGGCCATTCTAAATTCGGCAACATTCTTACTTGTCTCCTGCGCTTATATCTTCAACCAATTTTCAATATCTATATCCTTGAAAAACAAATTCTCAATACACACAAATACAGCAAATGAACTCATATTATATCCAACTTGCAAACTAGAAAAGGACAACTCATTGCACTCACTAATCATCAACAGATCTTTAGATCGGTGATTCCTCGGTGCTTGAACTCATTACATCTTATTCATAAGATTATGATTCTACATGATCATTATTACTGCTTTTACTTGTTTGAGAACAGAGCATTTCATGACACAAACTACAGATTAATGACAGGGTTTGTTAAAAACATAATCCTTATTCAAAGGTATAATTAAATTAAGTGATGGAATTTAGTAACAACGACAATGTTTAAGATGGAATCATAAGTTTACTACTTCTTTAATTTGCTTCTATCAAAAGATCATCTTTCTAATAAACAGTAAAGTAATCAAACTCTGTTGGCAGTATTCTTTTTTTTTTTTGAGCACAAGAAAAGAACAACAAGACTCCAATCTATGCATTTTGTATCAACTCGACTCAGAATGAGAAAAAGATGCAAAACGTGAGTGAAA
Source organism: Cupressus sempervirens (assembly GCA_028749045.1). Classification (NCBI taxonomy): domain Eukaryota; kingdom Viridiplantae; phylum Streptophyta; class Pinopsida; order Cupressales; family Cupressaceae; genus Cupressus; species Cupressus sempervirens. The sequence continues at coordinate 423,567,375 of CM053793.1, read as the reverse complement.
GGAAATGAATTCGATTTTATTACACCCTTACTTGGCTCTGATTTCTGTGCTCCCAGACTAGTAAATTCTTCAAATATCTATGGTATTTCCGTCGCTCAGAGATGTGCTGGATTGATTCACGTATGTTCAGATATTTGGTATCGTGGCTATTTAGAATGGTGCTACAGACGATGGTTGTTTGTGGCAGAAAGGTCGACTAAATAACTCACAGCAGAATACCTTCAAGGATTTGTCAAACTCGGATTAATGAAGACAGAACTCTAAGACTATGGCGGAAAGCAAGAGCAGACGGGAATATGGTTGCCTCCATTTAAAAACGACAAAGGCAATATAAAAGATTTGATCGGCTTTTCACCTTCTGCCATTACAAGACTCCACGCGATTTGAATTTCCATCGATTGGAAATATGAAAACGTTGGATCAAAGGTGAAAAGGTTTTATTAATATTATTATAATTCGACAATTTATTAAAATCTTATAAGTATTTTAAAACATCAATCTATTAATTTATTAACATATAAAGATGCCAAAATATTTTTATATTCAAATGCACATGCATAAACTATTAAAAAAAATAATACGACGAAGGATAATTTAAAATCTTTTAAGAATACGTTTATATTTAAACTTAATTAATTAAATTTAATTAATTATTAACAACTCATGCAATCGCTTGGTTCTCTACCTGTCTATCCAATGATGGTGATGCCCTGCCTAATTCTTTTCTGACAATGCTTCCACCCCCTTCGACAAGCTCCCTGCAAGGAATTTCTCTACAATTAAACTATAAATTATAAATAATCATATTAGTTAACCTTTCGTCTTAATTCCATGAATTCGCGATTAACGAATAACTAGCATATCATCTTCACTTGAAATCATAACGACTAACTAGCTTACCATTTCGCCAGATTATATCAAATTAAACTACCAACTGACTTCATGTGAACTTCAACGTCTATATTTCAAGTTAGGTCAAAAATTGGGATGTAACACTAACTCTATTTCATCAATGCAATCTTTTGCATCTGATTTTTGTTTAGCTTTTGAGAAATCCACATATACGTTGTGTTGCTCATTATATATAAAATCCCTTGAATCACACTCTATATTAATCATACAAGCATTTGGATTAGTTTTTTCTACACAACTTGCTTGATCTCCATATGCTAGATGTTGTTCCTCACAACAAAGAGGCTTTGAAGACTCCTCACATTTAGAAACTACTACTCCTCTTTTATAAAAGATTTGATCATACATGATAGTTGGAGAATTTTCAAGATCACTCTCGTATGTTTATACTTGCTGATCATAAGATGAACTAATACATATTTCATCTTCTACTTGCACATCATGAGTTTTATCCACGTCAAAACTATCATCAAGCCTACTATCCTCATTATAATGCTGATATACTTGATTGCGCGAAAGATCTTCAAATAATGAATTCAAGAAAGTAGCAACCTTGGGAATATCTTTATGGGAACTTTTATCTAAAACCTCTTCATATTCATATGTTGTCTCAGATGTACTTTCTTCCTTATGTATGTTCACATTGTTTTTGAAGTTGTCTCCCATATTTGAATGCACATTTTCACCAAACATGTTGGTTCCCAAAACCACAAATTGGAATCCTACGAGCCTTGCCTGCTCGATGCTAGGATATCCAACCGGTAATGGCCAACTTGACGGGATTGATCTATGCGATCCAAATACCCTACACTTCTGGCTCTACAGGGCCAAGGCGGGTGCACCTAATCTTGGACAAAACATTTGAATCCAAGATCCTTATAGAAAATCAATTAGAATGTGAATGCGATGAGAGTCTTCCTAACGGCAAGAATTATAGAAAAACTTTAAACCTAAAAATTATGAATTAATAAATAAAAGTGATAATGTTTTAAATAAAGAATGAACACAACAAATGAATATATTAATTCCTCAATGGAAAGAAATGAAACAGTTGCCAGCATATAGATTATGAATCAAGAGTAATATAAAGACCAGTGCTTAATTAAATGGGCAATCAGAGTCAATATTATAAATTGAAACGTACAACTTTATAAAGCTCAATGTACTTAAACTATAAACAATTTTAACAATTCAAACGCAACGGATCAATTATATGAACGCAATTTTAAACTAGTCTAGGATGCACTTTAACTCCAGTGATATGGAGACAAACTAGACATAAATATGAAAATAATTAAATATTTCACAATATTTATGTTTATCGAATTTTAAATGCAATAATGACCCAATCCACTTGTCCAAACATTCAAATATTTATAGAATTTTAAAAATAATTATAAAGGACAACTTAATAATATTTCAACTCCAAAATTTAAAAATAAATAATTATGTCGGAAATAAAATCACAATAAATACACTCCTTACAGATGATCTATCTACTGCGAATCTATCCGAACCACATAAAATTCACCCAATAATTCAAATCCACAAGTTTTGTTCAATCACTCATTCCTTTACCAATGAAAGAATATAATATATCAACTTGTGAATAGGATATGAAAAAATTTTAATATGAATATGAATTATCCTGTTTGATTTTACATCTATATTTATAGCCAACGAAAGGGTACTAAATTCTCCTCATAACAAATAACTAATTGGGAAATCTATTTCAAGCTATGCTTAGGGATAAAATTTATAATATAGTTTGTAAAACACATAACTTATAATATCACCCGATTCATTTAATCTTCAATATAAGTTATGGAGTGGCTTTGAGAAGATACTCGCCGTCTGTCCGTGGAAATCTGTAGATTGCTCGTGTGTCTTTTCCCATATGCAAGATATTTGTTCTTCATTCCTTTATTCACATTCTTAATTTCCAATGCCTCAATCTTCCCTTGCAGATAACCGTATTGGAGCAGAAGCTTCTAATGTTGGGGATGTTCTATCAACTCCATGCTCAAACTTGCGATACACAAAATGTTGTTAGATTTTGTATTATTAAAACTGTTATTTCCAACGCATAAATATGGTTCATGGATCTCTTTGCCATCATATTATTGCTGATATAAACCTCATGCACACATGGTAATGAAAATCTTGGTGCCATCACTAATATGCCATCGCAAGTCCTCATTTCCTACCATAGATGAAAACTATTCTCCTGATGCAAAATGTCTCGATTAAACATCTCTTGCCATTAAAATTTTAAACTTGTACATATGTCTATCGTTATTTTTGAGACACCTAGCACTCATTGCTGACTAGACAGGCTTTTCTGACAGCATGATTATTTTGAGAGACCCCACAGTGCCATAGTTGACTGCAATGCATAAAATTAATCTTTTAACATTGTCATCGTATTTTAAAATCTCTCAAACCTCGATAGGACGAGAACTCTCATCAGCATCTGTGTTTCATTTGTTGTTGTTGTCTCCAGATTAGTTGAGAATAGTGGTTATTGAGGATAACCTTAACTAAAGTTAGTAAATGTCTTTACAAATCATATTCTTCATTGAGCGCCGATTATGGGAGTTCTATTATTGGGCCGACCTAGATAAGGCCATGTCCCTTCCAGGGACATGCCCTTTCGTTACCTTATATATATGAGATAGAACTGTGGATAATGAACACACAAGTACAAAGAAGTCTGTTCCTTAGCATTCTTTGCCTCATTCGAATTAGTAGCAGAATATACTTTATTGCAGAATTATCATATCAAAAAGGACTAATATTCATCTGCAATTGATCAAGACCATCTCCAGCACTATATAGGTTATACATCAGTTTGATTTGAAAGCAGAAACTGCAGAAACTTTACAGGAAATTTCTAATATTTTTGGGCAGTGCAAAGATAAAAGGAATTGCAACAAAGCACACAAAATTTTGCACAAATAAATAAAATTTGGAAACTTCTAATATTTTTGGGCAGTGCAAAGATAAAAGGAATTGCAACAAAGCACAGGAACTAACCTGAAATTGCAGCAGAATGGTAATATCCAGCAAAAATTTGGCTGATATCATCTGGAAGACCAGCAACTTCAACAGGCTCCTGCGAACATCTAGGCAGATACATAAATGATTTTATAAGTATGTTTTCTAAAATAATTTCAGTGATATTCCATCCAACTTTCTAGCAAAGTGAAGAAGGAAGAAATGAAACACTATATACTGTATAACAATCTTTTAAAAGCCATTAACAGAGGTCAACCAGATCAACCAAGCCTCCATTTGAGAAGACCAAAGAACATAATTAAAGACCTTATACAAAAAAAAATCAGGCAATCAATGTAGCTAGGATAAACACCAATAAATCCATATCAAACTAATCAAACAAACCTGCAGAACTGGCTAGATGACATAGATAGACATATTCAATGATAGATATTGTTTCACTCCAAGCTTTACGACATCAGCTTTAAATCAGGGTGCATCTGTCCACTTTGAGAAGATTTGATGATAAACACCAATAAATGCAGATCAAACTAATCAAAGAAACCTGCACTACTGGCTAGATGACACAGGTAGACATATTCAATAATCCATATTGTTTCCCTCCAACTTTTACCAGTCAAATTTATATCAGGGTGCAATTGTCTGTCCAATTTGAGAAGATTTGACAATTAATTCAGAACTCGTCTGAGTAACTTAGTTCAATTGATATTTGTTCAAAACAAAAATTGAATGCACCAAGTGAATAGAAAACCTGAGAATTAAAATGCTTACAGCTATCCAAAAGAAACCATGCACATTACAACATCAATACATATTTATTCAGGGAAAATCAATGAGTGGTTGATTAGTTGATAGTTCCTGACAGTTGGTAATCTTAACCAGCAGAAGATTGCTGACACAATGATTTTGTGTTGGGGACTATCTATGATTTTTCCTGTACACATTGCTTATCAAACTGAATGGAATAAATGCTTTATCTTTCTTAGGGTTGAGTTCATACTTGATACTGTATGTTCTGTATTGATATCTTATGTCTTGCAAATTATATTCTTCTTTGCCCCATGTATTAAATAGCATAAGCCTATTAGAGTAACAAAACCCTTTTATATTTCTACCCATTGAAAGAGTCACCATCACCACTATTTGAAAGAATACAACTTATTTTCTTCTCATTCCTTTCTTCCTTCCTTGATTCACATGTTTCATTCTTTCTTCCTTCCCCTGGATCCCCTTTCAAATGAACTCTTCCCACTTTTATATCTCATTTTGGAGGAGACACAACTCTCTCTCTCTCTCTCTCTCTCTCTCTCTCTCTCTGTATATATATATATATATATATATATATATATATATAGACTGAAATCAAACTTACATATATTATTTTATAAATGTATATATTTGTAATACATGAACTAATAATATAGTCAATTCCTTAACCTTTCTCTAATGCATATGTGGAATAGGGAGTTTGTAAAGGGACACGAGCAATTCAGTCACATTGAGGTTGACATCCCAAAACAGGTGAGTGTTGTACAAGCCAAATAATTGAGAGGGGTGAATCAAAAGAAAAAAAAATTCCAAAGAAAAACTTTTCCAACTGTCGGTGAACACTTAACATGCATCCACTACTACTTGAGATCTTTTAGTTAAAGTGCATCAATCTAGCATTAGAAAGATAAAAATGAAAGCACAGAAACACCAACACAATTAACACTAGATTTTGTGTGGAAACCCCAACTGGGAAAAAGCATAGATAAAGCTGATTCTCATGAAATGATAACAACACTGGTTATGGTGATACTGATTAGGTGATTTTGTACAAGGATAACTATCTAAACAAGGGGTATTGTTGTTAGGCTAACTACCTGAGTAGCTATGCCCTGAAATCGAAGGCTCACTGTCAATGCAACAAGGCTCACTACCAACAAAATGAAAATGGAACCAAAACAAAATATAGTGTTAAGCCTCTGCAATTCCAATTTGGAATTGTCTACAGCTCCTCGATCAACAATCTAAGTAAATTCGCATTTCTATTACACAAATACAATGTTACACATTCACAGGTACACATACATCTTGAAATGATTTTATATATACACCAAACTCCTGCCAAAAACATGTCAGCCAAAATAGATTTAAGATGGGCCACACTGCCTTGAGCAATACAACGACCCTCGAGCATATCAACATGCTACCATGATCATCAGTGCTAATGGATATGATGAACATGCTAGGAAAAAATACTAGGACCTAACACATAAACACACTCCACAAATGTGTAATGTTCCTAAGTCCTATGTCACCTCTGGAGGTGATCTTCTTCTGTCCATTGGGCAAAAGTCCATGGAATGGTGCTATTTCAGAGGCTGTACGATGGTCAACTTAACAGTACGGATGGGATACTATACGGTCACCAAGGAAGAAGGAAGTCGTACGGTTGCAGAGTACGGTGAGGCAGGAGAGGTTGTCATACGATATGGTGAATTGGTCGTACAGAGTCTATGAAGGACGTAAGGTGTTCAGGGAGGATCGTACAACAAACAGAAATGGTCGTATAGTGGTCAAAGTTTTATGATGGAGATGGAGGGGTGGCGTACGGTCTGAGGGCTAGGTAGGTCTACGATAAGCCATATGGTGGGTAGACGGAGGATGCAAGGGAGGTACGGGGGTGTGGGTGGATGGTGTGGAAGAATGAAGGCCGTACGGACAATGATGTAGCAATACGGGAATGTCTGGAAGCCACACGGTTAGGTGTCTGAGCCGGAAATGGTAAAACACAACTATGAAATATAATCTTGTTCATACATAAACACAACAAATTTAGATAAAATCTAGACACAATAATACAAATAATCCTTCAATTAATATATGCCGAAAGATGATGCTCCGATTTGCCAGATCCGAGCAAAGTGTTACAGGCGATGGAATAGGGTGAGGGTTAAATCCCATTGAAACCGGATAAACCAAATAAGGAAGGTCTTTTACTTCCAAAATGGTGAACAATAGAGAACTCCAACAGGAATTCGCAATACAAAGAAAATAATCCAAATTGCATACCTAAAGACTACATACAAGTCATGCTTAAATACCCGTCGGGAAAACTTTCCGAGGGTGTACAAAGATAGCCGACAGCAACACAAACTATGGAAAAAAAAAAGGGTCCAAAATATAATAAATATATCGGCCCTTTAACAATAGTTTGATTATTGATTTATTTTATAACAGGAACATTACAAAATGATCTACCCAAAACATAAGCTCCATACAACCACCAAGACCATCCAAGCAACCACCGAGGCATGAAATGGTAATACAATTAATGCTCAACCAACAGTCATGAAGCACATGCTATCGGTAAGCAAGAAAACCAATGTATAATCAATCGATACACCACAATTTTTGGAAAACCATCGGTTTGCAACCACTAATACACCAAAGGATGAGACAAGGATGTTGAAATCAATGACAACCATCAACCACACATTCCAACAATCTCCCCTTTTGTCATTGATGACAACATTCATCCATAACAAAGCATAGGAGACCTTAGGAAATAAACTTCTCCTAGAAGCACTCCCCATTTGACAATAATGGTAAAGGGCCAGGAAAGCGCAAACAGCTCCCCCTTACCACCATACACCACTCCCCCTGAGAGAAAGCCTCCTAGCACTGATCTAGAAATATATTATGTGCAAAACCACTGGATCAATGCATACACCAATGCTTATGAATAAGCACCATGAAGGGGCAAAATGATATATGCTCCTTTGTAGGTACATACTCCAATCATACTTCTCCTGCTTCAACCCTTTTATGATACAGTTATATCTAATGTCAATACACTTCGTTTTGCAATCCATCACTTGGTTCCTTGACATACTAACAACACTTGTATTATCACATAGTATTGGACTTGGCTCAGGAAAGTTGATCCCAATATTCTTCCAGGTTTCCTTCATCCATAACACCTACATATAACATGAGGATGCTATAATGTATTATGATATAACAATAAAAGCCTTACAAAATCATGCTTCTTTGTCGACCAAGCAACTAACCAACAGCCAAGAAAGAATGCTACTCCACTAGTACTCTTCCAGTTATCCAAAGATCCTACCCAATCAGCATGTGTATGTTGTCAATGTAAAATTTGATCCTTTCGGACACCACAACCCATAATCTTCAATCCCTTTCAGATACCTAAAGATCCTATTCAGAGCCATGACATGAGATTCTTTCACTTCTTCAAATTTGGCTACCAAACAAATTGCATATATGAAATTTGGTCTAGACATAATCACGTACAATGGACCTCCAATCATCAATCTATACTTTCTCACATCAACCTTCAGTGAATCATCTTCTTTTGTCAACTTATAGTCGATAACAATAGGAGTGTTACTGATTTTGAGTTCTCTAACCCAAACTTATTCAAAAGCTCCTTCACACACTTGGTTTGAGAGATAAATATACCTTTGTTGTCCTGGTTCAGTTGCAATCCAAGAAAGAAGTTTAACTCTCAGATCATAGACATCTCAAACTATTTCTATGTATCTTCAACAAACTTCCTGTGCATGTCATCTTAAAAGTACAGGTTCTTGTTAGCCCAACCTTTCTTGAATTTCCAATTGGTCAAATAATTGTCCAACTTGCCATACCAAGCCTTGTGCCTACTTTATTCTATAAAATTGCTTCTTCAATCTACAAACTACATCTAGATATGCCTCTGATCTAAAGTCTTCCAATTGTTCAATGTACCTCTTCATTCAACTCACAATTCAAAATGTCAATTTGACATCCATTTGATAGACTTTGAAATTCCTAAAAGCTACAAATGCCAAGAACATTCTGGTGGCTTCCATTCGTGCAACAATGCATAAGTGTCATCAAAATCAATTCCTTCAATCTACAAATAACCTTTGCATATAAGTCTAGCTTTGTACCTTACAACTTTGCCATTCTCATCCAACTTATTCCTAAAAACCCATTTAGTTCCAATCACGTTCTTTCCTTTCGGTCTGGAAACAAGTTCCCAAGTATCGTTCTTCTCAACCTAATTTAGCTCTACTTTCATTGCTCCTATCAAACTGTATTCATTATAGGCTTCTTCTACAAATTTCGGTTCAACTTTTGAAAGAAAATAATACACAGCTTGTTCTTTTATTGCCTTCCAATAACCCTAGCTCTTATCACTGATAACTTGTTTCTCATAATGGTGTCTATGTGCAATCTTTGGTGTCTTACGAGTAGAAACAAGTGTCAGTCTTGACTCTTCTTCTTCTTACTTCTTCTCATCTTCTTTCTTTTCATCAATATTAGATTCATAATCAACAAAATTCTCTAATCTCTTCTAAAAATCTTCATGAACTCTCACATTTGCACTTTCCACAACCTTGTTTAGCCTTTTGTTATAACAACAATACACTATGTTTTTGGCTAAATAACCCAGAAATATACATTCATCGAATCTATTGTCAAACTTGCCCAAATTCTCTTCATCTCTTCGAATATAGCATTTACTTCCAAAAGTTTTGAAATATTTCACAGGCGATGCTCTTCCATGCCAAAGTTCATAAGATGTTTTGCCATATCTTTTCTAGTACAGAACTTTGTTCAAGGTGTATACAACAATGTGCACAGCTTCCTTCCAATAGGTCTCTGAAGATTAACCTCTTTCATCATGGTTCTTGTTGCTTCCTGAATTGTTTTGTCCTCTCCACAACATCATTCTATTGTGGTGTTCTAGCTGCAAGTAACTATCTTTTTATTCCATGCTTCTCATAGTAACTCAAATTCATCAAATGTAATCTCCTCTATCAAATCTCAAATATTTAATTTTCGTTCTCTACTCTAGCCTTGAAAATCTTGAACTTATCAAATGCTTCATATTTTTCTCCTTGAAAACCAACCCATGTGAATCTAGAATAATCATCAATGAATAGCACAAAATACCTTTCACCAAGAAAGTCTCTTGTTCTTGTGGGACCACAGATGTTGATGTGCACAAGATCAAGAAAACTGGTAGATGAGTAATCTTCTGCCTTGAAAGTTTCTCTCCTCTACTTTTCTCCTCAACATCCTTCACAATTGGTATTGTCTTGCTTGTACGGTCTCGGTAAGTCTCTAACAGCCAATGAAGAACTTATTCTCGCCAAGTTGTTAAAGGTCATGTGACGCATCCTTCTACGCTAAAGTCTACTGTCATCAATCTAAGATATCAAGCATACTTTAGCAGCTCCTAGCTGATACATGCTCTTGCTTTTTCGTTAACCGATCATAATTAATGCTCTTGATTTCACAATCTTTATTTTTGCATATGACATCATAACCATTTTCACACATCTATCCAACACTCGGAAGATTATGATACAAATCATAGTTACACCGCCCTAGGAGACGGAGGGACGGCGGAACAAGGGGACAAGTTTCTCGGACGCAGGGACAGAGAGGCCTTAATTTTGGGACAGTTGGGGAACGACGATGGGTCATAAAATACTAGCTATACAAAGATGTGTTGCAATAAAGATGTAAAAGAGTAAATACTTGAACATTGCATTGAATGGGAACATCAAACATTGAACATAAATAGTTGAATCAGCAAATAATCAACACCAGGATGTCCCCACATCCTTGGCAGAGGTCGCGAAATCTAATGGTGTCACCAAGGACAGGAGGACAAAGTCCCCAAGACCTCGATTTGTCCCCGTCTCCAAGACGTGGGGCAAAAAGGGGGAGCACATCTCCGAGTTACTATGATATAAATCCTTCACATAGTAAACGTTATTAGTGTAATTTTTTCCATTAAAAGTAACTGAACCTCTATCAACAATATAAGTTGCTTTATCATCGCCAAATCTAATAGGACCACCATCATATTTTTCAAGTGTAACAGATTTTCTTTTATCTCCAATCATATGATGAGAACAACTAATACTAATCAAACATTCATTATTATTTCTTCTAACATATAAAGTAGTTTAAACATCATCATCTTTAGCACAAATGTAGAAAATATCAGTTTCAGATTTAGCTTCTTTCTCATCCTCTTCAGCATAAAACAAACAATCTTCTGTTGAAGTTGATGAAAGATCAACTCCACTGCTCCCAAGAATCACCTACATGCAAACACCTATCATAGAAAGAGAAGCAAAAGCTATGGAAGTTGGAATTCCCAGAGCCATAGTTGAGACATTCTTAATGAGCAAAAAGAGAGATTGCTATTACCAAAAGTGAATTAATAAATTACAAAGAGATCAATCTTTTAAAAGGAGATCAAAACCCTAACAAGTAAAGCCTAGGTTGCATGATAATAATTAACAAAAGAATTAATTATTATGTGCCCAAAGTTTAGCTTAAGTAAACTAAAGATAATAAGTGACTTAATAATTAAATCAATATGATTTAATTAATAAGAAAAAACTTTATTACTCTTAACACCCCCCCTTAAGATAAACTTAGGGAGCAGCTAAAAATCTAGAAGCTACTGCTAAAAGTAAATTTGAGTCCCGACAACAAGACTTGATGAGGTACCCAAGCACAAACAAATCTCTGAATAGAGGAGAAATAGAGAAAATCACATGGAAAAAACCCTACTCCAAAAAGAGATGGAAATAATGTTGAAAGAACTAGTGAAAGACTAAAGAAGCCTCCAAACTAGGGAATGTCCCAGAAGATAGGAACAAAAGATGATCATTAAGAACATCACTGAACTATGAAGCTGCAAACAATGCCAAACTATTGATGTGAAGAACCTCCACTGTATAGAACATGATCAATTAGAGAAGACTAAGTCTGAAGAGCTGATCAATCGAAAATGGAAGGTATCTTCCTAGCCTACAAAAAAAGGAATGAAAGAATGTTTATATGGTAAATGCTCCATCTCACCAAAATGCATAGTTATCCAACCACTACAATTGCCTAGTACATAGGATCAAATGTTGAATACATAGCTCACTCCATTGAACCAATAAACCAATAGAACCAACATAACCCCCCCATAATGCTAAGAGGTAAGACATGAACATTGAAACTGAATGCAATATCTCCTATAGAAAGAAGAACCAGGAATATCGAGAGGGCAAAAGAAGTTCAAACACCTATAATAGCACGTGTCATCGACACATCATGAGGCTAATATTGTGGAACACTCACTTGACAAAGGAAGATGGCGAATATGGTCAACATGAAACCCATCAAGGCACTTTATAAATGTAGTGCGAGTACAACAAAACACTAAGTTGCCAATTCGGATTGTGGTTTTGATGCGGGTTCGACATTTGAGCTCGAAATTCGATCAAAATTTTTTGGGGTTGGGTTTGGGTTCATTTTGGGTTCGTCCGTACAAGATCTAAAAAAAAATTTTAAAAATTATATATATGTTGCAACAAACCAATTCATACACCATACACCACTATGCTAATCTAAATTTCTAAAGCAATTTAGCAAATTCAACCATGATATATATTAATGATTTTGTTCGAATGCCACGACAAAATCTCAAAATATACCACCATATCAATGTTTCAGTTCAAAAACTTTAAAACAACAATATCAAGATTACTAATCAATAATTAGTCATAGACTCATATGTGATCAAATATCAATTGAGATATATGTTTTTTAATGTTGCATGCACTTTATTAAAGACTTTTAGGTTGAAAGAAGCCCAAAAATATTTTTTTTAAATGTTGAAAAGTCAACATGTTTTTGGCATTTTCCCAAATTCGCTTGGAAGTCACACCAAATTTTGCCTGGGCTCGTTTTTCTCTGCCAAATTCGCACCAAATTCGACCAGGGTTTGAAATGCAAAACCCACAAGGAATTTGCCAGTAAAAAAGCGAATGTGAAATGAATTCGAACTGACTACGAATTTGGAGGAATCGAATTTCGAATTTTGCCTTCCAGTAGCGAATGTGGTAACTTAGACAAAACACAAAGATGTGCAAGATCCCAAAATACAATAGTGACACTTTATCTAAATGTGTTTGCAAAAAATGCATACAAATAGTACCAAAAGAGACATAAGATTGGTACAACAAATAGTACAACCCATGAAAAATCATCTGAAGCAACAAAATCGCTCTCCGAACCTGAAACAACCAAGATATCCACCAGAATACAAAAATGCAAAAAATTGAATGGGATGTGCCTCGAAAAAAATCTGGAAAATAAAATGTCTCAAGATGTCTCCCGAAGTGAAAAATGGAACCTTTGACTTTGTCTGCATAAAATGACAACCAAACAACATCAAAAGTATAAATACACTGCACTATCACAATAGGCTTGGAATCAACTTTCAGATGATATCTCGTTTGCGAAAAACGGAGTTCGAATGAGCAAGTTATGGCCAAAAAGTCACACATAGGTCAAAAAAGTGTTGGAAGGGGGGAAAAATTGCCTTGGGAAGCGTGCCCACCAATACCAAAAATTACCTCAAGATTCATTGTAATATCCTCCCCTGATTTGAACTTTGACTTGCAAAAATTTAACTTAAGGAATATTGTCAAACACTTTGTATGCAAACTCATAAAGCTGATTTCCTCAATAAATTGCTTTCCAATGAGTAGATTTACGAACAACTATGAAGTGACATTAAAATGCATAATACACATCATAACATTTCACAAACACTTGGCACACATTCAATAGTATATGAAAAATCTGGAAACTCTTTCAATCTGCTAATAAAGGGTGATTTTTAAATGTAGATGTGCACTTACAGCTGCCTTAAAGGCTGCAACAACTATTCAGACTTGTATTCAACAATTATTATGCAAAATATCAAAATTTGACAGAAGAAACCTAGAATTAGTTACCGTAGTATTTTGCAGATGTAGTCGGCCAGCCCTCCAAACTTCTAATCAGCCGGAAAAACAAGTAAACTTAATACCAACACTGTTCACGCCGTATTGTAGCAAAATACTGTTCATGCCGACTGTAGCAAAATACTGTTCATGCGGCACTATAGCAATAACTAACTTCAGATCTGCACCTCAAACCCTTGTAAATTTCTTTATGCAAACGCTCCAAATGAAACCCAGTGTGTTTCCTGAAGTGAAAACACCCTTGATCCTCCTGACTGTGTCTTCCAACAGCGAAGAGAATGCTAGCAAAGAGGGATTCCGTCCTCCAAGCCCTATAATCAGATATCCAGCAACATAACATTAATCTTCATCCAAGCATACAAACAGAAAGCTCTTCCATTTCTTTTATAGTGTTCTCACAAGAGCTCAATCCTTCGTTTTCTCAATGTGGGATAAAACATAACTCCCTTTATGTACCTTATGTCTCCAATGTGTTATAAAAATAAAGGGAACTCTTTTAATTTAAATATTTCCCACAAACTATAGTCTATGCATTAATAAAGTTAAATATTTAAATTTAACTTTATAAAATGGCTTTATCAATGCATAACAAATCTTATCAATGATAAATAAGTCTTCCTGTCGATTTTAAACAATTACCATCGACATACCACTGTGACTAAATGTCCGGCCATATCCAAGATGACTTACTATAAATAGTAAGTATGCCCAAAGTTGCCTCAGAACCCCTCAGTAAGACCTGCAACTGAAACTATCTAGGCCAAATGGCCTCTAAGCCCCTTTAATGTCCTAGTTAGCCTACGGGACTATGGGGAAATAGGCTAACGACAACATCATGCTATGAATGCTAGAAAGGGGACATTTCAGTCCGCCCTTCCCAAAATTGCTTGTCCTCAAGCAATTTCAGCTCTGGATGCTGTAATATCTGCTCATTTTCCCAAGTAGCATCCTCGACAGGTAGGTTCCTCCACTTCACTAGATACTCCCTGATAGTCCTCCTGCGAAGCACCCTCTCCCTGGAGTCAAGTATGGTCTCAAGAACCAAGATAAGCTTCCCCTCATCATCAAGAGGTGGCAATACTACTGAAGGCACCACATTGTGACCCAATGCCTTCTTAAGGCGTGACACATGGAACACATTATGCACTTTACTGTCTGCAGGCAACTCCAACTCATAAGCTACTTCGCCCACTCTCCTGATTACTTTGAACGGTCCATAGTAGCGTGGTTTCAATTTCTCTGCTCCACTCTTCTTGAGAGAGGACTGTCTATACGGCTGTAACATGAGGTACACCATATCTCCCACCTCAAAAGACCTCTCAACCCTGTGCTGATCAGCATATTGCTTCTGCTGATTTTGTGTTTTTTGCAAATTTTCCTTCAAGGATCGCATAATGTCCTGGCACTCTTGCAAAGTATCCTTGGCCTTAGGCACCCTGCTGTCCCCAAATAACAAATCCAAAAAATTAGGAGCATCATACCCATGCAGTGCCATAAAAGGGGACATTTGAATAGACATATGGAAAGAGGTATTATAGCAGTGCTCCCCTAGATGTAGCCACTTCACCCAAGCCTTCTGCTCTCCTGCAATGTAGTTTCGAAGGTACCCCTCGACCCATTTGTTCACTATCACTGTCTACCCATCAGTTTGAGGGTGGTAGCTGGTACTCGAAGTGAGCTCTGTTCCACATAACCTGAACAACTCCTGCCAAAAGTGGCTCATAAATCTGCTGTCTCTGTCACTGACTATGCTCCATGGTATCCCATGTAGTCTGAATACCTCTCGAAAAAATAGTTCTGCTATTTGTGCTGCTGAATATGTAGACGAAATTGCAAAGAAATGTGCAAATTTCGTCAATCTGTCTACCACAACAAAGATACAATCCCGACCCTGTGCCTTGGGGAGGCCTATGATAAAATCCATGGAAATGCTATCCCACTTCTTCTCTGGTATGGGTAGGGGCTGTAGTAAACCACCCGGAAAAGAATGTTCCTTTTTGTTCTGTTGACACACAGGGCATTCCCTAACAAACTGAAGCACCTCTGATTTGAGTCCTTTCCAAGTGAAGCGCTCTCTCACCTGCCGATATGTCTTAAAGAATCCGGGATGTCCTACCATTGGTGAATCATGAAATGCCCTCAAAATCTTCTGCTTCATAGCAGACCCGGGTACTAAATAAATCCTTTCCTTGTAGATGATCAGATCATTTACGACAGTGTATCGACTATCTTGAATAGCTCCCTCAATAATGCTAGATGCCCAACTATCCTTAGCATATTCTGCCAAGATCATCTCTCTCCAATCATCCATGACTATCCCAACAGCAAGCAAATGAGGCCTTCTAGATAAAGCATCTGCAACAATATTTTTCTTCCCTTTGACATAGGCTATGTCGAAATCATAGGCCTGTAATTTACTCACCCATTTCTGTTGCCTGTCATTAAGGTCCTTCTGTCCAAGGAAATGTTTCAAGCTATTATGATTTGTTTTTACTGTGAACCGGCTTCCCACTAAGTACTGCCTGAACTTAGCTAGCGCGTGCATGATTGCTAGCATCTCTTTGTCGTAGATGCTGTAGGTTCTCTCCACACCTCGTAATTTTCTACTCTCATATGCGATGGGATGTTTGTCTTGCATGAGAACAGCTCCTATGCCCTCTCCCAAGTCATCACACTGCAGCTCAAAGGGCCTGGTGAAATCTGGAATGGCTAAAACAGGACATGTACTCATTAGCTCCTTAAACCTGTCAAAACAATCCTGAGCCCTTTCTAACCACTTGAAACTATCTTTCCATGTCAAATCTATAAGTGGTGCTGCTATCTGTGAAAATCCCTTCACAAATCTGCGGTAGAACCCACAAAGCCCGAGAAATCCCTTGAGTTGTGAAGTGTTCCTCGGTGGTGGCCAATCCAGAATGGCTCTGATCTTGTCTGGGTCAACCCGAACACTTCCTGCACTAATAATATGCCCTAGATAGAGCAACTCTGTCATCCCAAACTCACATTTACTCATCTTGGCATATAATGACTCCCTCTCTAGAATACTGAGCACTGTATCAATATGCTTCAAATGTTCCTCCCAAGTACAGCTGTATATCAGTATATCATCAAAAAATATCAACACAAACTTCCTCAACTGATCTCTAAACACTCTATTCATACAGGACTGGAAAGTGGCAGGGGCATTTGTCAACCCAAAGGGCATGACTAAGAACTCAAAATGTCCATAGTGGCATCTAAAAGCTGTCTTCTCCACATCCACCTCTCTAACCCGTATCTGATGGTAGCCGGATCTCAAATCAATCTTGGAGAAGTAGCATGCACCATGCAATTCATCAATAAGCTCATCGATGCGCGGGATAGGGTATCGGTTCTTGATTGTCTTCTTGTTTAGCTCCCTATAATCAATGCACATCCTCATCGTACCATCCTTCTTCTTCACCAATACTACTGAAGAAGCGAAAGGACTTTTGTTTGGCCGTATGTGCCCCATGTCAATCAACTCCTTAATTGCCTTTTCTATTTCATCCTTACATCTCTTCGGATGGCGGTAAGGTGTGATGATAACTGGCTTAGCCCTTTTCTCTAATTCAATAACATGCTCGATTCCCCTATCCGGGGGTCTCCCTGGAGGTATCTCACCAAACACCTTAGTATGTTTGGTTATTATTTTTTGTACATCAGGTGGATACTCTTGTTTATGCTGCTCTGTCATCTCATGCATTACTCTAAACTCTGCTGCCCACTGCACCTGATCATGTCTAAAGAAACTCTGCATCCGCTTGAGTGACACCACTCGAAGTCTCCCATCTGACAAACCTCTGAGCACTATCTTCTTACCATTTGCCTCAAACCTCATTTCCATTTTCTCAAGGTTAAATGTAAACTCTACCAGAGACTTCATCCAGTTCATCCCAAGCACCATATCCTGATCACCAATGTTGACCACAAAGAAATCTCCTGTCATGTCATAATCTCCCAAACGAAGCTGCAAGTTGGAGATTTTCTTGGTACATTCAATTTTGAAGCCATCGGCAACCATCACCTTAAATCCCCTATGCTCCTCTGTATGTAGCCCTCTGCGTGTCACAAACTTCTCATCAATGAAGTTATGTGTCGCCCCTGTATCAATGAGTGCCACAACTCTCTGTCCATCCAAGGTTCCCCTAACTCTGAAAGTGACGGCCTCCTGTATACTTGACAACTGAGCTATCGTGCTTCCTCCTGTGAAGAACTATCATCATCTCCATCTGATTCGGATGACTGCTCTGAATCTCCATCTACTGACTCTTCGGCTGAAAAGTACTCCATCTGCTTAGCTTTTGCTTTCAATGGACACATGTGACAAATCCCAAGGCTCCCTGCAATGAAAACAAAGCTTCTTCTTCCTGAGATCATTAAGTGTCTCATTGTCCAACCTCTTGCTTTCCTCCTTAGCTGGCTGAACCTCTTTATGAAAAGGTTTCCTGTCCTTATCTTTCCTTGAAGGGAAACTCTTTGCCTGGAATTTATTTTTTGAAGATGAAGAGGAATCCATGTCACGAGCTTTCTTAATGGCTTCCTACAAAGTGGGACGGTTGAGAGCTTTAATCCACCCTCTCAATGGATCAGCTAACCCATCCATAAATAGAACTAGTATCCTCCGTTCAGATACATCTGTTACTAACCTTGCAAGTTTCTGAAACTCTGAAATGTATGTTTCCAATGATCCCCACTGTTTAAGTTGAGCTAACTCCTTGAAATGGAGTTCTGGATCCTTCCTATCAAAACGTTCAATCAGCCTCTTTGTAAACTCCACATATGAGGTAATGTGTGCATGTCCCATAGTGACCATACCATGATGCCACCACTCATGTGCTAACCCATCCAGATGAATTGCTGCGTACTTAATAGCTTCTTCCTCGGGCATAGGGTTCAATTGAAAGTATGTGTCAAGCTTTTGAACCCAAGCTCTTGCTGTAGACTTTCCTAAGCCATCATAATATGGTAACTCAAGTCTCCCTACTTTCTTCCGTAGCTCATAGCTCTGGTTCCTGTCATGTCCACGTGGCATATGTTTCATCCGCACATCCATATACTCCCTAAAGGTAATTGCAGCAGTAAAATCTGGCCCTCCGGCTTCCCAATCTCTCCTCAACTGGTCCTGTATATCAATAATCTGGGGCTCTGGTATGAGCTGCTCTGGAGCTCTGGGAGGAAATGTAGGAATCATGGGCCTTGAACTCACTGTCCTAGCTCGCTGGGGTGCATGACCGAAATTGTTCCCAACTTGTTCATCTCCATTATGTGTCCCATCTTGATCATTTCCATTCTAATTGTTACCATTCTGATTATTTCCTCCACCCATGTTAGCATTCAACCCCATTTGACGAGCCATCATCTGCATCATAAGATTCAATCTCTGATTCTGTTCCTGTGCCCTTTGTCCTGCTACTCACTGACCCTGTACCAAGGTCTCTAATAACTGTAAGAATCTTTCCTCTCCAGGCTCTGGACCAGCATTCCCGCCTCCACCTAATCTTGTATTCCTGTCATCTCGGTCACCCATATTGCTGTCTTGATCAAAGAATACCTCCGCTGTGTCTGTATGACTGGATTCTATACCCCCCTGTACGGATGAACTAGACTGTTTGCTTTGCAGGTCTGAACTCCTACTGTGTCTTGCTCTGGTATTGCGGAAATTATAAGGCCCCTGTCGCATGCTCAAACATAAATGCTCTGATTTTAGTGTTTTGACATTTCATCAAACACTTTCCCCTCTATCCGCCAGTTCCAAATTTCCTATAAGACCTCCACAGGATGGCAGGACTTATAGCTCTGATACCACTGTAATATCCTCCCCTGATTTGAACTTTGACTTGCAGAAATTTAACTTAAGGAATATTGTCAAACACTGTATGCAAACTCATAAAGCTGATTTCCTCAATAAATTGTTTTCCAATGAGTAGATTTACGAACAACTATGAAGTGACATTAAAATGCATAATACACATCATAACATTTTCACAAACACTTGGCACACATTCAATAGTATATGAAAAATCTGGAAACTCTTTCAATCTGCTAATAAAGGGTGATTTTTAAATGTAGATGTGCACTTACAGCTGCCTTAAAGGCTGCAACAACTATTCAGACTTGTATTCAACAATTATTATGCAAAATATCAAAATTTGACAGAAGAAACCTGGAATTAGTTGCCGTAGTATTTTGCAGATGTAGTCGGTCAGCCCTCCAAACTTCTAATCAGCCAGAAAAACAAGTAAACTTGATACCAACACTGTTCACGCCGTATTGTAGCAAAATACTGTTCATGCCGACTGTAGCAAAATACTGTTCATGCGGCACTATAGCAATAACTAACTTCAGATCTGCACCTCAAACCCTTGTAAATTTCTTTATGCAAACGCCCCAAATGAAACCCAGTGTGTTTCCTGAAGTGAAAACACCCTTGATCCTCCTGACTGTGTCTTCCAACAGCGAAGAGAATGCTAGCAAAGAGGGATTCCGTCCTCCAAGCCCGATAATCAGATATCCAGCAACATAATATTAATCTTCATCCAAGCATACAAAAAGAAAGCTCTTCCATTTCTTTTATAGTGTTCTCACAAGAGCTCAATCCTTCGTTTTCTCGATGTGGGATAAAACATAACTCCCTTTATGTACCTTATGTCTCCAATGTGTTATAAAAATAAAGGGAACTCTTTTAATTTAAATATTTCCCACAAACTATAGTCTATGCATTAATAAAGTTAAATATTTAAATTTAACTTTATAAAATGGCTTTATCAATGCATAACAAATCTTATCAATGATAAATAAGTCTTCCTGTCGATTTTAAACAATTACCATCGACATACCACTGTGACTGAATGTCCGGCCATATCCAAGATGACTTACTATAAATAGTAAGTATGCCCAAAGTTGCCTCAGAACCCCTCAGTAAGACCTGCAACTGAAACTGTCTAGGCCAAATGGCCTCTAAGCCCCTTTAATGTCCTAGTTAGCCTACGGGACTGTGGGGAAATAGGCTAACGACAACATCATGCTATGAATGCTAGAAAGGGGACATTACATTCATGTCAAAAGACATTAAATTCTATACCAAAGTGCCTCGATTTGCATGTCAATTTTGTACCAAAAACCATCCCAATTTTCATGCCAAAAAATATAAAATCGTCGCCTCAGGAAACGTGCCCAATTTGGAAGCAAATTTTTTTTGCCTTTGATTCCAACTGTGTTCAAATTGGACGTGCCTTATAAGAAAATAGGGGTTTTTGGACACTCTAAGCTCAACGGTGAAGTTCGTTTGGGCTCAAAGTGCACCAAAAAAAGGTGAACCCTAGATCCAATACAAAAAAACTCTAAAAAATGAAACCCTCTAAAAGAAAAAACACAAATCTGAAAGCCAAGCCAAATCTTTCATAAAATAGAACATAGGTATGACGATCCGGAGCTCTGATACCATGTTGAAGTTGATAAAAGATCAACCCCACAAGTCCCAAGAATCACCTATCACAGAAAGAGAAGCAAAAGCTATGGAGGCTGGAATTCCCAGATCCATAGTTGAGATATTCTTATGAGAAAAAAGAGAGATTGTTATTATCAAAAGTAAATTAATAAATTACAAAGAGATCAATCCTTATAAAAGGAGATCAAAACCCTAATAGGTAAAACCTAGGTCGCATGATAATAATTAATAAAAGAATTAATTATTATATGCCCAAAGTTTAGCTTCAGTAATCTAGAGATAATAAGTGACTTAATAATTAAAGCAATATGATTTAATTAATAAGAAAAAACTTTATTACTCTAACATCTTCACCATCTGATTCATCATGTAAAATACTAGCATCCTCATTCACATAATAAGCCTTTTTATTGAATCTCTTAAACTTCTACCTAGGACCTCTTTCAGGACATCTAGTAGCCAAATGACCAACTTTACCACACCAAAGGTGACACACCTTTGTACTTGTTGATACCTTTCCTCGGCCTTCTTGCTAAATTAGCTTCAATCTATTTTTCATCATCACCAAGTTCGTTAACCTTCTCTACTTTGAGAGTTGTTTCAGATTTGTTCTTGTCGTGGCAAACTTTCTCGACTCAGAGGCCATCAAAGTACCAAACAACTACTTTTCGGTAAATGTTTGTGCATCATACACTTTATCAATGGCTGAAACATTATCACTGTAACTGTCAAATAATGTCATGAAGATCTTCTCCATAAAGTCTTCATCGGTTTTTATTGTCATCTTCATCCTCAATTTTATTGATTGCACCCTCAACTCTTTGAAAATAACTCTTACACCTTCATCACCTTCCAACTAAAGATTCTCATAATGTCTCTTAGTGCTCAACTTCTTATATAGCTTCACTTTTGCATTTCCTTCATAGATCTCTTTCAACTTCTCTCAAACTTCATCAGCAATCTTCAAAGAAATAATTTTAGCAAGTTCTGGTTAGATAAAGCACTAGTAATAGCATACGTTGCTTTCTCATTCTCCTCATATGTTTCGATTTCATCTGTGGTTTGTATGCCATTCTTTGGGAACGTATACTACGTCTCTACTTTCATCTGATCTTTCATGAACTGTAGTTTAATTGATCAAACATAGGGACATTCAATTTATGTGTCATCTAATCTACCTCAAGCGGTTAAGCTCCACACCGAGGAACCAAGCTCTGATACCAATTGTTGAACAGGTCAAATAACTGAGAGC
This sequence comes from Cupressus sempervirens, assembly GCA_028749045.1. Lineage (NCBI taxonomy): Eukaryota > Viridiplantae > Streptophyta > Pinopsida > Cupressales > Cupressaceae > Cupressus > Cupressus sempervirens. The sequence goes on along the minus strand of CM053793.1, from coordinate 423,544,901 downwards.
GGGTGAATCAGTTCTATCCACACAAACTCAAAAAACCTTTTCCAACTATCGGTTAACACTTAACATACATCCATTGCTACTTAAGATCTTTCAGTTAAAGCACAGCAGTCTATCATCTAAAAGATAAACATGAAAGCACAAATACACCAATAGAATGAACACTAGATTTTACGTGGAAAAATCAACTAGGAGAAACCATGGAGATGTTAATTCTTATGAAATGATAACAACACTGATAAAGGTGACACCAATTAGGTGATTTTTACAAGGCTAACTGCTTGAACAAGGGGTGCTACAAGTAGGCTAATTGCTTGAGTAGCTATACCCCAAAATAAAATAAGGTTCACTGTCAATACAATAAGGTTTATTGCCACTACAATAAGGCTCACTACCAACAGAATGACAATGGAACCAAAACAGAATATAGTGTCAAGCCTCTACAATTCCAATTTAGAATTGTCTATACCTCCTCGACCAACTATCTGAATAAATTTGCATTTCCATTACATGGATACAATGTTACAAATTCATAGGTACACATACATCTTGAAATGATACTACATATATACCAAACTCCCACTATAAACCTGTAGGGCAAAACAGATTTAAGATGGGACACACTACCCCAAGCAATACAATGAACCTCGAGCATACCAACACACTACCACAATCATCGGTGCCAACATATATGATGAACACGATATGCAGAACAGTTGGGACCGAAAACATCAACACAATCCACAAAGGATCAACCAAAAACATAAGCTCCAAGCAAACACCAAGACAATCAAAGCAACCACCAAGGCATGAAATGGAAATGCAATTAATGCTCAACCAACAATCACGAACCATACATGAAGCACAGGCTATCAATATGCAAGATAGTCAATAAATAATCAACCGGTACACCACAACTGCTGGAAACCCGTCTCTTTATAGCCACCGATACACGAGAGGTTGAGACAAGGATGTTCACATCAATGACAACCATCAACCTCACATTCGAACAGAAAGAACCATAAGGGAACCTCTTGTAGACTGTTTCCATACCTGAGCACAGTAGTTCTACAGTCCACCACAAGTATTAGACAAGGTAAGGAATATATATATATATATATATATATATATATATATATATATATATATATATATATATATTTATTTATTTATTTATTTATTTATTTATTTATATATTGCCATGACCAAAATATCCATTGAACTTATTTGGATCATGTTATCCATCCAGCAACCTGCGTAAGCAATAATCAGGATTGAACTTACCTGATAAATTAATTAAGTTGAGGTGCAGATCAAATATCAACCACCAAATCCTTTGATAAGTATGATTATTTACCTGCCTCTGACATTATAGTGAATAGGGAGTTTCTGAAGGGAGAAAGGAGTGATGAGGTCACCCGCTGGAAGTCCCAAAATGGGTTAGAACCATGAGGGAACATGTTGGTAGACTATTTCTATGTCTGATAACAGTAGTTCTACAGTAGGAACTAGTCACTGTAGATGAATAATCATATCAAGGGGATAAATAGTAAAATATTAAGTATGTTGTTAAGTAGGAGATGATTTCCACAGCTAGTCAAATTGTGATGTGAATATCAGGATTTAACTGTGTGATTTTGAGTCAAACTCGATGACCCATCTTTCATGAGTAGTGATTCAACATGAATCCATCTCTCCTACTTATCAATTGATGAGCTTAAGGGGCTTTCTAATGAATGGTTCATAAAGCACAACACTTGGTGAAGGTTTTGCAAATGGGGTTGCAAGCTTTGGGTTTAACTATGGAGGAAACTCCGTAGTTAAGCGCGCTCAGGCTGGAGTAGTACTGGGATGGGTGACCTCCCGGGAAGTCCCGGTGCTTCACCCCTGTGAGCATCACCTAGATCCAATGAGTGCTAAGTGTTCCATTTATTCTCATGAGAGATGGATTCATGTTGAATCACTACTCATGAAAGATGGGTCATCGAGTTTGACTCAAAATCACACAGTTAAATCCTGATATTCACATCACAATTTGACTAGCTATGGAAATCATCTCCTACTTATCAATTGATGAGCTTAAGGGGCTTTCTAATGAATGGTTCATAAAGCAACACTTGGTGAAGGTTTTGCAAATGGGGTTGCAAGCTTTGGGTTTAACTATGGAGGAAACTCCGTAGTTAAGCGCGCTCAGGATGGAGTAGTACTGGGATGGGTGACCTCCCGGGAAGTCTCGGTGCTTCACCCCTGTGAGCATCACCTAGATCCAATGAGTGCTAAGTGTTCCATTTATTCTCATGAGAGATGGATTCATGTTGAATCACTACTCATGAAAGATGGGTCATCGAGTTTGACTCAAAATCACACAGTTAAATCCTGATATTCACATCACAATTTGACTAGCTGTGGAAATCATCTCCTACTTATCAATTGATGAGCTTAAGGGGCTTTCTAATGAATGGTTCATAAAGCACAACACTTGGTGAAGGTTTTGCAAATGGGGTTGCAAGCTTTGGGTTTAACTATGGAGGAAACTCCGTAGTTAAGCGCGCTCAGGCTGGAGTAGTACTGGGATGGGTGACCTCCCGGGAAGTCCCGGTGCTTCACCCCTGTGAGCATCACCTAGATCCAATGAGTGCTAAGTGTTCCATTTATTCTCATGAGAGATGGATTCATGTTGAATCACTACTCATGAAAGATGGGTCATCGAGTTTGACTCAAAATCACACAGTTAAATCCTGATATTCACATCACAATTTGACTAGCTATGGAAATCATCTCCTACTTATCAATTGATGAGCTTAAGGGGCTTTCTAATGAATGGTTCATAAAGCAACACTTGGTGAAGGTTTTGCAAATGGGGTTGCAAGCTTTGGGTTTAACTATGGAGGAAACTCCGTAGTTAAGCGCGCTCAGGATGGAGTAGTACTGGGATGGGTGACCTCCCGGGAAGTCTCGGTGCTTCACCCCTGTGAGCATCACCTAGATCCAATGAGTGCTAAGTGTTCCATTTATTCTCATGAGAGATGGATTCATGTTGAATCACTACTCATGAAAGATGGGTCATCGAGTTTGACTCAAAATCACACAGTTAAATCCTGATATTCACATCACAATTTGACTAGCTGTGGAAATCATCTCCTACTTATCAATTGATGAGCTTAAGGGGCTTTCTAATGAATGGTTCATAAAGAACAACACTTGGTGAAGGTTTTGCAAATGGGGTTGCAAGCTTTGGGTTTAACTATGGAGGAAACTCCGTAGTTAAGCGCGCTCAGGCTGGAGTAGTACTGGGATGGGTGACCTCCCGGGAAGTCCCGGTGCTTCACCCCTGTGAGCATCACCTAGATCCAATGAGTGCTAAGTGTTCCATTTATTCTCATGAGAGATGGATTCATGTTGAATCACTACTCATGAAAGATGGGTCATCGAGTTTGACTCAAAATCACACAGTTAAATCCTGATATTCACATCACAATTTGACTAGCTGTGGAAATCATCTCCTACTTATCAATTGATGAGCTTAAGGGGCTTTCTAATGAATGGTTCATAAAGCACAACACTTGGTGAAGGTTTTGCAAATGGGGTTGCAAGCTTTGGGTTTAACTATGGAGGAAACTCCGTAGTTAAGCGCGCTCAGGCTGGAGTAGTACTGGGATGGGTGACCTCCCGGGAAGTCCCGGTGCTTCACCCCTGTGAGCATCACCTAGATTCAATGAGTGCTAAGTGTTCCATTTATTCTCATGAGAGATGGATTCATGTTGAATCACTACTCATGAAAGATGGGTCATCGAGTTTGACTCAAAATCACACAGTTAAATCGTGATATTCACATCACAATTTGACTAGCTGTGGAAATCATCTCCTACTTATCAATTGATGAGCTTAAGGGGCTTTCTAATGAATGGTTCATAAAGCACAACACTTGGTGAAGGTTTTGCAAATGGGGTTGCAAGCTTTGGGTTTAACTATGGAGGAAACTCCGTAGTTAAGCGCGCTCAGGCTGGAGTAGTACTGGGATGGGTGACCTCCCGGGAAGTCCCGGTGCTTCACCCCTGTGAGCATCACCTAGATCCAATGAGTGCTAAGTATTCAATTTATTCTCATGAGAGATGGATTCATGTTGAATCACTACTCATGAAAGATGGGTCATCGAGTTTGACTCAAAATCACACAGTTAAATCCTGATATTCACATCACAAGTATGTTGTTGTTTTCTTGTTCTTCGTATTGAACCATAATACTAATAGAATATGCAAGTTAGATTGTTCCTAATCAAGTAATTATACATTTAATGTACATAGTTAAAAAAAAATAAGTCCTTAATGGTTCAAAACCCAATCCTAACTTCTGCCCCATTCTTGTCTATGGATCATTGTCAATGCAGTCTAAAAAGGGGTAATTATATTTTATGTGGAGTCAAAAATATTAGAATTAAGAGTAAAATGCTCGGTTTTGTTCTGGGTTAACTTTCTTTTGACAGTAAGTGGTATTCATTGGATTCACTTCACGACCAAGTTATCCATTCCATTTGATTTCGACATTTATATTTGTGTGTGATTTGGATAAACATTAAATATCATTATATGCTTTGTTTACTTTTTGAGAACATATTTAGTTAATTCTTAGCAATCAAGCACGGACAGAGAGGTTCTATGTTATTTGGCTTTCATTATTTGAACTAATGTTATAGAATGTTGATTGAATAATGGCATAACATATTAAATATTTTGCACAGACTGTGATTAGCTTGGACTATATCAGGCTGATTGCATTTACAATTTTGTTATAATTACAGAAATTGACAACTTTCTCATTTACATTCCTCCAAAAGTCTTCATATTCAATATCATCTAAAGTTTTGATTTACTTTCCATTCCTTCAATTTCGAAGTAAATGGGTTGATTCAGATTTTGTTGGTTGTCTTGTTTTAGATAACCTGCACCTCTAACCAAAAAGTGTGAGTATTCTAATGATCCCTCAATATTATCTATGAAGCTACACCAGTCATAAAGACTAATATCCTACATGTTAAGAATTTGTAGCTGTGAGAGAGATCATTTACCTGTAGTAATCTGCCTTGAGAATTCTCAGAAATATTCATGCGAAGATAGACTATGACGATAAGATGATACCATTTCTTTTCATCCTCATGTTGTGCCTTCAAGTTTTTGAACAGCTCTGTGTTGCACATATGCATTGCTTCAATGTATAAAGAGCATGAAAACTACAATAGAAATGGACAGACACAACTTTATTTTTGGGGCTGAGAAAAAAAAAGATGATATCTTGAGAAATGCTGTGAAGTTAGTTATTGGATTAAGGGCTCCTAGCTGTAGTGCATTCGATCTGACTACGAATGATTCTTATATATATATATATATAGGCTGTTCAGTTCAAGGAGTATCTGTGCGATATGTGAACCTGTTATTTTATTCTGTTAAGTGCTAAGGCTGTGAATAAGATAATCAAGGCTTGTTATCTTCAATCGTAAGCAACAAAACATCATATTAGTTTTAAGAACACAATAAAGGGATTTATTTTCGGGTGTGGTTGGATTTTTCTCTCTAGTAGGAGGATTTTCCCAGGATAAATATGTGTCATCCTTTCTTACATTTTTCTGAGTTTCTATTTATTGCATTCTTGAATTCTGGTTCAAAAACATTAACACCATGAATATGCTAAGAAAGACCTAAGATACAAATATTGAAACTTCATAATCAATAATTGAAATCATGATAGTTCATTATGGTAATCCACACAGAACTCTCTTTACAATGGACTTGCATTTACCTGAGTATATCTTGTTCCAAAAGGTACTCCTAGTTGCCCATAATCATTCAGACCAGTTGCAAGGACACGCCCTTGTTCTGCTTGAGATTAAAAAATTGTCAATAAAGGACCTTCAAGCCTAATTTTAGGTGAATAATATGATAGATGATAAATGCAAACATCAAATTTGTATGAACTTACATTTTCACAACTTAAATCAAGAGTCTACAAGAAACTCAATTCAATACTAACAATACAATATATGCATATATTAGAATACTGTGTATTTACACTTCCACCTATCTGATTACATTCATCCACAGTTAGGTCATGACAATGGGAAGTGATAAGTTTAAGGATCGTTTTCTGCAAATGTAATAACATTCCCATTTACTTCTGTGTGTTCCAAATGCAGATTCGAATGTATATAATATGTGTAGAGGAGACATGTCTCTATGGTTTATTTGTTAACAACCATTTAAACAATATTAACATTATAATAAATGATAATATATATTATAAATAATAATATATATATGAGTGGATATATTAGAGTTTGTCTAATTAATGATTAACCGATAACCATTATCTCTAGGTCAATTCAATCCAACTGAAGCTACAACATTAACAATCCTTAGCTAGGGAGGATTAATACAGAACACATTATGCTCTCAAACATATAGAGAGGTATCATCTCAATATGATATTCTTAGAATGGCATATTTAAGGATATCAAGTTATCAACATATATCCATCGACTTAGATGTTATCTTTCGATATCATCTGAACTATGATTCAACAAGAATTATCAATCATATGATATTCATCATACTTATATTCTCTCAGTATCTACACTAGCATCATGATCGTGATGCCTAACAAAATAGTATGTTATATCCTAAAATATTATGGTTTATTCGATCTCCGGCACAATCTGGAACAACAACTGAATGTAGTCTATTAGATAACAATCATGATCTCAAGGACAACAACTTAATCCAATACATTATGGCGAGTATCATGGTCTCGAGGGAGGATTGATCAATACAATCATCTCATAAAATGGTGATTTGATTTTGAGAAATCTTACCAATCTCATATTCTTGTGATATGAGCACTAGCATCAACACCAAGATGCCTATCAACAAGAATATCATACCCTAGAAAGATATGAGTTATTTGATTTCCAGCACACACCGGGACAATACTAAATGTAGTCTATCAAATAACAACCTTGATCTTAGGGACAACAAAGAAGTCTCCATTATGACAAGTATCACGATCTTCGACACACTCTGGGACATCAACTTACTGTAGTCTATCGTGACATGTTCATTATCATGATCTCTAGCACATTCCGGGACAACAAGTTAATGTCGTATATCATGATAATAGATCAAGAACTCAAGAAAAACAAATGCAGTATCATGATCTCCGGCACATTTCAAGACAGCAATCTTAGTGTACTCTACAATGATACATTTGTTATCAATCTCTAACACATTTTGGGACAACAACTTAACTTAGTCCATCATGATAACAGGTAAAGCCATTGTTAAGATCGTTAGCTTACAATAGCAACCTCACAACACAAACATCGATCAAAGATCATCAACTCTCACGATGTTTTCCAACGGAATCATCTAGAAACTCACATGATATCCACCATGAACCATGTCAAAGGTTGGATCCACCATAGCTACTCCTAGAGGGTGGAACAAGGGCTTTCGCCTTAAATTTCTCTCTCACGGAGAAGAATGCATTGTAAGGAATTTCACTTTTCTCCCTCTAAACAAAGATTCTAGGAAGTCAAATCCTCTAACTACTCTCTTAGAATCTCTCTTCATCCAAGGATGCCTGAGATAAATTGTCAGACTCACCCTGAATTTGATATCAATCTACCAACTTTCTGGTGACAAGTCGTCACTCATGATGTACACAAGGCTATACCCATCAAAATCATGCAATCATACACATTAACTTTTAGACTCCTTAATATCAATCTTTTGAGCTCCTACGTTGCCTTTGAAGAAGTGTCACCCCCTTTCAATGGAAGAATACTCTACTCACATAGTCTCAATCATCGAAGATATTTTTCTCTAAAAACTCAGATCGAGTCCTGCACTAATGCCTTGGCAGCATACCTAATGCACCATTTTTCTCTTCCTACAAGAGCATCCCTGTATATTGACATCCTTAATATAAATTGCTCCAATGAAGGTCCATATGCATCAAATCAGAAAATGCCTCCAATGGGGAATGAAATATTGGTTAAGGTAATTATTCACCCCCCCACAATGTAAAATTCCCACATACTTCATTATTACAGAGTTTTCAATTAATTTGAGCCATCAAATGGTCTAGTTCAATAGCTTTGAAAAGAACATCGCTTCCACTTCTAGATGAATATCCATAATTGTATTCCTATTCAGTCCTCTTGGGATGATCCTTGTGTTCATGCTCTGGTTCTATACCCATATTAATCTTCCCAGATGACTTTGAAGATTTAAGCGTCCTCCTCAAACTTCTTTAATTTTTTTATTGTTGATCAATTTAGTAATTTCCTTCTAGATTTTGATCTTCATATATGTCTAGAATATGAACAACAATTTGAATGATAAGACAGGTTGACTTTGTTTCCAAATTAACACCTAGCAGTAATAGAGCACTGTTTCTTTTATCTAGACCAAATGCTTGATGCTTCCTCTATGGGGGAGTATCTGTGTTTGAGCTAAGTCATTAAGGACTCTTGGTACTGATATTTAATAGTGTCTTTGGACCCTTGAGCTTATTGCAGATCTTATGAAGAGAATTGACATAATGATAATCTATTGATGTCAATGGGGGAGACATACACATGAAAAACATCCTATACATCCTTTGGTAGGAATATTTTGAGATATCTTATGAGAGAGAGTAATACATGAAAAATATCCTTGTATATTGATTGATGTCAATAGAGAAGAAGATACAAAGGAGCCTATCCTTTGAGGGAGATTTGTTCCTAAAGAGGAGATTTGATTGATGAAGAGGATTTGAAAAGATGCTTATGTATGGGGGAAATTAATCTTCCTTGTACATGATGGTTACTGAACAGATGACATTCATGGTCAGCATGAATGGGGGAGCAGTTGCACCAGAGACATTTAGTAGTCATGAAATTTAGATGTTATTCATCTATGTTGCCATCAATGCCAAAGGGGGAAATTGTTGAGCATATATGTTGATGGTATTCCTATGGTGGAGTATCTTAGCATTGTTGGAGACATGATTCAGAGGTTGTGTGTTACATTCATGACAGTATTTGTCATTGACGTCAACATATTGGTTATTCTGTAAAGAATGGCAGAGCAACAGATAGACTTTGGCTTCGCGCGGTTTGAAGAATGAATATGAGCTTATGCAAACTTGGGATAATGTTCTACAAAGTGTCTACATGCTACAATTAAGAGTATGTACGAAAATATGAAGCCTGGACAGAGATATGATGGATTTAGTGAAGAGAGTGTTTTTGGGTAGTGATTACTGTTGTTTGGATTGTATCTCTTAATAGAGATG